>OX377201.1:32606332-33178649 GCA_947396885.1 Heligmosomoides polygyrus polygyrus
GTGACCACCAGATACAGTACCGGGCGCGTCTTTTGAATAGACGCCGAAAAAACCGCACTTTTGCGGTTTTTGCGTCTTTTTGCTATAACTCACCCAAATGTCATCCTTTTGAAAAACCAAGAATATATTTGAGCTCAGGAGATCGAGCTCTATCGTTTGGTATATACATTTCATATGAAAGATCAAAAATGGCCAAAATTGAAAACTTGCGCTCCATTGAGAAGGCCGGCCGCGGACGAGTTGTCGGCCGCAAGGCGTCAAAAACCGTTGCATGGTCACAATTCCTCTAATGTGAGGTTTTTTGAGAAAAGGTTGGTACCGTTCGATTCATCTCTTCGAGATCTACACAACCATATATACAACTTCGCCAAACCACCGCATTTTCGCAGTGGGTGGTCAAAAATGACGGGAGTAGACTTTTTGCTATTGGAGAAGCTTATATTCCAGGACTTGTATGCTCATGGAGCACCTCAAGCATGGCGTAAAGTGCTTTGAATGCCAGGTATCCTCCGAGAGTGCGCCGTGAACAATGCATATGGGATCGAACCTATCAATCGAGGGGGGGGACAGTTTGTAGAGTGAGCATTTAGGGAGCTTTATGAGAAATTCCCAGCTGCCCTACTCAGGAATTGCTGTACTCTGTTCCGGCGAGACTTAGGAGTGCGCCGGGAGCAATGCATATAGAATCGAACCTATCAATCGAGTGGGGCAACCGCTCGCAGATTGCACGCGCGGGCGTTTTCAGAGCGTAGTAACTCTGTCAAATTCGAATCGTTTCGGCTGCAACTCCTGGGTCTTGTAGTCAGTAGAACGGTCTAGTAGCACGCTAAAGTAGAGCGAGGTAGCTTAGGAAGGGGCAATGTTACAGGGGTGCGAATATGAAGGTGAGGCTTGTGTGGCGTATTTTTTCCGAATTCGGTGGACCACGCGGGAAGACGCGGCAAGCTAACAACCTCAAAACGCGTAGGCGAACAGGACGTTTAGGATACTTTACGATTACATGCTCAGAGCAGCTCAGCTGCCTAAACTGCCTTAGCTTCAGCTGCCAGTTTGAAGCGGCAGAAGATAGCAGTTAGAGTTTCTTGCGCTCTTACTCGGCAAGAATTGAGTTTTCGACACTCGCAGTTGTATCACTCTGTTCACCATGAAAAGCGCTATCGAATGGTTCCAATTTCGACCGATTTCGGGAACATCGATTTTTTGACGGTTTCCCATCGAAGACGAGGCCGCTCGAGACGCGGCAGGCGGACGGTGACGTCATCGAAAACCGATATCTTCAAATTGTGCCACGCTTGACACCATTCGATAGAGCTTCTCATGCTGAATTGAAGGGTGTTATAAAGAGCAGACAGAACTGTAATCTGGGCGAGTAAGAGCTAGGAGAACATCGACCGTTGTTGTGCTAAACTGCACGCGCGGGCGTGTTCGGAGCGCGATAACTCTGTCAGCTTCAAACCTTTCTGGCTGGAACGTGTGGATTCCGTAGGCAGTAATATGATCTAGTAGCGCGCTGAAACACAGCAATGTAGCTTACGACTAGACCAAGTTACAGCTCTGCGAAGATGCAGGTGAGGCTTGTGTGACACGACTTTTTCAGATTTCGGTCGACCGCTGCGGGTACACTAGGCGAGCTAACGGCATGCAAACTCGCACACGATCAAAACAGCAAAGGCGCTTTACGATGGTTTGCTCCTAACTCTCCAGCTGCCTAAACCGCCTTAGCCCCATCTGCCATTTTAGAGCGGCGGACGGCAGCAGTGAATCTTCTTCCGCCCTTACTCGCCCATGTCCGAGTTTTCGAGCCCCAGCCAGGGTACCATTCTGTTCAGCGCGAAAAGCCCTATCGAACGGTGTCAATTTAGACCAATTTCGGGAAAATTGATTTTTTGATTCAGTTTCTCATCGAAGACGGTCGCGCCAGACGAACGATGACGTCATCGAAAATCGATGTTTCCGAAATGGGTCGAGCTTGATACCGTTTCATAGAGCTTTTCGTGCTGAATTGAACGGTGTTTATGAGTCTCGAGAACTGTTATCTGGGCGAGAAAGAGCACGGAGAACATAGACCGTTGTTGTGCTAAATTGGACGCACGGGCATGTTCTGAGCGCAATAACTCTGTCACGTTTGAATCTTTCCGGCTGCGACCTGTGGATTTTGTAAGCAGTAAAAATTTCAAGAAGCGCGCTGAAACAGAGCAACGTAGCTTATGACTGTATAAAGTTACAGCGGTGCGAAAATGTAGGTAAACCTTGTGTGGCACGATTTTTTCCGATTTCAGTCGACCACTGTGGAGACGCGCGATCAGCTAATGGCCTACGAATGCGTAGGCTGTCAAAGCAGTTAAGCTGCTTTACGATGAAGTGCCCATAGCTCCTCATCTGCCTAACCTGCAATAGTCCCAGCTGTCATTTTGGAGATGCAGAGGGCAGCGGCGAAGTTTCTTCCGCCCTTACTCGCCCAAATTTGAGGTTTTGAAGTACCAGATGGCACCGTTCTGCTCAGCTCGAAATGCTCTATCGAACAGTATCAATCTCGGCCAATTCCGGGAAAATTGATTTTTTCACAGTTTCCCTCGAGGTCGAGGGCGCTCTTCGCTGAGCCTGCCCGAACGATGACGTCATCGAAAGTCCACGATTTCGAAATTGGCCAAATTTTCTTGCCCAAACTTGTCCAAAATCGTTTAGGGGGTTATTTGGGGCGCTCATCACGAATCCAACGTCCGTTTTTGAAAATCCTGCCGATTTGGGCATGTTACAGCCATTTGACCTTGGTAGGGTCAGGATCACTGACCACCCTCAGTTATCGGTATGGGTGGTCTCCTGCCATAATCAGCCAAATGGACTTCGGCACCATATTTGGCCCCTCAATAATCCTGCCCTTGGACGAGGTTTGAGCAAATCGGTATTCCTGACTCGGCCATCCTCATTTATCCAGAAGAAAATCCAAAACCTATCGAAATCGGCAGAATTTTCAAAAACGGACGTTGGATTCGTAATCAGCGCCCCAAATAACCCCTTGGACGAAGTTTGGACATGAAAATTTGGCCAATTTCGAAATCGCCGACTTTCGATGACGTCATCGTCCGGGCAGGCCCTACGAAGAGCGCCCTCGTCCCGAGGGAAATTGTCAAAAAATGAATTTTCCCGAAAATGGTCTAAATTGATACCGTTCGATAGGGCTTTTCGAGCTGAACAGAACGGTGCCATCTGGTACTTCAAAACCTCAAATTTGGGCGAGTAAGGGCGGAAGAAGCTTCACCGCTGCCGTCCGCCGCTCTAAAATGGCAGATGGGGCTAAGGCAGTTTAGGCAGCTGGAGAGTGGAGCAGATCATCGTAAAGCGCCTTCGCTGTTTTAATCGTCCGCGAGTTTGCATGCCGTTAGCTCGCCTAGTGTACCCGCAGCGGTCGATCGAATTCTGAAAAAGTCGTGTCACACAAGCCTCACCTGCATCTTCGCAGAGCTGTAACTTGGTCTAGTCATAAGCTACATTGCTGTGTTTCAGCGCGCTACTAGATCATATTACTGCCTACGGAATCCACACGTTCCAGCCAGAAAGATTTGAAGCTGACAGAGTTATCGCGCTCCGAACACGCCCGCGCGTGCAGTTTAGCACAACAACGGTCGATGTTCTCCCCGCTCTTACTCGCCCAGATTACAGTTCTGTCTGCTCTTGATAACACCTTTCAATTCAGCATGAGAACTCTATCGAATGGTGTCAAACATGGCACAATTTGAAGATATCGGTTTTCGATGACGTCACCGTCCGCCTGCCGCGTCTCGAGCGGCCTCGTCCTCGATGGGAAACCGTCAAAAAATCGATGTTCTCGAAATCGGTCGAAATTGGAACCATTCGATAGCGCTTTTCATGGTGAACAGAGCGGTGTCATAGCGAGTGTCGAAAACTCAATTCTGGCCGAGTAAGAGCGCGAGAAGCTCTAACTGCTATCTTCTGCCGCTTCAAACTGGCAGCTGAAGCTAAGGCAGTTTAGGCAGCTGAGGTGCTCTGAGCATGTAATCGTAAAGTATCCTAAACGGCCTGTTCGCCTACGCGTTTTGAGGTTTTTAGCTTGCCGCGTCTTCCCGCAGTGGTCCACCGAAATCGGAAAAAATACGTCACACAAGCCTCACCTTCATATTCGCACCCCTGTAACATTGCCTCTTCCTAAGCTACCTCGCTCTACCTCAGCATACCACTAAACCGTTCTACTGACTACAAGATCCAGGAGTTGCAGCCGAAACGATTCGAATTTGACAGAGTTACTACGCTCTGAAAACGCCCGCGCGTGCAATCTGCGAGCAGTTGCCCCACTCGATTGATAGGTTCGATTCTATATGCATTGCTCCCGGCGCACTCCTAAGTCTCGCCGGAACAGAGTACAGCAATTCCTGAGTAGGGCAGCTGAGAATTTCTCATAAAGCTCCCAAAATGCTCACTCTACAAACTGTCCCCCCCCCCTCGATTGCTAGGTTCGATCCCATATGCATTGTTCACGGCGCACTCTCGGAGGATGCCTGGCATTACAAAGCACTTTACGCCATGCTTGAGGTGCTCCTTGAGCATACAAGTCCTGGAATATAAGCTTCTCCAATAGCAAAAAGTCTGCCCCCGTCATTTTTGACCACCCACTGCGAAAATGCGGTGGTTTGGCGAAGCTGTATATATGGTTGTGTAGATCTCGAGGAGACGAATCGAACGGTACCAACCTTTTCTCAACAAACCTCATATTAGAGGAATTGTGACCATGCAACGGTTTTTGACGCCTTGCGGCCGACAACTCGTCCGCGGCCGGCCTTCTCAATGGAGCGCAAGTTTTCAATTTTGGCCATTTTTGATCTTTCATATGAAATGTATATACCAAACGATAGAGCTCGATCTCCTGAGCTCAAATATATTCTTGGTTTTTCAAGTGGATGACTTTTGGGTGAGTTATAGCAAAAAGACGCAAAAACCGCAAAAGTGCGGTTTTTTCGGCGTCTATTCAAAAGACGCGTCCGGTACTGTATCAATCAAATAAAAGGTGTGGCGAATCTTTTGAGTGCATGGCGCGATCTGACCCTTTAGTGCGCTATGTACTTGCTTCTTTGCTGTGTCTTAAAAGAATTCTAATTGCAAATATCTAGAAATAAATTGTTTTATAAAATTATTACACTTATTTGGGAAGCTAAACTAAAAAAATTTAAAGAATGTTATACCAAAAATTTTTCTTCTACAAAATGTCATTCTAACTATCTTATTGAGTCTGTAGTTTAGTTATTTTGATTTGGAAGAGTTGGCTTTGATTCGAAAAGTCTTGAAGCTAACATAGAAGAGTGTCCAATCTGATTTGAAAAGCGTCCAATTTGGTTTGAAAAGTGTCTAATTCGACGTTAAATGGTATAAAACAAAGGCAACACTATAAATTGGTTCATGAGTGGACAATGTGTTCCAATCTCGTAACTGGGATATTGGAAAATGAAAGGCGTAGACTTGTTAATCTCCTAAGCCTATCAAATATTCCTTCCTCGTGTCTCGTAAACGGCTAGCAGGCTGTGATTTCTTCGGAGGTTGGCTTTGTTATGGTGCATACTCCCGTCCACGTTGCCGCTGAGCCTGAATGGAGTGTATTCGGATTTGTGGTAAACAAGTAGTACTTGAATATACGGGCGAAAAAGCGATAATTTGAGAAATCAATGTTTGAAATTTTGCAATTCCCGCCTCCGCTGCGAATCTAACTCGCGCGTCGCGGTCGCTCCTGCTTCCCGGTGGTTCATGAATACCGACCGGGTTGTGAGAAGCCGGGAGTGGGATGCGGCGGGAGCGGGAAGGCATTGCCTGCCTTCCCGCTCCCGCCGCTTCATGAATACGGCTACTGGTTCCTGGTTCGGATTTCCCGCCCAGGCCAACCAAGCCTTCCATCCCTCCGGGGTCGGTGAATTGGTACCAGACTTGTCTGGGAAGGATAAAGCGCTGACTTGTTCATCGGCTGGCCACCGCAAGTCATTGTATAGCCAAATACGCATTCATTTCGTCTCCACGACATCCCGTAGAAGTAGAATGCGCTGGCGCATCCCAGAAGAGATTGAGTAACGCCGTCCTTTATTCTTTATCAGAACAAAAGCATATACGATGATTGTTACCAAGAAGCTGCTGAGGCGACTGTCAGAAGAGGAACGAAAACGTATCTACGGAAATATTCCTGAGCTATATACTATGACAAATGGAATACCAATCCTACAGGCCATCGACATTCGCAACGCACGGCTCATCATCGTACAACACTATCAATCCGTGCATCTAACAGAAAATTATCGATAAACTGTGGAGAACTCTCTTCGCCCCTATTTAGACCCACAAATGATCTGGAGGTCAAAAGGACGCCTGGGGAACTCCATTCTCGATGAAGATACAAAAAGCCCCATAATTCTTGCACCAAACACGCTTCTAGCACGCCTTATTATTCAAGAAGCACATGGCACCTACCATCGAGGAGTTGAAAATACAATCTCCACCGTACGCTAAAACTACTGGATACCAAAAATACGACAACATATTCGAAAAATAGTAAACAGATGTGTCAAAGGTCGTCGATTCAATGGACACCCATTTCCCTACCCAAGTACCACAGGTCTACCCGAAAGAAGAGTAGCTCGCAGCCATCCATTCCAGCATGTCGGCATCGACTTTTTCGACCTCCCTACGACATCAAACTGTACGGGAAGCACCCACCCCTACGGCTGCATTTTCACGTTTGCCCTGACACGCCTACTTCATCTGGAGATGTTGGAGAGCACAACTACAGTCGATTTCCTGAACGCATTGCGACCATTTGTGGCAAGACGAGGGGTACCTGAACCCACCACATGTGACAATGTTCCATCGTTTCTCTTAAGCTCCACAATTTTGTCAAACAGCGCAGACATAAACGACCTCAACACTAAAATAGGAGACATTCTTGCCGGAAAGGAAATCCAATGGAGACACATAACCCCATACGCTCCGTGGCAAGGTGGCTTCTATGAACTCCTCATCAAGTCAGTAAAGCACGCATTGTACAAAGCTTTAAGAGGAGCTGCAATCCGATCTGGAGATCACCAGCGCATTATTCTGACAGAAATCGAAGCATGCCTCAATTCCAGACCTTGAACATACCAAGGAGCGGAAAAAGAGGATTTCTTCTCATTAAGGCCAGCAGACTTTTTGCAAAGAGGTTTCAACATTACGCTACCACTACACCCATGTTAAAGTTCGCAGATGGTGACCCAGAATATTTACCACCGAAGGAACTTCGAATACTGAAATCACGTCAAGAAGTGGTAGCTGCACTACAAGAATCATGTCACGCTACAGAAAAATTCTGGACAATCTGGAGAAATCAGTATCTCACTAGTGTACGAGAAATATAAAAAGTTGCTGACCAATCAAAGATATAGCCAAGCAACGCCAAAATTGGAGACGTCGTACTGCTCTGTGACCCAATACTCCCACGAAATGACTGGCGCTTGGCTAGAATCATAGAAACAAAAACTGGGAGCGATGGAGCAATTCGAGAGGTGGAACTTACTTCTACTCGACGAAAGATTCGTCAACCGCTGAACCTTATCACACAACTAGAGATCAACGCCGCCGATCCGAAAACTTCTACAACGTTCAAAATCCAACACAATCAACACAACAACGAGCAGCTTGATACATTACGCTATAACCTTCGTCCTCGACATCCCATTTCATACATGGAGAAAACAGCAACATCGCTCTCTTCACGTAAACCGAAACCTCATTCGGCGAAACGGTTTCTGCTCTAAATTATGATCGTCTGTCTCACCCTGCAATGAACCAAACTAACATAACCATCAACAATGCACCACACGGACGCCTACTATCCACTCCTACTCCAAGACCAGCACCACCCAAGCCACCGCGAATGCACCTACTACCACAATTACCACCAATACCCCTACCACCTGAACCACCGATCGACATTCAGAAACGCCGAACTACAACCAATACACCTACCACTTGAACCAGCGAGCTATACATCACTATACATCACTATCGAACGAACGACATCCAGAAACGAAGAACCATCACCAACACCTCTACCATCAGTCGCCGAATGAACGAGCAGAAGTACCGAACCATCACGAATTACCTCACCTATCAACACATGGCCCCAATTACTTCATCTCCAACCTTACCGTATCCTAGGATTCACCTCACCTTCCTCGTCGCTTGCTGCGGACGGGAGTATCGAGGATTACGAGAAGCAAGAAGACGTCATACCGAGGATGAAGACGAAGAACAACACGTCAGTATCATATCACTATACATCACTATCACCAAACAGTAGTTCACTTCATTAAGTAGAGTATAGTTCAGTTGCACTCCTACCGCTACGCAGTACAGTTCAGCCAATAAAGGAGTCTACGCACAACAAGGAGTCTACCGCAGAAGCACAACCCACTACCGTAGTCAAGCGCTGTTGCACTTCAATACTTTATACTCTATCTTTTACACTGAACTTGAAACAACTTAATCCTCAACAAAACCTACAACGGGAATTTTATGTCTAGAGGAAATGAACATTTTCTGATTTGTTATGTGCTCATTTTGCATAATCACATTATTGGCTGACTCATGGCGTGGTGCTGCAAAACACAAGCTTTTCAAATAGTGCTCATTAGGAAGCAACGAATGGTGCTGCGTTTGATGGAGTTTGAAGCCTGTGGGTTTAGGAGCTCGTTCGTCACTACAAGTCTTCGTGGCGGAATAATTAGCTGCTCCCATGAAACTCGATTGCTCCATTCTTTTTCAAACCCACCAAACCAGTTGTTGGCCCAGATAATGCCGGAATTGATTGTTTTCTTTTAGGGTCACGTGTGGCATCGCAGCTTGCGTAACCCCTAAATTGACCTAAACGACCTAACTTATAAATTGGAAAACTCACTTTCTTTTCGTCTCGCGCTTGATCGGCCGCTTTGGCTTGCCTTTCCGAGCGCGTCCGTGGCGGTCGTGGCGGTGCAAGCGTTCGGCGCGCCGTTGGCGCCTCTGAACACCGAGATCTTCATCCACATGTACATAGAAGGTAAATTCATGTGGTGGGCAAAGTGTCTAACGGTTTCGTACAAATATTATGCATTGCCTACTCCGACATACCTTCCAAAGACCAGGGTCTGCCCTCTGTAGCACTCATCTCAACAAAAAACGTCTTTCATCAGAACTACATTCGATGTCGATGTTCTTGCTGGCTGCCTTTGCCACAGCTACACCATTTCACCAACATTCGCCTAATGGTCCCAATTTCCTTCCATACACTTGAGCTCTTTTGAGCGTATCGTAGGCAAACTACAGTATATTATATAGAAAAACTCCATTTAGGCACACAACTGGTTATCGATACAACTTTATCGTCTGAGCGATATCGATGTCCTTGCGGCAGTACTCGCTACCATTCGTTTTGTGGTCTTACAACGCTGACGGTTGCCTTACTCTAATCTTACGGTTGTTAGGGCTGGTCTTGACTTGACCTGACCAGCTCTTATTATTTTCTAGGAAAATCTATGCGCACTCCATATAACTTTCTTCAATCATACTCTCAGGAAATTCTCCCTTATCCACCTCCATCATAACATCAAAATCTACCAATAAGGACAAGTCAATGGGTTCAATCTAATGTCACTCCAATACCTAAAAAACCACCACTATATGTTTCAGGCAACTTCAGACCTGTTGGCATCACATCAATACTCTCACGACTTTTCGAAAAAGTGTTGAAACGAGTCATCGCAGATGATCTCTGCAAGTATGGGGTAATATCACGAAATCAGCATGGTTTTTGGAAGGGAAAATCTACGATAATGGCAATGATTCAGTGATTTGTTTGACTTGTCCTTATTTTCACATTTCGAAAATTCGTTAGCGCTCTCACTGGGGAAGCGGTGAGCACTTGTGAAATAAGGTGTCGGGTCGTGTTACAGCGGATTCAAACTGTGTTCAAGCCCTTGGTTTTTTACGCTCGATAGTAGCCCGAAACACGCGCTTTGAGCAACCAGTGAGTGAGATGACCATCGCTCAAAACAGCGACTGGCGAACAGTCATGCTTGATTACCGTGTAGCAGTTTCCCCAAAAACGTTTTGCAGACTCAAAATCTTCTCTCCTTCTACGGCACACACATCAGGGTAAGCACACGCCGCCGGTTGCAAGGAACTAGGGAAAAAATCGCTCGAGCCCTGATCATGCATCGGGTTTCCCATTTCTTCCTGCCTCGGAATGTTCTCCCTCGACAGCCATCCGCACGCCATTCCATTCGTCGTAACTTGCTCCTGGGCCTTTCAGGGAGATTAAAGCAGATTTCGGCTCTTGCTTCGGATCAATCCCAAAATCCCCTACAATTGAAATCGTTTCCTCACCTAGCTTTTTGTTAGCTATCTCAATTCCTTCACTATTGCCTTGCGACAACACCATCTTGTACATCTCAGCAACCTTCTTCAGATGAAAAAGGTTTGTGCGCTCACGATGCCGTACAGATCGATAACCAGATCACTATCACGCTCTGTCGCTCTCAAAAGTTAATCACGTCCCAAAGTTACTCCATGCCCCTACTCTGCAGAACTTCTAAGATATATCGATTGACCTGACTCCTTTTTTCGCCATATCTATTTAGGTCTTCTAGACCCTTGCATCCTCTTTTCGCTAAGTGACCTGTAGTGCCTTCCATTACCTGCCTACACCTTGCAATCGCTTTCTCTTCAAAGCCGAACGTCACTATTTGGAGTACCTTTTGTACCGCTTCCCTGATCTAAATTATCCTTTTTGTCATGTCTCTTAACACGCTCTTACTCACCTATTTCTCCTTGGTCAACACTTATTCATATCTCATGACTGTTTAATTTCACGCTTCACTTCATCTCAAGCGGCAGCACTTCACAAATAATAACGAACATCGTGGACTGGTGACATTAGTACACAATTTTAATGAACGAAGTGATAAATGAGCGATTTATTTATTTATTTATTACACGACTATGTTTGTGTGCTGGAATACGACACAATTAATACGCATAAGAAATACAACACCATCAGCAATGTCTTATAAAGTTCGCCACATAAAGTATCTTACTCTAGGGACGTATATGCTCACGGAGAAATTTTTTGAGCTTCTCATATAAAGAGAGTGTCCCATGTGTGAAGAAGACAACACCACCTCGGGTGCTAGATTCTCTTATCGACACTAGATCCGTAATTTCGATTCCAATTTGTTGATTTGCAATTTTGTTGCTTGAGGGTATTTGATCGTATTGATATCCGAGCGTGAATGTCATGAGCTTCCTTGTAAAGCTGTTCTGCACGCTTTCTAACCTTGTGATACCTTTACGCGTGTAAGGATTACAAAATGGGGTAGCGTATGCTTCGAGAGTAAGTTACTATCATTAGATGATATAGCTCTGAACACGCTGTACATTGCTCTCATGGCTCTGTTGGAAACCAGTGTGCAGTGCTTGTTAAAATTTAGATTACTGTTAGGAACCCTAAGTCTTTAAACTCGCCTGCACAAATGAGTGGTGAGTTATTGGTAGTGAATCGGTGTAATTGACCTCAAACCCCTAGATGAAGCAATTTAAACTTTTTCTCCGAAAGCAGTAGCTGCCATTCTGAAGACCACTTCTGGAAAATATCGATAGCCCTTTGAAGTTGTGCGATATCCGCTTCACTCGATATTGACCGATAAATCTTAATATCGTCAGCAAACGCACAAAATTTTACTCCACTATCTTCCAAAAGGTCCAGCAAATCGTATGTGTAAATGTTGAACAGTATAGGAGAGAGAACTCCACTACTTATATATTCTGTGACTTAGGAACGTAGTATTAACCCGAACAGTGAATTTTCTATCAGCCAGAAACGAGCTAATACAAGAAACGATGCGTGGGTGGACACCTATTGTCCTCATCTTATGCAACAAATGGACATGCGATACTCGCTCAAAAGCCTTATGATATCAAAACATAGAATGCCCACCTTATTCCCCTCATCAAGATATTTTGTCCAGTTGTTCAGAGGTTGAATCACTGCCATTATCGTTGATTTTCCCTTCCAAAAACCATGCTGATTTCGTGATATTACCCCATACTTGCAGAGATCATCTACGATGACTCGTTTCAACACTTTTTCGAAAAGTCGTGCGAGTATTGATGTGATGCCAACAGGTCTGAAGTTGCCTGAAACATATAGTGGTGGTTTTTTAGGTATTGGAGTGACAATAGATTGAACCCATCTTTTGAGTACCTCACCTTCATAAGGCTAAGATTAAAAATGTGTTCTAGTGGCTCGTAGATCGCAGGAGCAATTTTCTTAATGAACTGTAAAGGGATACCATCGGGGTAAGACTTTCTGATCGAGGCCATTTCATTAGCAAGCTGAGAATATCCCCTTTATGGAACCAGACGCAGTCCTCCATGACAGGTAAACTAGCTGTTGTTGACTCTACTCCAGTTTCGATATCACACCCTCTAAAATATTCTGCAAATGTGGATGCCAACAGCTCAGTCTTGTCCTCATCACTGTACAAAATGTGACCCCCAGAAGAATGCATGCTAGGAAATTCTACTTTTCTCTTAATCGAAGCTTTAGAAGCCTGTAAAATGAAATTTTTCGCCTGATGGTATGATTCGCTTTTCAATAGAAGTATTGGGACTTCTCAATTTTACTTCAAACCGATTACTCAGTTCTCTAAAGGTATCCCAATCCTCAGATAAATTTGTATGCTTTGCCTTAAGAAATGCTTCATTCCTCTTTCTTGAAAGTTTTGCAAGGTGATCGGGGAGAAGCTTAGACTTACTCAGACAAATCTGTGGAGCGACCGCCGGCGAAAAGACGAGATTCTGATAGCCCGCTCGACGTCCGTATCCATAGAGACTTCTCTCTCATTGTAACAAACAAATCAATGCAACGGTACAAAATATTAATCAAAAGTTCGTATTTTCCATTAACTGAGTCAGCACTATTAAGAGAACCTAGCCAATCGATACTTTCAGTAATGATGTCATAGTTAGCGTCTTGAAACCGAAGGGCTGTATGGTCACTAGACCCTAACGGTGGGCAGACTCTTATGCGGATGCTGTGTCAACGGTAGGTCGGAATAGCGCAAGTGTTGTATATGGGCAGAAATGAGGGCTTGTAACAGCGCAGTGCACAGGCGGCGTAGTAGGGAAGCGCTCGGGCTCGTGAGCGAGGGGTCGGGGGTTTGGATCCCGCAGACTGGGTTTGCTTTGCACTTTTGCAAAATCCATGTTTATCATATAGGTAATTCACCTAGGGGTATTATAGTGTGTTATAGAGCATGTTTACATATAACATATGCTTCAAACTACAGATTGGCTAAAATGTTCACTTCTGTGTATCACTTATTTTAAGCCTATTTTGTGTGAAGCTGTAGTTATGTAACGATAGATATTTTGCGACACTAGTTAAAAGTTCCGACTCCACCGACAAGACTTTGGTCAAAACAATTTTTCGCTGAAAATTGTCTAGGGGGGGGGGGGGGTATTTGGGTGCTGATCACGAATCTGACATGCATTTTACACGCTTCGGACGGAAGCCACCCATACCGTTAACAAGGGTGGTCCAGACAGGGTCACCGATTTCGCTCTGAAACTTCGTCTATGGGGGGGGGGGTTATTTGGGGTGCTGATCACGAATCTGACATCCGTTTTTCACGATTCTGTCTCTACCTGCCGTCACCGGCAGAAACTTTAAGAATGTAATTCTGTGCCTTCCTGTATCTATATTATCCAGCCGAAGTTGCATGAAAAGCTGACGGCATTCCCTGGTAAGGTTAAAGTCACCGAGAAGAAATACGGCACAGTCACACCCACGCTGATTGCCTTTCTGAGCCTACAGGATGAAATAGCTGAGAAATTGGGTGCACGATACACTAGGATGAACGTAGTAGTTTTGGTTTCTATGAAAACATCCGATATAAGAATTTCATAGGAAAATGGAACGGTTTCCTCGAAAGCTGCAGTAGTGCTTATAGTGTGTCTGTACAGCATTGGGACCCCGCCCCTTTATTATGCGTTCTCTCCCGCCTCAGTGCAGAGAAAAGCAGACCAGCATGACCAATTACAGAGGTAAGCTCAACAGTACTTCGCAACCATGTTTCCTTTTAAAATACCAGGTCCTTGAGCTAGACTTAAAGCGACTGCATCGGCGTCTTTTACCAAGGAACGCACATTAAGGAGAAGGCATTTTATGGCAGTTTCCGGATTCCTGTGAGATTTGACTGGTTTCCCTGAGTAGAGGTTACAGAGCTAGAAATACAATTTGTACGGTGAGAGGTAACATTTGCAGCAGCTTTACCAGTACTGATATCAGTAGTGATATAACAAACAGCATTGGTGGGTCATTCCTGGTAGCGCGTTTCACCCGCCTCCGCTCTTTCTCTTGTTTTGTTCAAGAGGGGCGAAGAAATACCCCATTTTGTGAGAAAACCGAAAACGGGGAGCACGCTTCACAGCTTCCTTTTGAAACTTGCTCGCTGGCAATACAACTTTAACTAGGTGATTACGCCCCTGAACAACACGACCCATCCTATAAACAGCCGTAGGACAGCACTCTACATCGAGAAATGATAAAATATGATTCACACTACATATATCCACTTGAGCCCTCTCAACGGAACTGTGAGAGTTCGGCTCAGGCAAACCAACGATCACAACAGACCTGATAATCTCAGCATCATCCGAGTTTGGAATTACATTTTTCGAGTTCATATTGCTATCATCAGAAACAATCCTGGAGGCAACAACGGAACTATTTTGAACGAGATTAGGATTAGAGGCCAAGAGAGTATTGATTTTCTTCAAAGGATTGACATTTTCCTCCCTCAAACTGTTGTTATCCTGTAGAACTTCGCTGCATTTGCGGTTGATCTCCACCATGTCGCGTTTCATCTCCATAACAGCGTCAACGAGGTCTCGCATGAATAGACGAACATATAGTTGACCGACCATCTTGTCCACTCGATCAAAAGTACAGGAAGATCGTGACTGACGCGTTGATGACACAGATTCCATACGAACTCTTTTGGCTGGAAGAGAGGACGAGCGAGAGGGCATGTTGGAAATCGAAGTAACTGGCGATCGATGGGGTGAACTGCGGACTGTCGAGGCAGGCCACCCAGCCATGGGTAGCCTAAAGGAGAAAAAGGAAGAATGCGTAAATGGTTAACAGGGTCCAGTGGCAATTTACACAGTTTTCTTCTTAGCCCCGCCACTAGGGTGATCCCAGCTCCGTGGATGGCTGACAAACTGGTTGTAGACAGACGAGCGTGGGTCAGAACAGTGAACTAGTGGGACAACAGCTCACGACAGGTTCGAACCAGCAGTGAATAGGGCGAATGAGCTAGTGAAATAGGAGGAAAAGCAGTCGGACGAGTATGAGTAGAATACGTACGAGGCACGTAATAGACAGGATTCGTACGAGAATGATGGAATGAACGGAAGCAAGATTGCGGTGCGGATCAATGGGATGCTCGACCGCGCGCTGCCAGCGTCCGAATGCGAAGTCCGTCTCTCAAAGGACACTCAAAACTTTATATTTCGTGCTCAGAACATACACGGACAAGCTCTTGATGTGCGTCATACTGCATACAACCTACCCCGGTCAGCCACTGGTTTTCTCCAATGGGTACAAGCAAAGTACGCTGCGTGACCATCCCTCTTAGTTTTCAACGATGATTCCCAAGCGACGACGCCTCTGGCTCCCGAGTGTCAACGAAACTCGGGACTTCGGAGGCCTCCTTTTGCTTGTGTGAATCAGTCCAAGTATCGTCCTTTCGGTTACTAATTGTTCGCTTTCGCCTAGGCCAGGTTTCGGGAACGTATATCAGCACATGTGGAACAGTGGAATATATTATGGTGTCACACGCGGAGTATCGCTTCAGGCCGAAAAGTTAAATTTATGCGAAGCATTTAACACCAAGCTTTACTCATTCATATATTTTCCACAATTACCAACAACCTTTCGCCAACGCACACGCAATGAATGGATCCCGTCTTTAAAGAAATGAGCGGGCCCGAATCGAGGAAGTTGGTCACCGAAATCCGGATTTTTTCGTAGTCGGCGAACTTTTTCCCAGTCAACGCGTGCTGCATCGGAGAATTGCTAAAACCATTAGAGCCAGATCGGAATAGATGCATGGACAAGACGTCGTAGAATGCATCAAATTGGCGCGTGCTGGTTGATGCGCAGGTTTGCGGGATGCTGTAGCATGCGCCTGTTGCCGATGCGTCGTGGCTTGTCGACATCTCTTGTACGCCCGTAACGACCCTATTGGCAAGCGGATCGTTGCGTAGTGGGTAGCAGGGTTGCTCCACAGACATGAGCTGGAGGTCTGGTTTTCCTGCGTTCCGGCATTTTTGCCCCCGCATCCTGGAGTCCCTACCCTCCAGCTGCGGACTACCAGCTGCGGACTACCCCTGAGCAACGAAAGCAGATTCCACGCGAGCAGCTCGGATGGACCGCAAAATCTATTCCGATCTTGTTTTAGCGGCCATAGATCCACTCTTCTTCGAGTGGAACACATGGCAGTCGGATGGGGCAAAATGGCCCAGCCATGTTCCTCAATTTCCTGCTGAACGACTTTTGCGACAGACTCGCATTATCATGGAGCAAGTTGGTAGAGGACGTGTCAGCTCGATTTGGATTTGGATTTGGAGCGGGGTTTGGAGTAGGAGTTGGAGCAAACAAATTACTGCGAGTCGATCTTGTCGGATTAGCTTCAACGGCAGTCCATGAAAGGTCGTTATCCAGGATAGGTGCAAGTCTTCCGTGCTCTTCATCTTCAAGACTTTGTCGCCTGCGGCAAATCGTTGAAACCACCGCTCGCATTGTCTTTTGGAAACGACATGTTCGCCAAATGCAGCTTCCAACAAACTTTTTTTCCATTCCTTAGGGGATTTTTTCAATTTAAACTCGTAGAGCAATATGCAATCACATTAAGATTGCATATTGAGATCTACCACTCAGAAGAGGTGTCATATCGTTATTTTGATTTAGCCATGTCTCTGGTAATACAATAATATTGACCTTACCCTTGAAAAGCATCGCAACAGCACTTCTATTTTTAACTGCTGATCGAATGTTAGCTACAATACGTGAGTATGAGCATATACTACGAGGAAGCTTCGGACGTTTTCCGAAAGTTGAGAAGGACCATTCAGTTCATATCTCAAAGAAGCTGAAGTGTGATTGTTACGGAGTGACATTAAATTGGTTGTTATTCTGTACGCAACCAGTAGCATATTCAGCAGGGGGCGAAAAATTATTGAGGTGAGAAAGTCTGTCGTGCCTACGGCGATCACGTTCAGATTTAGTGAGAGACGGTCTAATGAAGACCCCATTCTCAAAAAAATCTGAGGTGCGGAGCTCTTTTCAGCAATAATAAGGCAAAAAACGACGTTGGAAATATGACATTCAAAGGCCGAGGTTTGTTCTTGAAAGGTCGACCGATTCGATAAATCGTTGAAGGTCTGCGTTCAATGGAAAGGAAATCAAGTAATAGCTAAACGCAGTTCGAATCATAAGCTATTCTTTCCGATGAAACAGGAGTCGCAGATTCTCTTACACCGATAATAACTATTGATCGTCTACGTTCAATCTCATCAACCTGAGCATGAGATGGCATGGTGGTAGCCTGAAGATCAGTACTAACTTGGTGAGAAGGATTGCACTTGCACTTGCACTTGCAAGCACCGCTTCATTTTCCTCAGCGAATTCCCTGTTTCTCGTTATCACAACAGATAATTGCTGCTTGATTTCGAACACGCAACTCATCACGGCTTTCAGGTGCGGTGGGATAGTTTTGGCGTTTGGGACGAGGTCCATCGCTTTCCTAAAGTCGTCATCCGCATCGGGAGAAAAGAGGTTGATCTTGTCCTTCTTCCCTTTACGTACCTGAAGAGCTTTAGGAGCAACGGGAGCAGCCATGACGTAGAAAAATAAACCACGAAACAGTACACCTTGTGAGGTGGCTTACGATAGAACATCAAGCTCCTAGCCACAAGGAGACAGGCTTGAGGAAACGAGACCAGCGTACTGAGCGCTTGAGATACTCAGCAGGAGAACTAAGGTTAAGCCGACGCTCCATGGGAGAGCATGAATGAGAATGTGAAAGATTGAAAAGTACAATAGTGAAACAACTTAAAAGAAGAAAGGAGACCTTGGTAACTGGCTCGCCTTTCCGGGCGTGGTGATGGCGGTTGCCCTGCGATGACAAAACGTTTTACCACGGAGTTCTCTTCATCCCATTGGTTTGATTAGATTCTGGAACGGAAAGGGCGGCGGTTAATTTGGAATGCTACAAGTCTATGCTGCCGTTCTTTAGACACAAAGAATCAGAGCTCGTTTACGATCCCCGGCCTGTCAAGTTTCGAAACACTAGTTAAAAACAAGATTTACCACAAAAGAAACACTTCCAAATAGACAACCTACGAAAAAAGAATCGCAGGAACAGAATAGGATAATCAATAGAATCTTTGCTGCAGCACTAAAGGCCTCCGCACACTTTTGTGGCGAGGGGAGGGGGGGGGGGACGGACGGCGACGACATGAGTCATGCCGCAGGTGCCGCTGAGCGACATGACTCATCGAAGGGCTAGAGCGCAGACAGTCTCCACTCTCGCCGAAGTAGCGGCAGCAGCAACAATGATCCACATCATTGTCGCCGCTGCGGCGTTTCCAGCGGCGCCGCCGCCGCCAACTGCCGCCTTAAGGCCTGCGTACACTTTTGCAGCGAGCGCCGGGCGGCGGACGGCGAAAACGATAAGCCATCCCGCTCAGCGGCGGCTGCGGACGACACTCTGCCCGCCCACTGGAACGGTGACGACAAGAATGATTCACATCATTATCGCCACTACCGCTACGGCAGCGTCGCCCCCGCCGCGCGCCCCACCCCCGCTCGCGGAAGAGCTCGCGCTCGCCGCCGACCGCGAGCACTGCGCCCCGCCCTATGGTTAAGGGTAGAGCAGCGGCGTTGCCGCAGAAGTGTGCGGGGCTCAAGGCCTGTGGTATATCCCGCGTCGCGCCGGCAACGGGTCGCGGCGACAGTATTGCTCGGATAGCTACCCAGTTCGTAGTTCGAGTATACCATAGGCCTAAACCCGTATGCACACTCCGCAGCGCCCGTGCAGCAGCCACGTTGAGGCATAGCGTGAAAGAGCGTAGCCGCACTGCGCCCGCCGTGACAGGGGTGTGCACATTTCCACTACTGCCGGCAGCGACGGCAACAACAGTGGCAGCGAGGAATAAGCTCCAGCATTTCTCACTGTCGCTGCTTGCGCTGCGAAGACCAGCTCCGCCCAGGTTCCACTGCCCATTCTCCTTTGCAAAAAGTGCATGCGGCTTAAAGATACTGTTTTGTCCCGTCCCAATCGACGGCCTAGTGTACTCATCATCGTCTTTTGGCTCCTTACTGCTATTGGCAATAGCAGCCATTCTTCTATTTGCGGACTCTTTGAGCAAGTGGCGTAATTGCTTGAGAAAATGCCTGAAACGCGCCGTGTCTGTTTCGATGTGAGAATATGCCAGAAACAGGGGAGAAAATTCCCGCCTTCAGGGGAGAATATGCCCGAACCAGGGGAGAAATGCCCGCTGCCAGGAGAGAATATCCGCGACCACTGAACGGTTGTCGTTCGCGCGATCAAACCCGTTTAAAAAAACAGGTGGTAATCGTGAACAGGTATGCGGTATTTTCTTATTTCGTCATGGATAGGACATAAGAAAGAAATCGAGAGCGTAGCAACTCGAGCTGTGAGGATATCTCATCCGTATACTCAGAAAGAGCAACGTGGTCATTTTTAGTCAGCTAAAGTTTACGAAATGTAAGAACCCACACCAGCAAAATTTAGCCCTTCTAAAAAAAGGGTGAACATCTATTGCCATATTTGCACCTGATCGCATGTTTGAGGCTACGAGTACACTTCAAAGAAGAAAAACGAGATTGGCGTTTTCGTCTATGAATGAAGTGGCTGCCGATGAATGAAAATATCTGATCCTGCAAGGTATGGAGCCCCTGCCAGTGTAAAGGTAATAGGCTTTACGCGTGTTTTTGCAATCTGACGAAGTAAGCATACATTTTAGATAAGAAATGCTTACTTCATAACGGCTCCTCTTCTGGGTCAATAGCCAAGAAGAGGATCCGTTATGAACTAAATAAAGCACAGAAACTCCGGTAAAGTTTCTACGGAGTTCGAGATAGTTAAGAAGTGTTCTAAACAAATACCGAGTTTATCAAGCAAATAAAAGGGTATGTGTTGGCTGAAGATGTGTGGATATGAGCATCCGAACGCTCACCGGAACTTCGTCAACTTCAAGACCATGATGACCGCTCTCCGATGCCTTGATGAATCCGTTACCTCTTCCAGAAGGACAATGGATAGGTCATCTACGACTTCTACTCCGATGTGTTAGATAGCTCTCCACCTGCCTCCATGCCATCTTCCGCAAGATGGATGCGTCTTCACTCTGTTCTCTTCCGAGATCTGACACGCCAAACGTACAGCACACTGACCAGACAGGATCAGGCTCGAATACATGAATAACCTCCTGCTAGCGCTCATCCACATCCTCACGCGGCTCTTTACCCGTAGGTGTGCAAGGTTCCATCTCAGTGGGAGACCAGAAGGACAGAACCGTCTTGCTGCACAAGAAGGAGGACGTGCAGGACATATGCAATTCTTGCCCGATCTGCCTGCGGTTCGTAAAATAATCGACCGTATGCATACACACCTTCATGAAGCTCAACAAAATATCGCGAGAGTACAAGCTGCCGCCGTGCCTTACGTTTCAGATTACTTCGACAGCTGCACAGGGAATTTATGCGCAAGATCTCATCATTCTACAACAACATCGTCGCCAACGTGGAGAGATGTGTTTGATAAAGAGATTACCATATCCAAGAGAATACAAAGAGGGAGGGCATGTCAGTGAAGAACCGGCAAGAGCACCATTTTAGCTCCGCAGACGATATAGTGGTTACCACAGCGAGCACTAGTCAAACGGAGCTAATTCTGGCAGACTTCGGTCGGATATGAGGAACGCTGGACTGCAACTGAATTATACGGAGACGATGTTAATGAGAAACGTGCGAGTCCCTGGTGCCCGATTCTCACTCAGCGGAACATCTTTGCATGCTCTAGCTACGTGTATTTGGATCGCGAAGTCAACCTGACCAATGGCCTAATGCCAGAGCTGACAGGAGGAAGCGAGCAGCTTTGGGAGTTTTCAAGAGCGTCGAAGAAGTCGTGAAGAAGACGAAGAACTTCCAACTCAGTGCCCACCTTTCCAACCTACCGCTCTTTCTGCCCTAACATACGCATCAGAAGCTTGAGCTATGCGAAGGCAGGAAGAAGACGCGACCAGCGTCGCGCAGCGTGGAATCGAGAGAACGATGCGGAGTGACGTGATTCACGCATTTGAGAGAAGGTTCCGAGCTCCGTCGACCTTTGAAGATTAGAGACGCTGTTGCATGGGCTAAGTCATCGAAAATAAGGTAAGCCGACCACGTAGTGTGCTTCGCAGACACCCGCTGGACGAGAGCCGTTACCGACTGGATTCCGCGCGATTTCAAGAGGACACCAAGACGCCCATTAAGGCGTTGGTCGGACTTCTTCGTGAAAGCCCTGAACGACCGCTATGACACTCTTCGTGTCCCTCGAGCGAGGAGGATTCATTGGAGCACTCTGACACGCGACACTGACGAACGGAGACGCTGCTGGCGCCCGTTCGAGCAACTCGATGATCAAAGGGACGATAGGTGGTACATGTGATTATACTTTGAATTGCTTTGAGATCGTTTTTTTTTGTTGTTGTTCTTGTTGATTATTTTGAATTGCTTTGAGATCGTTTTTTTTGTTGTTGTTCTTCAGATATTTCCACATATCTGAAAAAGAGTTTAAATATGTGAATGATCGGTTGTAACATAGAATGTTTTACCACAATCCGTGAAATGACGCCATAGTAAGGTTTAGTTGTTATTCAACTGAGTAGAAACTTAGGTGCAGTACTTGGCCACAAATCTTTCGAGCCCCCTTTTGAAAATAAAAATTATTTTCTGAGCATGAAGTTTTTGCGATCAACTCCTTGCAGGAGCTTTGATTCGAATGAAACGTTGCGGATTAACCATTATGTTGACGATACATCCGACTAAGACTCTTCTAATGAACGGGTTTGCCGACAGTTAGCCTAGTTTATGCCTAGATTCCTTAACGTTGATTACCGTGGAAAGTTGTTTTCTTTATTGCGCTTCTGCTAGTTACCATGTGATAGTATGTTTTGGTGTGCTTACATTCTCCTCGTCGATCCGGACATCTTCTACCACAGTTGCGGGCATTTTCTCCTATGGCCGCGGGCATTTTCTCCCTTGGTCGCGGGCATTTTCTCCCTTAGTTGCGGTACTGTGGCTGACGCTGTTTTCATACGCCACTCTACCCCAGCATCCTCTTCCATGAGTACGATGTTGACGTTGTTCTGAACATATTCCATTAATGTCGTTACAAAGTCTCTGATCCTTTGTATAGACTTCTTCGGCAGTGGATCATGTGCGCTTTCCGACGCTCATACATGGCTCTCCTGTACTTGGGATCGCAGAAATCCTGTTGATAACCTGGCTTTTCGCTAAAGCTGATGTGTCCTTCCGACATTCACACAACGTCGCTCGACGAAGTACATTGTGTTAATTTCCCATGCTTCTTTCCACGACCGGAATTGGTTTACCATTCCCAACGGATTTCAGAGTATGAGCCACATGGCTTTTTCAATACTGATCTGCGTTGAGGGCACGACGAAAGCTCTTCCCGAGTAAATGCTGGAAAGCGCATGTATATCCGTGAGCTTGCTGTAGACGAGGAATCTGACGTCTGACGACTCATAGGCATCCTCAATGCTCCGGAATCCTCCTGTAAGGATTATCAAAACCGGTCGATTTGTTCCTTTGATCTTGACCTCGTTTCATGAATGCGTACAGGCGAACCGTATCCACACTTCATCAAGTCGTTCAGCTGATACACCGTCACGGTGCAGCTGCACAGCGTTCCCATCGTGCTGCATCAGCGCGAAATACGTTGACACTGCTGGATTTATACAATGTGTACGCCTCTTGAGCGCATTTAAAAAACGCAAGATTATAATTGGGGTCATTCATGAGAAGGCTGCGATGGTCTGACTTTCGCTCATAGTCGGATGTAGCCAGGAGGCGCGCCAGTTGATAGATTCTATTGAACATCACATTAGCAATACTATGATCGACACTCGGTATGACATCTCCAAAGGTAATTCCGCAAAGGGCACGCTGGAAGTTGTAGTTTCGTTTTGGATCGAATCAATACCCGGACATGTGAACAGTGTGCTCAGCTCACTCGTGTCGCGACCGTCCGGTGTAGCTCTGCAACAGATGCTTTGTTTGGCTGACCGTTGACCGTTTTACTCGTCTGGTGTTACTGCTTCCAGGTTCATTATCTACCTCGGGTGACAGCTTTATCAGTATCTCTTGCGGAACCCTCAGTGGTTCTTGATTGTTGCTAAAACTAGTTATTAATGCAGAGTTTACACTGGACTTAACCACTCTGCACAATCCACCTCAGCCTGTTGCCAGCTTTCACCGGAATTCTTAAATACACGCGATAACCTACTTACAGCGCTAAAGCTGGATTTGAGTACACCCTTCTATCGCAGGAACGCTTCATTCTGTTTCTGTATTTCTCGTTTAGCTCAACTACAGAATCTTGTGTCAGCCGTGTGCTTGCCAACAGTTCGTACTTATAGTCGTCATAGTCGATGTAGTTGAATGTAAATTACTGTGCTGGTATTGTTTGGATGGAAAGTGTGGATTGAACGCGTAGAGCAGGTAAACCGGACTACCACCTCTCACTGTATATCGAGACGAAAATTACAATCGATAACAGTACCTGACACTTCGCAGGGATCTCGGTTTTCTTTTCTGCATTCTTGTTATGGTGCAATTACTCTTTCCGTTACTGCGTTTTCTCTCGAAATGCATCCCTTTGTAAGCAATTTCTCGATTCCTGTGAGTTCACACTTCTCAAGCTCAAGCTCAAGCGTTTTCAAGCTTTGGGCTTTGGCTGCTTTAAGCTTTAGGCCACCTAGAACCGTCACACACCCATCGCTCGGGCAGGCTCTTTGCGACCGTTCTAGCTGATTTTGCTACGGTGGCGTAAGTACATACAAATTTAGTGGAATGGTCGATTGACACTGAGGCGTATTTGTTCCTTTGTTCCGTCACTCCCAATTCAACTAAACCTATTCATACCAATTCACACGAGTGCGCTGTGACGAAAGGCTTCAGTGGTTATTATCACAGGTAGGAATATAACTTTAAGCTTTTATAACTTGCATAAACGTTCGCAAGAAAGCACCCCTTGCACGCATTCTCTACACTTCGTGACTTATCTTTCCACATTTTCCCACAACACTGTTTTTTGCATCCTTGTGAGCTGGCGAGCATAACCAATGTCCATACAAGTGTCCCTGCATGAAACTCCATGAAGATTTCCTTCCGCTTGTTCTTCGGCACCACCTTGATGGCGTTGCTGTCTACGATGAAATAGAAGAACCCGTGCTTGATTTTGATTTGAAAGCCTTCAGTTGTGAAGGTTTCGAGCACTTCGGCTATGCAGTAACTACTACTCCAGCTTCAAAGCTGTTTAGGCAGTTTATCTGATTTCTGTAAGGGTGCGGCGGAAAAAGAACAACGAAAAATAACAACACAAGAAAGAAATCCGCGACGTACTGAACGTGCCTTCTTGTGAGAGTTATTACCGAACCAGTCTAGAAGTACTCCTGGGCTCAACCGCAAGATAAAGATGAACATGGACGAGAACAACTGAAATATGGAGCAGACATTAAGGATCAGATCAAACGACCTCAAGAAAGCAACGTGAGACCAAATGAGACCGTGAACAAGCGAGAGAGAGAATCGGCCAGCTAGGCCGCCCTATAGGCGCGGTTCCCCGCGCCAGTAGTTCAAAATCGACGAATAGTTCAAATCGACGATCTGCGACCAGCGACCGCAACACATAATGACTCATACAACGGAACCTACACACAACAGCAATGGGGAACTTACAAATACAACCACATAACTGCATGAGAGAGTTCAAGGCTTTTACGCTCAGTTGCTATTTTCTTGAATGCGCTTTTCCATAATCTCTGCCTCTTCGTCAAAAGTGCTTTGTTTGATATAAGCTGGAATGGTCTCAAACACTATAAGAGGATTCTTTCCCAGGAACTCTTCCAACAAATAGATCAAGTCCCTATCTGGCCACTGAGACCGAGGACATTTCTGAAGAAAAAAATCCCAAGATGCGCTTGAAACTCTCATGATGTTTCCTTGAGAATAGATGGACTTCTGGTAATAACGGTGTCCACATTAGATCAGCCATCGAAGGATCCACAAAAGAGTTATCTTGATTTATCCTCGTACCTCTGACTGATTGGCATTCCTCCAGAAGTTTTGGACTCCATTTGACTTTTTCCGGATGCAAGCAAGACGTCGGTAGGTATGTCTTCGATGGCCCTGGCAGACCGGCATCTTGTTGCGCGCTTTTATCAGTGGTTGCATAATTCCCTTAGCTTTGCTTAGGTAAACTAGCTTGGTACTAAAAGTTATATGAAGCACTCCTTGCGTACTCTGTGTAATCGACTATGTTGTCACCGGATACCTCAATCTTTCAATTTCACTTGCTAATTCTTCGTTCTTGATTTTATATTCTTGCTCCGTGATAATCATTCCTTTTACCTCTGTGACTCATTCGTGCTCATTACATGCAACTAAACTCTACAGCTTTAGAAGAGCTTGACGACGGCTAACTTTCACCAAAATACCATTCGAGCTGCGACACATTGTTAATTTTGGCGCATTGTAAAAGGTGGGTGGTGAGCTGGTCGATCTATGCTGCTTTAGTTTCGTGCGGCGTCTCTATCAACGTCGTTAGATTGATTAGCAACTTCCGTTTGTTTCCCTGCTGCATTCAAGATGCAGTCCCTAGTACTATTTCCCGCGCGCATTGTTCTCTTTAGTTTCGCTTCACACTCTATGTCTATCATTTTAAGGGCGCGCAGTACTGTTCATATACTTATCTACAAACGCTTTCATGTCGTTGTTCATCTCTGATTCGATGAATGACTTCTCCGGATCGTCTCTCCGCTCTCATTCTTGCTCAGGAGCCTCTCTTCGGCGAACTCTGCACCATGACTGTTCTGAAATCGTTTGCTTGGCGTTGTATAGCTCAGAGTAATCTAGAAGCGAATGTGCGTTCTAATGAGTGGACGAAATAAACATAGGAAATGCGAGGGTGGAGGTAGGTTGCAGAGTTCCCACCTAGATTATTGATTAGTGCACTTCGGCAGTAGAGATCCTAGTTTGCACATGGTGCAAGACCCTTCCTGTGAGAGTTTCTGTTTAGGACCACTTGGATGCGGCTTCCGCTGGGGTCTTTGTCTTCTTACAGATTATGCCTAGGATCATTGAGATCCAGTGCAAAACTTCCGAGCTGTACAAGGGTATGGGGTTGACGACCTAGAATTGATTAGGTCTAGGATCAGTAAAGGTACTCGCACTATGCGTGCTAGATTTCCGGTTCTTTGGCAGTGAGGATCACGGAGATCAGACAGTATTCTCCCTTTTAGCTCAGGGCTGACTCCGATTTCTCCAAAGTTCCTAATTATCAACCACCTGGACTCCCTCTTCTATTTGAATTTGCATCTGCATAGCTGTGGTGACTGTGCTCGTATGTCAGGTTAACTGGGAACGGATTCGCTCCTAAACAACCGTCGGGCCTCTTAGCTGTTAAAAAATGAGTTGAGCACGAGTTAAAAAACAAGATCTACCACAAACTACCACAAAAGAAACACTACCAAAATGGACAATTTACAAAAACAGAACTGCGCGAGCAGAGGAGGCGAAACAAGATATAATATAAAGATTAGTAGAAACGCAATGTAGACAATTAGGAGTCTTCAAATCGGTGGAAGTACAGGAGAATGGAGGCAACAGGGCCCGCACAGAGTTCGCGGGACGGCGGAGGAGAAGACTGATTCGACGCTCGGCGGTAGACCGCATACCAACCCATGCCCATGCCGTCGATCGATAATCAATAAGCCGCATGCACACTCGAATGCGGTGGCAGAGACAGCCGTGATTAAGCATAGGAGCATCGATTTGGCGGGAATCGATGCCCTACGCTTAATCACAGCTGCTGCTGCAGCCGCTGCAGAGTGTGAATGCGGCTATAGAGTCACAGGTGAGCGCTGATCGGTTCCACGAGGTGTGGATGTTGAGTTCGATCAAACAGCGCTGATGGTGCAAAGGTGTAGAGCATTCCCGCCCGGTCAGAGGGAGGTGCGGGTTTGAGTCCCGCCTGGCGCTAGAAGTTTTGATCGCAACCAAACATCGTTGTGACAGCTTACTACATCGATACCAGCCACTTGAAGCTTAAGGAAACTGATTTGAATTGTTTCTATCAAGACCATCAGCTTAACTGGTCCCATGCTGATATCAGCGGCCAGCTTATCCCGGATACGGGTGGGTGCTGATCGGTCCCACGAGGTGTGGATGTTGCGTTCGATCAAACGACGCCGGTGGTGAATGGCGTAGCGCATTCCCGTCCGGTCAAAGGGAGGTGCGGGTTCGAGTACCGCCTGGCGCTAGAGGTTTTGATCGCAGCAAAACATCGTTATGACAGCTTGCAACCTCGATACCAGCCACTAAAGAAACTGGTCAGAGTCACCTCAGCTGCAACTCTAAAGAGACTGTTTTGTCCCGCACCAATCGACGGCCTAGTATGGCTCATTCGTCGCCTTTTAGCTACTGACTACTATTGTTTATAACAGCCATTCTTCTCCTTCCTTCGTTTCTAGTGTGTTTCACGTTTCAGCTATCCTTCGCGGACCTTCTCCTTGTTCTTGTTAAACGTTTCGACAACACTGTCGATGAGAACGTCGTCCTATGGAGCCAAAATATTTTCACGAAGTCCATGATCTTTCTTGCGCAAAGGTTGCGGTCAACGTCTAGTGAGGACGTTTCGAGTCCTTCAGGTCTACAAACGTTATTGGAAGTCAAAGAAGTTTTCAGAGTTCATTCCGATACGCCTTGAAGCCAAGCGCAATCACACGTCTGTTAGGCACTGTTTGTTACGACAAATCGACAGCAAGATAGACATATGCAAGGAGTGAGGATGGTCCAACACGTGAACCCGACGGGCATATGAAGGGCGAGGTCGAGACAAGCCCTGTGGTCGGCTGGGACGTGGATGGGACGCTCCTCCCGGCAACTGACTCTAGACGACTCGCAAGCGCCCTTTAATGCTGTCCTACGTAAAGAACCACTTCCCCTCATCCACTTTCGATTAGCATGTTAGTGTGGCCGCCTATTTGGTCACGGTATCAACGCACTCTTACCCCGGAAAGACATCGTTCACTTTCGACAACACTTCCAACATCGAAGATCTCGGCGTCGGAAGCTCGTAGATTTCCACATTACTGCCCTGCTCCTGTCACGGGGCGGCGCTATTCCTCATGGTCTCATACGCATACTTCGGCAGAGCAGTACCTACATGGCTATAGAAGTGCATCTCCCTCTGGCGTTCTTGCCTCAGTAAAGATCTTTCGTTCGATCATTCTTTTATTTGCGGTGGTGGAGACCTGATCCATAGTGTCAGTCTTAAAATAGGGCCTTCAAAAGAGCGCTGCGGCTCCTGGTTCTCAAAACTGATTTGCTTGCGTGTGTTCCTATGAGGCGTCCCTCCTACCAACTGCACCTAGTGGAGTGTCGTAGGGGTTGATGATAGTGCACGCGTTTTCAGACCTCCTTTTCAGGCCTTCAAAAAGGCGTTCAGCAAAAACTAACTGTGGTTTTAGACTCCACTCACAGGGCCCTACATTCTGCCAAAATAGCATCGCAGAAGCTCACCATGAGTTGGGAACCTTTCCTTGTCAGAGGAAGACAAAGGTTTCAAATTTTCATAAAAACTGGAAAAGCGAGTCGGATGGCATGCAGTGCTTCCATTGCATCTGTCTTGTAAAATTTAAAAAATGCAATATGTGCCCATTTGATCGGCTTCTTAGTTTATCTATTTACTATTGGTTACAGTTGAATGGTACAGTATTGATAATAGAAATTCAGCACAATATTGCCAATAGGGATACAGCGAGGGAAAACAATATGGGAGGACACAACATGAGATACAAGTGTTTAGGTATATAGGGATAGGTATATGGCGTGGTGGGAAAGGGTAAGGAGGGGGGGGGGATAGGCGGTACGATGCTTGGAAAAGGAAGGCAGTGGCCCAAACACTGCAAGTTCCAGCGCCGAGAATCCGAATACCATCGTAGTAGGTTCGCTTCCCTCACCAAATCGTACCACGACGAGAGCAGTGGGGGGAGAAGTGCTATGGACGCACCAACCAATGAGGATAGGATTAAGATAGTAAGAAGAACAAATTAAGGGAATTGAGGTAGCATATGCAGGCAAGAATATGAAATGAAGCTTCACAAGACTAACGATAAGTAGGTTCACCACTTTGAGCTCCCTTGAAGTCTTAGGTGCTCATCTAACTGGTACTGAAAGGAATTAGATGTCTTCCACCTGAAAAATTTCCAATCGATTCCATGTAGGTACAACTCTCACAAGAAACGAACCTTCGAAAGATGTTGTATTAGGTCTTTCGGGCCTTATCCGATACGAATGTCCCCTAAGCGTTTCCAGATTCGATGGAATTTCAAAAAGCTCGGATATCGTTAACAAAGTTTCGTCCGTGGTCATCTTGTACATCAGTGTCAAATCAATAAGTTTTTGACGGTATTCTAAAGACTGCGCCGTCAGTTTTTGTATACGACATTCATATGAGAAGGTGGTAATACACTTACGAGCGAAGCTACGGTATGTGAAACTTTTTTGAATCTTTTCGATTGATTCAATGGTCCACTTTTTGTATGGGCTCCAAATAGGTGAGCAGTACTCTAGTATTGGCCTTACGTAAAGTGTAAATATATGAAAAAGCAGTTTTCGATCACGTGTTTTAAATGCTTTTAGTATAATTTAGCTGTTGATGTAGCACGGGAGATTATTTTATTAATATTCTTTCCATAATCAAGCTGGTTGCTATAAGACACTCCCAGACCTTTTATTTCGTGAACCTGTAACAAGGGTTTCCCATCCAGAGTAAACCTGAAGCCCGGGTGGTTATCACCAAGGCACATTATAGCTGTTTTCTGAACAGAAATTTCCATTTCCCATTGTTTCGACCAGACGTCCTGAAGTTAACGGAACGGAATTTATAGCGTCCTGAAGTTTTGAGCAGTCGTTAATAGTGAAGATTTTTAAGTCATCAGCGTACATGCTACACATTACACCTGATGGCAATGAGTAGAAAAGGTCATTGACAAATAGTAGAAACATAAGGGCAATGCATTTTCCCTGGGGTGCCCCGCTCGGTGTGGAGTAAGGTTGAGATATGCTGTCATTCATTAAAACGCATTGAGACCTCCCTTTCAAGAAGGATCTTAGAAATTCGAGTAGCCTACCACATATGCCATAAGCCGATACCTTTTTGAAGAACAGTGCGATGCAAATGGAATCAAATGCCTTCGTGTTGTCAATGTAGAAAACAAATACCCTTATCTATTTCCTTGTGCCAAAGTGGCAGCGTTTAAAGTAGGGCTGAAATACTAGATTTTCCTTTAAGGAAGTCGTGCTGGTTTTTGTGAGTTAGATCTCTTTCCCTGATGAATGTCGTAACTTTTTTACATATTATGCGCTCCATGACTTTACTAGTGGAACTGGTTAGACAAATAGGCCTAGTTCTTGCAATTTCTTTTACATCCTTTTTTGAAAACTGGACGAACAAGCCCAATTTTCCATAAGCTTGGTACGGCTCCATGAAGAATCTGTTAAATAACAATGTCAGTGGACACGTTAGCCCAAGGCCCGCTCTCTCTAAGAACATATACGGCAAATTGTCCGGAGAAGTTGAAACTGTGTTAGGAAGTCTCCGCAAGGTACCGTATACCATTCCGCTGGAATTGTCCACCCAGTCTAACCTATCAGATGTCAGTGGACACAGGAATGCAAAGTCGTCGTCGGTGTACGTTCTATAAACTGATTTAAAGTAATCTGCGAATAAATCAGCCTTGGCTTGATCGTCCATAACTGAGACTCTGTCGTCAGATTCAATAACCGGTATGCTTTCATTAAGTTTGAGCTTATTTCTTCAGTAAGTATTAAATCGTTTCGAGCTTTGGCGAGACGTTTCTCAACCGATATCTGGTGGCGGAGTAGTGCCTGTTTAAGTCTTCGTGAATACAATATAAATCGGGGATCGTTTTGTAAGTGCAGGCGATCTGTTTTTGATTTAAGGAAAAGTATTCGCCTGGGAAATTTTTCTGAGTTGCCTTTGCAGGGAATGAGAGGTATATATTTATTAATTAATTGGTGGCAAATTCGGAAAAATTCGCCATAGAAGCAGTCGGAACTCTCGGAATTGTTACTGATGGAAACCCAATCGACCTTCACAAGTTCGGGGATTATTGAGTCCAAATCGCCCTTTGAATAGTTTCTTATAAGCTTGTAAGAATTTTTGTGTTTCAATGGTGTATTAAGTATTTCGAACACGACGCAGTTGTGGTCAGATGTGCTAAGGGGGGAGTACTCGAGGATTCCTTATGATGTATGGTTCAGAGACCAGAACTATCTCCAAACTACTTAGCCCATGGGTGGGGCTGTCAATAAGCTGAACTAAGCTGTGCAAACTAAAACAAAGAAACAACTTCGAGGAGGGGTTGAAGCGTTTCCTCTGTGAGACATATTCTTCCAGTCAATTAGCGGGAAGTTGAAATCCCCTAGTAAGATGATCTCACCACTCCATTCGCCACAAAGACTACTCGCGAAGTAGACAAATTCAAGCAACGCAGATAGGGTACAAGAAGGACTGCGATAACTAAGCAGTAGAAGGATATTTCAATTGGTTACATTAATTTGGATACCTAGGGCTTGAATGAGTTCGTGGAAATCGTTACTGAAAACGAGCGTGTTGCTCTATTAATCAGTGCCACTACTCTGCCACCAGGTCTTTGACCGTCTCGGTCACAACGATAGACTTCGTAGGAGGAATTGAAGCTAAGTGTTGCGTCATGGATGTAGGATGGTTTACACCTGCTTTTAGTTATCAGCACAGCGTCTAGTTTATTATTAAGAAGGAAGTTGAGGTCGGGCAGTTTGTTTACAATAGATCTGGAGTTAAATAGGAGAAATCTAACTGAAGAATTCAAAGAACCGCCAGATGGTTCGGGATTACCTTCCAACCGACCTATGAATCCTCCACTTAGGTTATAACTAATGTTGGAATTTTGGTAAATCTCTTGGGAGGGACATAATTCCTAGTGTGTATAGGCTGGTGCATAACGGTCTTCAGCGCTAAAAGTGCGCTGTGACTTGGTGGCGTAATTCATGCGTTTAACCGGTAGAAGGTAGATAGATGGGTGCGAGGAACGCAGTCGGGGAGGCGCCGGTTATCGCCTGTACCCGATACCAGGTTCCTGGTTCGGATTTCCCGCCCAGGCCAACCAAGCCTTCCATCCCTCCGTGGGGTCGGCGAATTGGTACCAGACTTGTCTGGGAAGGGTGAAGCGCTGACTTGTTCATCGGCTGGCCATCGCAAGTTATTGTATGGCCAAATACGCATTCAACTCCCCTCCACGACATCCTGTAGAAGTAGAATGCGTGGCGCATTCCAGAAGAGATTGCATAACGCCGTTCTTTATCCTTTTGTCTTTTATCCGGTAGATCGCGTGGGATGCGGAGTTTATGGATAACTAGATCACGAACAATGTACGTTAGCTTACCTTCATGACTGTTCATAAGCCCTGCGTTTTTCCTTAAAGTGCGATCATTGTCGCCGACTCATCGCAACCAACCGTCGCCGACACGTCGCTCGCCAACACGTCGCAGCCAGCCGTCGCCGACTCGTCGCTCGCCAACACGTCGCAGCCAGCCGTCGCCGACACGTCGCTCGCCAACACGTCACAGCCAGTTGTCGCCGACTCATCGCAACCAACCGTCGCCGACACGTCGCTCGCCAACACGTCGCAGCCAGCCGTCGCCGACACGTCGCTCGCCAACACGTCGCAGCCAGTTGTCGCCGACTCATCGCAACCAACCGTCGCCGACACGTCGCTCGCCAACACGTCGCAGCCAGCCGTCGCCGACTCGTCGCTCGCCAACAAGTCGCAGCCAGCCGTCGCCGACTCGTCGCTCGCCAACACGTCGAAGCCAGCCGTCGCCGACTCGTCGCTCGCCAACACGTCGCAGCCAGCCGTCGCCGACTCGTCGCTCGCCAACACGTCGCAGCCAGCCGTCGCCGACTCGTCGCTCGCCAACACGTCGCCGCCAGCCGTCGCCTACATGCCAACAGAAGAGTCGGACCAGCCAGCGTCGAGGGAGCGTGTCGTCACGATCACCACGCCATCGAACAACAAGCGACCACAACCACTGAGAAGCTGAGAGTATAGAGACACATCTCTAGTAGCATTAGATCATGCGGTTGTTGAGTTATCTTAGATCCATTTTGTAACGTGAATTAGTACTACATTTTGTATTAGAACGTTGTTCAAGATTCACTTTGCAATCCGTAGTCGTGTTATGTTTTGGCTTGCTTCACTCCGATGGAATGTTATCATAAGCTTTTGATCAGGAAAATGTTATGAGAAAGAAGCTTCAGCATAATCTCCGCCCATTCTTGCCTAGTATATATAGTAATAGAATCACTGTTATTTTGCCTTTTCAATATCCGTTGCGATAAACTGGTTGGTACGACCCGTGTCTCCTCAATCGACTATATCATAGTCTATTTCCTCCTTGGTGTAGTCGAGTCTTGCATACGAGTGCACGTAATTCTTGGTCAAGGACTGCCGGCCAGCATGTGTTGGAGAATCTTGTCTATTTGTTCTTGAGTGGGTACACTGATCTTGATTATCCGCAGGCGAGCACTTGCCATGTTCCTTCTAATACGTGGATTCCTGAATAAGTTGATTTTTCCGGAAGTAAAGTCTCGTACGAGGTCATCGTCCCCAGAGGATTCGATGACCTCCCTTGAGGCCTCCTTGTCGAACGCCTGGGTGGCCGCATCATTTTCTCGCTCGCCGATGCCAACCCAAGTGATTCGACAGGTCTTTTCGTCGACTATCTTCGCATCTTAAATAAATTTTACAAGGGTACTATAAAACGCTGAGTTCGGATGAGAGTTTTCCTCCACATCCGCCGCGGGTCTCTTCTCGATACCAGCAATTTTATCAAGGATTGCGTTTTGTGAATCCTGCAGTTTTACGAACAGGTCGAAAATTTTGTCAAAGCGTGCAAAGTACTCATCCCACCTTTGTAGAATCGGTTTAAGCCAAGTCGAGGATTCACCTCCGGAATTCTTCCTTGGTACCATTTCTGCTGGTTCGGAACGGAGAGGAGTCACAGCGAGAGGTCGAGGCGAGGAGAGCGGGCGGGAATGAGGAAGAGAAGTTGTGTATATTATATTATTATGCATATTAAGGCCATGAACTCGTCAACCTTCTACGATCACGAGTTTCCACCCGCAATTCAGAGCTGGTTGAGGGTGATCTATACATGAAGTTTGACCCCGAGTTACGAAGAATGTGGTGTATGGATTTCACTTCTCTCAGCCACTTAAAATGGTAAAAGAAAAAATGAATCCGATATTCCATGTTCGACTGTCGTTGAATGTTGGCATGTCGTTGTACAGTGGTGTGCGATGTGGTGAAGCTGTTGAGCCAAGAGCTGTTGTTATAGAAGCTTTATTCGGCATACGTTTCGGCGTAACCGCCTTCTTCAGAGGTCAGAGAAGACAAAAAGAGTTTGAAAAATAACTCGTTCAAGAATCATTTCAAGCTACAGGAGTCTCGAAAGTTGATGAGTGAATGAAACGAATTGGGAGTCAGGCAGCCCGACTGACCTTATGGAAACATCCGAAAGGCTGGTTGGTCACCCTCGGATGGAGAGGCGGAGGGCTGCTGAGGGCCGACCAAAGGGAGAACTCATTCATCCAGTCGTTCTCCATCCGAGGGTGACCAAATGGCCTTTCGGCTGTTTCTTTAAGGTCAGTAGGGTGCCTTACTCCCTATTCCCTATTCGTTTCATTCTCTCATTAACTTTCGAGACTCCTGCAGCTCGAAATGTTCCTTGGACGAGTAATTTCCGAAACTCTTTTTGTCCTTTCCAGGCTCTGAAAAAAGGCGGTTACACCGAAACGTAAGCCGAATAAAGCTTCCATAACAATCTTGGCTCAACAGTTTCACAACATCGCACACCACTGTTCAATGAACTCGATAGATTAGAGGTTATCATAACGGATGGTTCCATCAGGTGGCACCATTTATTTTTTGCCTCGTTAAAATCTACAATTACGTAATCGCCTCTTTCTAAGTGGTGCTTTCAAAATATGTACCTTAATGTACACAGGAATTTTCTGTACCAAACTTGACTGGAATGGACAAAACACAGACTTCTCCATCAGCCGGCAATGCAAGCATTAATTGACCAAATCGCCTGTATCATCTGTCGTCCCTTGATCACTGAGTTGCTCGAGCGGGGCGCCAGCAGCGTCTCCATTCATCCCTGTCACGTGCCAGAGTGCTCCAGTTGATCCTCCTCACTCGAGGAATACGAAGAGTGTCATATCGTTCGTTCATGTTTTCCCGAAGAAGTCCGACCAACGCGTAGGAGGGCGCCCCGGTGCCCTTTTGACATCCCGCGGAATCCAGTCGATTACGGCTCTTGTTAAGCTCATGACGTCTGCGATGCGCATTGCGTGGCCGGCCCACCTCATTTCCGATGAAATATTAAGTTGTTCCATAAGTCCCCGCGGTTTTTTATTCAACCATTCACTGCGGATTCCTCCGGCGGTCTCCTGAAGAGCGCTATACAGCATTCGAAAGAGAATGATTTGGCCTATCAGAATGTGTATTGCATTTTTTCATCCTGAATTTTGTCAATTTTTAGGTCGTTAAAGTGAAAAGTGAAAAAGTGAAAGAGTAGCCATTTGCGCAGTTTCTTCTCTCGCTTAGGTTTGAAATTTATTGCGTAGCTTTTTATAGCATTTGGAAGGCGATGTTTTGTACAAGAATACGTGTTGGTCCGACTTTTCCGTCCGAACTTTCACCGAAACTCCTGCTCTGTGGTAGGAATTTTTTGCTCGGTATTATATGTAGTTCGAAAGCGAATGCCTTGCTCTATGAGAACTTGTGTCGTGTTTGGCTCATGGTGATTTTTTCGAATATAACAAAATTCCAAAAAGAGACAAACCATCTTCACCAACAACTCCTTCTCCTTGTTCAGTCAGCCTTGTTCAGTTTTATATGACGACTGATGCAATGCTCGAAAGTGCATGTCTTGCTCTACCGGAATATACATATGATTTTCTCTCCGGCCATTTAATTTTTGCTAATTTTCAGGTTATCAAAGTGGAGCAGCGCCAGTTCGACAAGGATGAGCACTTTTGGCACCTTCTTCTCTTTGCTTTCAACCAGAGTTCTAGTGCGGCTAAGGCAATAGAACTCTGGTTGACCGTACAAACACTATTTTTCATCGCCAGTTACATTTCTATGCAAAAATCGTTGAATATGTCCGTGTGATGAATGATGACGGACAAGCAGGCCGGCACCAATCGTCGCTGGTTCCTGATGATCATTCCTCACACGGACATATTCAACGGTTTTCGCACAGAATTGTGACTGGCGATGAAAAATAGTGTTTGTACGGTCAACCAGGATTCTAGGGCTTTAGCCGCACTAGAATACTGGTTGAAAGCAAAGAGAAGAAGGTGCCAAAAGTGCTCATCCTTGTCGAACTGGCACTGCTCCACTTTGATGACCTGAAAATTAGCAAAAATTAAATGGCCGAAGAGAAAATCATATATTCTGGTAGAGCAAGACATGCACTTTCGAGCATCGTATCAGTCGTCGTATAAAACTGAACAAGACTGACTGAACAAGGAGAAGGAGCTGTTGGTGAAGATGGTTTTTCACATTCACCTAATAATCTTTCTTAATTTTTATTTCTCACCTAAAAATCATTAAAGGACAAATGATTAAGTAGGACCAACACGTATTCTTGTAGTACGGAACACTGTCTCTTCCAAATGCAATAAAAAGCTGCGCAAAAAATTCCAAACCTAAGTGAAAGAAGCAACTGCGCAGATTGCTACTCTTCCACTTTTTCACTTTTCACTTTAACGACTTAAAAATTGACAAAATTCAGGATGAAAAAAATACATCATCTTCTGCATCATCTTCTGTTAGAGCAAATCATTCTCTTTCGAATGCTGTATAGCGCTGTTCAGGAGATCGCCGGCGGAATCCGCAATGAATCGCTAAAAAAACGGCGTGGACTTATGGGACAACCTATTATATTGAAAAAAATGGCCAAATACGGATTTAAATTGCTTTCGCGACATCCCTTTCAGCTAAAATGCGTGACAACCCCAAACAGAGATTAACTAACACCGTACTCTATCATTTATCCTCTCGTATTTTCATACTCAGAGGAGCACCTCTTCTCCAGGAATAATAATTAGTTCTAAGCCGCCCAGTTTTTCTTGCGTTAGCCTTGTAGTCCTCGACTTCGATCCATCCCGTACTCGCAATGAATGATGACTGCCAGACACGCTGCACAGCCTGCTGGGCTGAAGAACAGCTGGGAATTTGGTCGTTCGAAAAGCGCTGCTGCGAAGCGCCGCTGTCGCTGGCCCCGAAAAACGCCGCGTGGTCGCAGCGAGTCGTCCGAGCACAGCTTCAACAAGGCCTGCTGGGCTGCTCGTCACCCTGTGCGAGACGACCGGGGGTTCTCGTTTAATTCCCCTTCTTCTCGTCGGTCTCTCGAGCGCCGAATTGTTGCAGAACAACGATCGGTTTCGCTTATCGATCCGGCCAACTGTTCTCTGCGCCCCGGAACTGGTTTTCCGCCCGACCACACGCAACCTCCTTCATGGAGCAGCTCTCCTTAGACCACAACTGCTCCTTTCAGTTTTAGGATGTTGAAGTCGAAGAGAAGTGTGTCTGCCGAATCTTGAACTCCTTCGTCGTTTTCGAAAATCTTGTTGTTCCTTGACTTCGCGACTTCCTTTGTTTTCGTGGAGTTTCATCTCATTCTCGTGGTATTTTTTGGGTACACTATCGATTCATTTTGTTTTCTTTGAGTAGAAAAACAAGACAAAAGTAGCGGAGTAGTAAGCACTAGTAAGTATAAAAAAAAACTGAAAAAAACGCCTTACATGGCCACAACGAAGTCTTCAGCGTAACCATTTTTATGATGTAATAATTACTTGTGTGGTTAATTATGCCTTCTGTTTTTCGTCATTCTGTATTCCAAAGATGCTCTCTATAGTCATCAGAACCGAAGTCCGATAACGTGGGGGAAAAAGATGATACACATTTGAGGTCTGCCAAAAATGCGACTGAACTTCGAAATCAACAAACGCTTCTTCATCAATCCCCCCCCCCCGAACATGTATCCATTGTTATATTACACATATTGCCTTACACGACTAGGTTTCTGTTTTGTTGTTCTGCTAATTAGTTTGCTCTCATCTGCCGTCTTCATATTAAGCTTACCTAGATCTGTTGAGGAGTGTTTTGTTTTTCTTTCTTGGGGAAGTGCACTCGGAGGAAGGGCTTGCTACCGACCACATATCTCGTACACCCCAAATCAATGTGCTTGACTTGGTTCCCATCCAGGCCAACAAGCCTTCCATGCTTCACGGATAAGGCGCTGACTTGTCCATCGTCTAGCTTTCGTAGAGCATAGTAAAAGTGGAAGAGCATCCAATTTGCCTTCATGATATCCCGTCGACGTGGAATGCGGGTGCGTTCCAAACAAAGACTTACTAACGCAGTCCTTTTTTGTTTTGCTATCCTTACTTTGCTTTGCTACTGTTTTTCTGATTACATTGTCCTTACAACTCCTCTGAGCCCTCAATTAGGTACAAATAATCAATGAATATTACAAATAGTTAGACTAGAAAGCGGAAGATAACTGTTCCTAGAGCAAAATGTAATGCAGGAGCGGCATTTTTCACTAACTTGAAGTTCTCCAAGAATACTTTACCTAACACAATAAGGCAATTTCGAACATTAGTTAAGCTGTAAGCTGTGTTTGCAAGAGGATTCCTAGTAGTTTGCTGAGTTTTTAGACTTGTGGATCTCTGTATGTTTGCTGAAGTATTGAATGTTCTGCCTTCTTACCTGCGTAGTTCCCCATTTACAATTGATTAAGTAATTGAACAGACCACTGATCGTCTACTATCCTTTCTTCAAGTGTTTGTCAATGTTCTCGCCTGAAATTAATCATCTCATGTGCAGTCCACTTTTATCGCCCATCTGCAAAATGGATGCTCTACTGGATAATTCTTCTCTGAATCCTGCGAACAACGAGCTTATGGGGAGAAATCAGAATCCCACTGGATGATCAGGCTGCCTAATCTATTCGCCGCCATGTACTGCCTATATTGTTAAAACTGGCGCATCCGAAAACGCAAATTTCTTTAGGACTATGATAGTTCAGGATGTTTTTGTAGATTATGAAGGGGCAGAATAATAATAAAACTAGGTCGTCTCTTACTTTATTTACATTTTATCAAAGGTTCATTACTCCATCATAAAAGAAAGCTATACTCTTCGACCAGTGATTCATTGCTCAGCTGTTTTAAGCTTTGAGGTATACTCTTTACTGGCCATAGTAAATTCTCGCGTTCCCAAATTCTTCGTTCTTGTTGTATCGATTTTAGAATTTTTATTTTTAAACCATCCGTCAGAGCGGCATCTTGGCCGCACTGACAGCTTCTCAACGGCTTCGTCGTGGTGATAACTTCTCATCATCAATTTTAGCTGCAACTTATGTTATGGTTTTCGCAGGAACGACACATTAACAACGTCGATTGCGGCAACTTAGAAAGAAACAGAAAAAATGAACGACGTCAACGAACAATGAAAAAATGGATTTAATCAATACCGATTGATGGTGATCGATACTTCAAAAACAAACTTCAGATTCGCGTTCAGCGACCTCGACTAGTCCCAGCGCTGAAGTTTCGGGTCCCCATCAATCGTTGAGTATCGCCAAGACGTAGTGCCCACACAGACACACACACACAGACACACAGACACACACATACACACACTACTATATATTAGGTTGTCCCATAAGTCTTCGCCGTTTTTTCAACGATTCACTGCAGATTCCGCCGGCGGTCTCTTGCATAGCATTGCAGAGCTTTCGAAAGAGAATGATTTTCTCTATCAGATCGTGTATTGGGTTTCTTTTTTCATCATGAATTTTGTCAATTTTTAGGTCGTTGAAGAGAAAAGTAAAAAAGTGAAAATGTGGCCATTTGCGCACTTGTTCTCTCCTCTTAGGTTTGTAATTTTTTGCGAAGTTTTTTATAGCACTTGGAAGATAATGTTCTGTACTACAAGAATGTGTGTTAGTGCTATTTGCTCATTTGTCCTTTATTGATTTTTAGGTCATCAAATTGGGACGTCCGAAGGATGATGGTTATTTTTGCCGACAGCTCCTGCTCTGTGGTTGGACTTTTTGGGTTGGTGTTATATGTCATTCGAAAGAGAATGCCTTGCTCTATAAGAATATGTGTTGCGTTTATTGATTTCTATTGAATATCAACAAAATGCGAAAAAGAGAAAAATCGTCTTCACCAACAACTCCATCTCCTTCTTCAGTTGTTGATATTCGACAGAAATCAGCGTGAGCCAATAAACGCGACACAAATTCTTACTGAGCAAGACATCCTCTTCCAAACGACATATAACGCCAAGCAAAAGAGTCCAACCACAAAACCGGAGTTTCGGTAAAAATTCGGACGGAAAAGTCGGAGTTCCCGATTTGATGGCCTAAAAATCAATAAAGGGCAAGTGAGGAAATAGGACCAGCACATATTCTTGTAGCACACAACATTGTCTTCCAAGTGCTATAAAAAACTGCGTAAAAATTACAAACCTAAGCGGAGAGAACAAGTGCGCAAATGGCTACTTTTTCACTTTACACTTTTCACTTCAACGACCTAAAAATTGACAAAATTCATGATGAAAAAAGAAATGCAATACACGATCTGATGAGAAAATCATTCTCTTTCGAAAGCTCTGCAACGCTATGCAAGAGACCGGCGGCGGAATCTGCAGTGAATCGTTGAAAAAAAACGGCGGGGACTTATGGGACAACCTAATATATTACAACACGTAATTGTTTCACTACTCCTTCACCTTGACATAGTGAATAATTAGGATTGATGTTGAATTCTATCTTTGCGGAAGCGCCACGCATTCTCCTTGTGCCATGAATCACGTAGAGGTAGTTCGAATAAGTATTCTTGTTTTGCTTGTATTGTATAACAACTAGTGCTGATCAGCTGCAGGACAAGTCAGTGCTTTGTCACAAATTCACCGATCACAGAGAGGCGTAAACATCTGCAGACATCTGCTCGACGCTTCCCCCATAACTATGTATCTTGGGAGCTTTCTTTGTTAAGCGTTATACTTACTGGGTACCGTTTTTAATGTACGTATGAGCTGTGGCTTTTACTGTACTGCAGATCTATAATGTGCAACTTTTTACAGCATTAAGCTGAAACTGACCTCTAAGAGTACTTGGAATTTGTTTCATCGAAAAAGGTGCTGTATGTAAGCAGAGAGAGCTACTATTATCAGTTTTAACTTGAAGGAATAAATATACACATTCTTAAACAATTAAAACTAAAATGAAAACTAAAGGAATTTCTTCAACACTGCTATTTGCTATTGCGTTCTGCTGGTCATTGTGTTTCTTTATTTTGTCATTACGTGTTTTCCGATCCGAGCATTGTTGTTTCAAAAAGCTGCTAAATCGTTGCTAAAAATCCTCCCTTTTTGGTTTCCTTCTCTTTAATCATTTGTTTTTTCACTAAATATATTCGCTTTAAGTTTAGAACCTATATAATTATTGGTAATAGAAGCGACTCGACATGAATGAGACTTCCGAATTTCTTGGCGTTCAATTTGCGAATATAGTACTCCATGGATATAAATGCCCAGTGGGCGCAATTGCAAGTAATATAGACATTTTTATTGCGTTCCATAGCAACAAAGGCTCATGTAATCCAATTTTCTGGACTCTCCCAGTTGACGTACGCACACAAAATATTGACTCAGCCATCGGGAACGAGGTTTTCGGCTGTCATTCTATTTCTTTCTTCCTTTGTTTCTTTGGGAAGGCGTGTTCTAGTTCAATGGTAACGGCTAATAATCCCACAGGCTGGATTGACACCAGGTTGTTGCAAAATTAATCGCCGAAACGGACCGTTTAATTCAAAGTGTTATAACGCAGCTTACACACAACTTTACCAACCCAAGTAAAAACCAACAGAATCTGTACATCTTTGCCAACGAACAGATAATGAATATGATCCTCTACAATAAATACTGAGATCACAGGAGATAACGGTGGCAAGGAGGGCATATTCAACATTATTAGTTCATCATTAGTTCAACATATTCACATTAGTTAATTGTTTCGGACACAAATGAAAATCAGGAGCTTGGGAAAAGTAATAGGCAGTGGGGTAAGGGTCGATAGAATATTGTGGATGAGGGAGAACTTCGATACCTAAATGGGTGAATTTTCGGCGAGTGATTTGTGAGGTGTGTGGTCTTGCGTTGTCCTGCAACAGGGGCGTCCCTCCTCTACTCACCACTGCCGGCCACAATTTTTGCAACTTCCCATACATTTGGTCTAATCCGCGCAGCAGGAAAACTCTGCTGTGACTGCCTGAGCAGGTTGGAAAAGGCTGTACTGGATTACACCTTTACAACAACACCACAAAGTAAGCATAACTTTTTAGGGTGAAGGTCGGGTGTAGGAAAGGTTGTTGGAGGAGCGTCCTTATCTACCCAGACAAATCCGCGCTTCCTGCTTTCGTAAAGGACCCATTCTTCATCAACAGTTATAAAATGGCTTACAAAAGGCTCATTTTCAAAACGAACTAGCAGGCTGAAGCAGATGTCGAAACGTGCCGGACGCTGCTCATCGGTAAGCTCATGAGACACCACCCACTTCGACATCTTCGTCACCTTGCCGATTCTCACCAAATGCCTTGCTATCGTACTGCGATGTACGTTAAGGTCCTCTGTTAACGTGTGTGTATTCGTCTCCGGATTTCCTTCGACGGCTCTCCTCAAAACTTCATCGTCAAGCGACGACCTGCGCACCCGACCCGGTTTTTCTTCGAGATCAAAATCGCCAGATGCGAATTTTTTGAAACAGAGGCTCACCGTTTGTTCGCAAGGACAGTCCGTCCCAAAAGCGCTGCTAAAGTCACGCGATGTATCTGCAGCAGAATGTCCCACTTTAAATTCGTAAAGCATGATGACTCGATAGTCGGTTCATGATTTTACGGAGCACTGGAAAGGCCGGCTAGAAAAATTAGAACGGCATTCACATATGTTTTTTGTTGTGGAAAGAGTTGGATACAACCTTCCGAACAGTATGTGTGGCTTTCTCTGAGATTGAATGATTTAGGGTAAAAAAAAAATTATTTATTTATAAATACCTCGAAACGGAGATTAATTTTTGGGACAGCCTAATATGTACTATGTATTGGGTGATCCTACTTAAGTGCTACACATGAGTTTTTTTCGTTAATCCAATAATAATGACGCCTCTAGAAATTATTGCCGCCGTCTTGGTAAATGTCTGCTTTTCATAGTGCTAGTGTTCATAGTTGTAGCAATTATCAGAGAGCTACTTAGCACAGGACATGTTCGGTCTTTGAAGCAGACTTGAGTAGTGCTACATTTCGCCTTCTGCAAGGAGTTTGCGTCGTCAGCTCGAAAAATCTTCCGTGCTCCGTGCAGAAGGCCAATAGATTTCGCTTTTTTCTCTTTACTCTAACGGGCACTTATGAGACCTCACAGCTTCGAAAGAGCCTTCTCTCAAAAAGCGGTACTTTGAACGGCGCACTTTGGTTGGTGCTTGATTAGGAGAAGCAAGGAAGTTTTTCAATCGTCTGAAGAAATCGGATATCATCGAATTACACAGGCTCGACGAATAGTTGGCATCTTCGCCAACCTGCTCGGCTTTCAGTGAAAGGTGGTGTAGTGGAATGAATCCAATCGTTAATACGCCCAAAAATATAATAATTCGGAACTCGTTTCCACGTGGAGTGCTAAAGATAAAGTTGGTTGGAAGAAGGACAGCCACGCATCAGTGTTAGCCCTTCTGAAGATTGACCGAACTGCAGTAAGTCAGAAAAAGAGTATAGGCATCGCCTTATCAGGTTAGGTGCCAGAGGTGACCCGCAACGGCTAGTGAATGAGTTTCACTCTTCTCCAGGATTGCACTCGGTCTTAGATGGAATCCTGAACTCGATCTTATAGGCTCCATGCAGGTCTTAAAGCAACTCACGAGAGCTCTACATTGATGTCCCTCTTATTCGAGGGAGCAGCTGCGACGTCTCTCATGTTCGCCGGTGCTACTGGAATCTCAAATATGCATCGATGCATTCAGCATGGCTTACTGGAGCCGAGCGACCAACAACAGTGACCCGTTTAGCAGGATAAGCCGACGTAAATCACTACAGTGGCCCCAAAATCTGTTATCGGTATGTTCTCGGTTTCCCAACTCCTGCTGTATTTAGAGTGATTTTTTCAGCATGGCCCATCTCATTAGCGATAACTACGATATTGTTTTAAGATGAGCGTGGACAAAATCTGATAGGTTGAAAGGTTTTAAAAGTGGAGGAAAATTGCGAAATAAGCTGTTAAATTTCAGCGCTATTTCACTTCAATATCATATACCATGCTTTCCACTTAGGTATGATAGAGGACAAAATGATAACGCTAGATTTTAGTCATTTTTTAGTTCATTTTATGATGCGCCGCGCATTCTACTTCTACGTGAAGTACGCATCTTGATGGGCAACCAGTCCGATCTTGCTTATAGGTTGGCATGCGGTTGTCAATTTTTATCCTTCGCAGTAAAGTATGATGCAAAATTTCAAGGTCAGACCGTCATGGCTAAAGCTATATGTGACCCTGTAGTGGTAGTATCATAGCAACCTGCTGAACTCACAAACTCAAGTATCGTCGAAATTGCCAATTTCTTGCTTTCTGCCACATCAAGAGAAGAACAAGCTGGACGCGACTCATTCCTGAAAAATTGCCTTGCCAAACCCAATAAGTTAGGATGGACGCTCTCCATTGATTAAACACTACTGTATTTCTCCAATTATCGCATTCCACTGGTTGAAAAAAGTCCTTTTAACTTTTTTTAAACATTGACCCTTATACTCTATTTGGTTGCACAGTGTAAAAGGATAAGGATAAAGGATGAAGGACGGCGTTACTCAATCCCTTCTGGGATGCGCCAGTGCATTCTGCTTCTACGGGATGTCGTGGAGGCGACGTGAATGCGTATTTGACCATACAACGACTTGCGGTGGCCAGCCGATGAACAAGTCAGCGCTTTATCCTTCCCAGACAACTCTGGTACCAATTCACCGACCCGGAGGGGTGGAAGGCTTGGTTGGCCTGTGCAGAAAATCCGAACCAGGAACCTCGTATCGGGTGCACGCGACAGTCGCGCCTCCTCCGACTGCGCTACACGCGCCCCTCAGTGTAAAAATAAAATAAGGTTTGACGAGTCCACGAACGGTGCTTTTCAAAAGGTCACCGTGGTGCTTTACTGTGGGTAATGTATTGTTGAACCTCTTCTATTGATTTAAATTACGTTTTATTTGTCTCTCATCCGCCTCATTTTTTGTTTGGTGTAATATGACTGTGTATAATAGCTAGGCGAATCTTGAGGTCAATGAATATATAAGCGAATGAGTGTAGAAAACGATGGTATCGCTTTCTGCCAATAATTCAAAAGTGGTTGTCAAGTGTGTAATCAGCATTCTAAGAAGCCCATCCAGATAAGATTTGGATGAGTTTTCTTACCTGCGGAATGCGAAGGGCGAGGTGGTATAGCATCGACTTATGTAGATCAAATGATTTTACATAACAATTTCGATGGATTATTCGTCCTTGCTTCCTTCCAAATTTGGCCGGTTAACTCGTTTTAAAAATTCCGTAATTAAGCGGATCTATTTAATATGGTGAAGAGTTGGCCAACCCATTTAGTGCTGTACGGATCCAATGCTGCAGGAGCTTTATCACTTAACTCTGACCAATCTATATGCGTCCTGCACTCTACCCACTCGTTGGTATCCACCAAGAAGTCAAAAGCATTCAAAATAGGGCTCCTTCTCGCGTTCCAGAAGCGTATCTATTTAGGCAGCTGAAGTATGTAAATTGAGTTGATTTGGCCAAATAAAATGTCCAATAGGCTTTGCATTTTCTATTGTGTCTGTATGTGTACTCAAAGTGCACATCTGCCGCTTTCCATGTTTGCTCGGTCTTCCTTTTTGTAGAGGACGACGGGGAAGCGTCCCTGAGAATATTTCGCGTGCGTTCGTACCACCTCGTGAAATCCGTTCATTCTTTTGTGAACCTTTGTCCGAAATTTCTACTTTGTCTTCCCAAATCCACATGGGGTGTAGCGCAGTCGGAGAAGGTACCGGCTATTGCATGCACCCGATATCAGGTCCTTAGTTCGGATTCCCCGCCCAAGCCAACCAAGCCTTAAACGCCTCTCGGGTTGGTGAATCTGGAAAGGATAAAGCGTTAACTTGCCCATCGGCTGGCCACTGCAAGCCAGATCAGAAGTAGAATAGGTGGCACATCCCACGAGGGATAGAGTAATGTCGTCCTTTATCCTTTTTATCGTTTAAATCCACATGTGGAAAGGACTCTGACAATAGAGATCCAAGCTGTGCAGGTTTTCAAGAGACACCACAGATCTTCATGTTGTTTTCCCTCAAATATCGCAGCAATTTCGAATTGTTCTGGTTTCGTGCTTATCGTATTTGTATGCCTGTATGCTACTTACTGAAGGTCATTGTGAAGTTACCCTCTGCCCTTTCCAGAAGCATGCCGAAACCCCGGTCTGACGAGTCGATCTGTGTCGCGCAAATCTCGCCCAATTCCCTACCAGTTCCCAAAGTACGTCTTCTACCTTAACCCTGCCAAGCAGCGAGTCTGGGTGAGGCCTTGTGACCTGTTGCCGGCCTTCGTTCGGCAAGATGTTCACGGCGAGAAGCATCTTTGGAGTTTTGGGTCTGCGCACATGGATCGGTTTACCGGAAGCTGTTTCCCAAGAGCACTACGATGAACTCCAAGGCCATGGTAAACAAAATAGAAGAGATGGACCTGCGACTCGAACCTATTCAGTCGCAGCGCTTCAAGAAGTTCCTCCTCTTCGACAACGCCGCACCCCATCGGGAACAAGTAACCACGGATAAGCTTGGCCAGCTGGGCTACGTTCACATGCCTCATCCACCGTATTCGTCGGACATCTCTCCATGCGATTACCACTACTTCTTGAGCCTACAGGACTTCCTGGTCGGAAGGGACACAAGAACCCAAGCAGTCCTTGATAACCATATCGAGCAGTTGATCATCACCAGGCCCAAGCAGTTCTGGAAGGATGGGATCAGGAAGTTGGCTGAGTGATGGCAGCAAGTCATTGACCTTAATGCCGAACACATTCCTCAGCATCGTTGAGTTGTAATTGAGCTATAGAGAGATAAAGAATTTTTCATTTTGTCTCATTACTTTTGCCCCCCCCCCCCCTAATATAATGGAATCGGCGCCTCACGAGTTTGCGGGTACGCCGGTGATACCTCCGCCGGCAAGCGGGTCGGAGCGCAGTGGATACTGATGTTGCTTAATGCGAGGGAGGTCGGGGGTTCGATTCTTCTGCGCTGCTGTAGTATTGCATTTCAACTGACTGTTTGAGATATGAGGGATTCTGACGTCTATACCATTTGCAGACGTTATCTTGCACTTTTTCATTTTGTGCATTTTTTCCAGCTGTGGGGAGCAACTTTCCCGCGACTTGTTTATTACTGACCGGATTTTTAAAACCAAAAGGCAATTTGAAAGATGACCGTTTAGGCTATTTTGCGTAATCCAAGACCTTGTTTCACAGTTTAGCAATCCTTGACGTCATATCCTGGTATCTTTTGAAAATCCAAGCAGGATGGTTATCTTCGTCAAGCGCCGCCTACTTACTACTGTGTCTTGCTACATCTGACCTAAATAGATTCTCGCTGAAGAGTTTCGCCCTCATTCAATTTTGTCGTCAGATAAAACTGGTTGTCTGGTTCAATTCGCATGCCAGATCAAGATCATCGGTGTCTCTTCGGTTTTGATGGTTTGGTACGAAATGTGCTCAAATATTTCACGATGCCCCCCGTAATAGTATTGATGAAGAGCATTCATTAAAATGCACATGTTTGCGACGAGGGTTTCGGTCTGTATTCTTAGCAATCAGCAGGTTGAGCGATGAGTGTGGGCTAGCAATTGATTGATGTGTTTTGTCTCCTGCGTCGGGTCTGGAGACAAGCTCCTCCACTGTCTCTCACACGCTCATTCATTTACGATTTCTCAACCCACTGCTCACCTAGATTCCACCTGGACTCACTCTATTCGAGTACAAATTCCAGAGGCTCCGCTGTTCCACTAGTCCCCTCTGAAATTGGCGCCGCGTGACTCGAGGGGGGGGGGGGGGGGGGAGGGGCACTATGTGAGGCAGTCGTACAGAACATTTTGTGGTAAAGGAAACTGAAAATTTTGCATAGCACCAGTACGTTCTACTCTGTGCTGAACTGAGCTAGACCATCTCTGATGTAGTTGGGGCATGTCACGTGCTTTTTACAAAGATGTAGAACTATTGAATGCAAGGTGACCCTCTCCCTAAAATGAGGAATGATGTCCAGAAGAGAACGGTTTATAGAACAGAACGACGCTGTTTTCACGGAGTGCTTTCTGTACAACGCGTTTGCGTTCGTTGTTAACGTGAGAGCATTCGCGCTTGATCATCCCCTGAACAAGAAAATTCGGAGGAGCGTTTGTAGCCTCAGAAACTCTTTAAGCAGTTCGAATATGGAATACTAATTCAGTCCTTATAAAAGATGGGCCGCAAAGTGGTTCCTGGGATATCTACATATGGATTCAATGAGTGTAGACCAACATCGGAATGAAAAACAAACACAAACTTTTAGGTTAGGTTTACTTTAGCCCTGCTCATCGAAGTACCTGTATCGCCTGTCACCTGTCGTTCCCTTTTTATCGAGTTGCTCAAACGGGCGCCGGCAGCGTCTCCATTCGTCCTTGTCGCTGTCCAAAGTGCTCGAGGGACATGAGGAGCGTCACATCGTTCATTCGGGCCTTCCATGAAGAAGCCGGTGGAATCTAGTCGGTGACGGCTCTCGTCCAGCGGGTGTCTGTGAAGCGCATTAAGTGGCCAGCCCATGTACTTTTCGGCGACTAGGCCTATGCGGCAGCGGGAAGGAGAAGAACGGTAGAGTCGAATAGGTGGGCACGGAATCGGACGTTCTTCGTCTTCTTCGCGACTTCTTCGATCTCTTGAAAGCTCGCCAAGCCGCCCGTTGCCTCCTGCTCAGCTCTGGCGCTAGGTCGTTGGCCATATTGACTTCGCGACTCAGATAACATAGTTGGAGCAGTCGGAGATGTTCGTTCCGTCGAGTGAGAATGGGTCATCAGAAACCTGTCCGTTTCTCATGAGCGCTGTCTTCGTAGGACTTAGCTTCAGTATTGAATTCTGCTCCGTGTGTAACAGCGCTGAAAGCGCACCTTCCCCACTTAGCGCCTAAATGGGCTGCGAAGTCTAAAAATATGCCATTCATCAGTCATGTTGTTATTAGGTTGTAACGAAATAAATGGCACTGAACCACTGTAAATTTAAACAGTTAATATCTCGGCTTGTAGGCAAGTTTATTAATCGAAATAAAAACCTTCTGATTCTACACATCTTTGCCAACGTGACACAAGCTCTTCTATCCCAGTAGCATAAAAATCAGAAGTTCTGGAATTGACGAAATCTTCGAAGGCACTTTCGGCATCCTGTTGGTATTTGAATATTTCCCTACCAAGAAGTCGCCAAGATGTTTGAAGGAATGGTAGACTGTTGGGGAGAGGTCGGGACAAAACGGAGGATGTGGTAGAGTTTCAATGCTCAGCTCATTCAATTTCTGCAACGTCATTCGTGCTAGATGGGGGCGAGCATTGTTGTACAGAAGGAGAGCTCGCCTTCGGTTTACCAAGGCCGGCCGAATATCCTTCAACTTTTTCATCATTTCTTCAATTTCAATGCTTCACCGGGAGGGAGGAAGCTGTGGTGAATAATTCCCAGCGAACACCACCATACTGTCACCATTACTTTCTTTTGGTGCAATTCCGGCTTCGCAAAAACCTTGGGGCTCTCATCGCTGTCCACTCACTGTGCCGATCGTCGCCTGTTGTCGTACATTATCCATTTCTCGGCACAGGTTACGATGCGATCAAGGAATGGGTCCGTTTCGTTCCGTAGAAGTAGTGAGGACGAGATTTCATATCGTCGGTTTCTTTGCTCCTCAGACAGCTCGTGAGGCACCCATCTTTCCAGCTTTTTGGTCTTTCTAATTTCCTTCAAATGCAGGGCAGCTGTGTTGTGACTGACGCCAAGAACCTTCGCTATCTCCCTGGTACCTTTGTGTGGATCCTCCTCTACCACATCTCTCAGCTTGTCCTCATTAACATCACTATGCCTCCCATGACCTTCATGTTCTTCCAAGCTCTCATCTCCATTCCGGAACTTCTGATACCAACGATACGCCGTCCGAATTGTGGAACATCCTTGACCGAATGCGGCGTTGATCTTCTCGTCCGCCTCCTTAGCTGTAATGCCCAGCTTGAATTCATACAAGTAAATGCCTCGGATTACCCTTTTGTCCATCTGCAAAAAGTCAATAAAACTCTAAAGTTTTCCCACTTTTACATAGAAAATGTTGTACTCGCTGGTAGAGCAAAGTTTGCGCTTCTAAATGATATGCCACATGTTACGGTTTGTTCTTGATCAAACGCGTAAAGACGCGCCAAAAAATGGCGCGAGACAGTGCCATTTAATTCGTTACAACCTAATAGTTTAAGAAAACTAACAAGCTAATAGTTTTTTTTTAGTATTATATAGTATTTCCAAATCTGAACCTGAAGCTAAACAATCAAATCACGCACCACAGTCCATCCTTCCTACTTACGTAAAAGAGGCGTCTTTCTTATATTAGTCTCACAAGGAGAAAGAACAAAAATGAAAAACGAACTATCCAAAATAGTAGGGAAAACGGAAAAATAAAAATAATAAAAAGTACTAAAGGGTAGTTCCTCATATACTCTACTTGACAATTCATTTAGCATAGATTATGTAGTTGCTGACTATTAAAAAATATCGGCTTTTTTATTCCTTTCCTCTTTTAGATCGATCTATTTCGGTTCCATTAAAACATATTCTTCCATTTATTCCAGCATTATTCACGAGCTTGGATCTCCTCTCTCGACGAACTGTAACTTATCCTTATGATGAGAGGATGCCGTTGCTTCTTGTTAGCTCTCGAGATGACGAGTCCTGCTTGGGTGTCGTTCTATAATACTTCGGCTTTTTATCGTTTTGTATGCTCCTTCTTTTTCGTATAAATCCGAATGTTCTGCTATAGAATGCAATCTTACAATTCATTTTTAGTAGAAATTCTTTTAAAAGAGTGTTCGTATAGTGCAATAGCGATGATCATTTTAGTACGAAAATGAGGACCGGAAGATTCACCTTTTCCATGCGTCACATATCCGTCTTCGCTTGATCATCAACTGTCTCGACTATTTCCGTCAATTTTCTCGTGTGTAGTCAGTTCTCCAAAGTCAACCATATCATGTTGCATGCGATGAGAGCTCATTTCTTGAACCGAAATTGTCCAGCGCTGTATTGTCCAGCCGACCGCATAAGATTAATTTTGTCTCGTTCACTATACCTCTTCCATCCAAGTCAGTCTTGAGGATAAAGGATGAAGGGTAGACGACGTTAATCAGGCCCTTTTGAGATGCGTCACGCACTCTACTTCTACGGGATGTCGTAGAGGCGATTTGAGTGCGTATTTGGTCATATAAGGACTTGCAGTGGCCAGCTGATGAACAATTCAGCGCTTTATCCTTCCCAGATAAGCTAGGTACCAATTCTCCTGCTTCCGAGAGATGGAAGGCTTGGTTGACCTGGCCGGAAAAACTAAACCAGGAATCTGGAATCGTGTGCAGGTGACAGCGGAGACGTCCTTCGACTGCACTCCGCGCGCCCAGTCATATCGGCTTAAAAAACTTTTTAAAGGTCGTCAGTTTGAAAAAAATTGCCGTGTACTTTCCTCTGTTGAGGGACCATCCTTCCACTATGCTCTCATAACAGTCTTGGCTCTCTCCACGGCTTCACAACATCCTGCACCACTGCTGATTGTTCTTCTGCATGTTCATCTACATATACATGGGCCTAGATAACATCATGCTTCAGTGCTTTTGTACGAAGATTTTTCATCTTGTTTTTCAAAGAGGAGATCTTATCGTGGATTCGATAGCTCTGTTAGATACCTAAGGCGGAGCGCACCTTGGACCTATTCCATTATGTTCTTTGCTCCCAAAAAAATGTTACAAATTTCACTCGGCTACTTTTTACCGCTTTTGGGATGCGCCTCGCATACTACTTCTACGCGATGTCATAGAGGCAATTGGAATGCGTCTTTCTTTGGCCCCTTCAATTACTTGCGGTGGCAGTCGATGAACTATTCAGTGTCTTTTCCGTTCTAGCACAGTCGTAACTGGAGAGAGGTAGTCGCACTCACCAGCTTCATTTATTTTCATACAGAAGCTAGCTAGTTGGCGCGTGTAGCGCAGTCGGAGGAGGCGCCGACGGTCGAGTGCACCCGAAACCAAGTTCCTGGTTCGGATTTTCCGCCCAGGCCAACCATGTTCCATCCCTCCGGGGTCGGTGAATTAGTACCAGACATGTCTGGGAAGGATAAAGCGCTGACTTGTTCATCGGCTGGCCACCGCAAGTCATTGTATGGCCATATACGCATTCATGTCGCTTCCACGACATCCCGTAGAAGGGGAATGCGCTGTCGCATCCCAAGAGGGATTGAGTAACGCCTTTCTTTATCCTTTATCCTTACAGAAGCTAGCAAAGCTTTTCGCCGAGCCGCCGAGCCGAGCACGTCGACGAATCCACTTAGAAACTGTTCTGACCCCCTTGTACGACCTGTGTAACCAAATTTAGCACTGCTTATCCCAAAATACTTTTGCTCCCCAGTTGGAACAATCGAGACGGGGAGAGTGTTTTCTGTCGCTATACGAATTTCCAATGATCTGCAAAAGCACTAACAACGTTTCAGATTAAAATTGAGTATGTATTCTCCGAAGTAAAACATATAGCAAGTGGGGTACCCCAAGAAGGGGTCTTATCCCCTATACTGTTTAATATTTTTACTTCGGAAATACCGGAAATTTTGCGAGATGTTTGTGATCCTGTCATGTATGCAGATGATGTCAAAATATACAAGGTCATTGATGGTGTTGATGACGAATTATGTCTTCAAGGAGGAATCAACTTATTATTTTCCTGGTCTAAACAATGACAGCTCCCCTTGGCTTCACATAAAACAAGTTTCATGCGTATTAGCAGCATTCCGTCAACTGCACAGCATACATATGAAGTGGATGGTTTCCGCATCACATCGGTGGATTTCGTTAGAGATCTTGGTTTCACTTACAACAACAAATTAGACCATGTCGAAAACCGTTGTAGGATAGCACTTCTGCGTGCATTTCATATATTTAAAGCCCTTTGTACAGGGAACAGAACGCTCTTAGTAAGTGCTTACAAGACCGACATACGTCCATTAGTTGAAGCGAGCACTACAGTATTCAACTCTAGTAGGATTAAAGGTATCTCCAGAATTGAGAAAATCCAAAATAATTTTACCGGAAAATTGTTTATTCGCATGGGAGGCTTTTTATACTCTAATATCCCCAACGCAGTGTTCAGAAATAGACATTTGAACTTTCCTTCTCTTGTATCACGACGTAAGGTATTTATGTTTGTCTCGTTCACAAAATTCTGAACCAGCATAGTGTGGATGTGATTATGAAATTGTATAGTTTGATGCCTTCCCGAACTAGAGGTGGTATAATGAAAATAGGATTGCCTTGTCCGAGATCATCAGCTCGTGCTTGTTTCTTTACGCATAGAGCAGGTAGCGCTTACATAAGGATCACGAAAAACCTGTCAAATGTTTATTCTATTTCCCAGTTTAAGCGGTATGCATCGATGATTTTACTCAAATTTGACGGACTCTAGTCATGGAGGTCGACCACACCCAGTTCTTGCTCTTCTTGTTCTTGATTGTACCACTTTTCTGATGTTTGTTGTTTGCCTGTTAGTACTGACTTACTTCTATCTCGCGTCTGCCTTTTGCGACATAATAAACATTAACATTGACAACAGAAGGAAAATTTTGAAAAGCTGTTTTCCCTTAACGTTAATATTCCGCTGACGGGATTTTTATGATAACTTCATTCGTTCTTTCGGTACTGTGGGGGCTGGTGCCTGCATCGAGATTGTATGTGCTAGTAGAACAGTAACACAAAACGGTTTCGCAAAGAACTAAGAAAGGGGGAGGGAACTCCGGGCTGCCTGATCTAACTTGCATTTTAAGATGCGCTGCCGGTGGGATGCGGGCACCAGCCTACGGAGTACCGTTCTCTTGAATAGTAGTACCGTGCTTCTTCTCCTTCTACACTCTTAGGATAATTCGTTGCTTAAGACTGGCTTCTTTTGCTGTCTACCTTTTCTTGGTTTTTCCTGATTTTTTCAAATTGAAATAATGGGTCACAACCAACTAAATTTTTAACGAAATTTAGCGATTTACTATAAATTTAACGAAAATTTTCCGTTAGAAATTCAAAGCCCAGAATTTTATGTTGCCTCTGGTTCGAAGCCACCGTTTGGACGGTCTCCCGGTAAATTATATCTCCATTCTAGCTTGTGAAAAGTTTATCTTGTGGGAAGAATCTTGTTGACTTATTTCTCACTCGTTTTCTTATATCAACTGCTCTATTTGTTCTGGAGCATTGCAGATTTCTAGGCAAAGCTTTTCACAGAAACCATCTCCAGCTATTCCAGCCCTTTAGTAGCTATCCCAGCAGTTTGTCATGACCCTCATTTTATCGCTCGCTAGTACATTACTCGTCATATAGTTGGGAAACCGGTACAAATATGATAATGCCACAACGAGCGCGTGCGTAGTGGTTTAATCCATCTAGTTTCCGCATAATCCACCGACACACTCTGTGGCGGTGGAAACAATCGGCATCATTTGGACGAGTCGGTAAGCTGCCCGAGGTAGAGCCGTTTTAAAATGCGTGAGCGTTGCAACAAAGCCATGCGCTTCATCCACCCGTTAAGGTATCAAAAATCAGACTTTGCACTCTTCTCATCAAGCATCAATTTTACACTTTCGATTAGCTTTCATTCTATTAGCTACTAGAAAGTTCTTGTGAATAATGGTTCGGAGGTGGTATTCGAAGCCGTTTGTTGTGCCTAAAAAGGTTCGCTACCTGAGCGGTACATCCTCATTCCCTGACCTCTGCTCGAACAGTTCTTCTTTCCCTTAATATATTAGGTTGATCGAAAAGACCTGCAACACTAGCACAGCAATATTCAAATGTCCCTATTTGCTGAAAAAAAAAACTCCGTCCACGGTATGTTCCCCATCCAAGTCCAAGATCCTGCCCCATCTTTTAGGCAGCCTTTTATTTCCTTTCTGTCAAAATTTCGAGGGCCGCGAGGAAAAGTGTTCTCCTTTTCCTGTTGACGTCGGTCATGGAACTCTCTACCTCAAAGATGCTGCTTCAGAGCTCTGATCAGGTGGTAGTCAGAAGGAGCGAGGACTGGAGAGTACAATGGATGGGGCAGAACTTCCCAGCCCAACTTCTCCATTTTCTCGCTACTCACTTTTGCGACGTGAAGCCGCGCGTTGTCGTGCAGCAGGTAGGCATTTCCCCCCTTCTGGACGTTTTTGGCACATGGCGTCGGCCAAGCTCTGGAGCTGGCTAGCGTAAACAGATGCTGTGACTATGGTCTCACTATCCAGCAGCTCTCAGTAAAGCATACCTTCTGAGTCCAACAGAGGGGTGTCCGGAACGAGGCCGATATTTGAGAGAGACATCTCCAGCCTTGAAGCGCTGGTACCAACGGGTCACCGTGGAAAAGTGAACGACTTCCTCCTTAAATGGAGCGTAGATGTTGGAGCCTGCAGTCCTTGCGGAACGGCCCTGCAGAAATTCGTAGTAGACGGTAGGTCGTAGGATGCTGCTCCTTATCGTGGACATTGTTGCTGTATTCCTACTTGACATATAGTATGCATGAGGAAGCTTCGAGAATGTACTGTTAGGTCACCACACAAGATCAATAATGTAAGAGCTTTACCAAGTTTAACAGGCAGTAGCGTAAAGTGTAGCAAGACTTTTCGATCAACCCAATATTACTTCCCGACCTCATCATTGGGTTCGGATTGTTCAGATTGCTTGGCTGATATTTTGTCGTTTTTGAAGAAAGTCTGTAATTGTAACTGTTTATTACGCAGGCCGATGCCTACGTGGTAAAGATGACAGAAAGGCTGCTAGATATGACAGCCGTATTACTGAAAAGATCATAAAATCAACATGAATAAGAGAAAGTGGATCAGGATCAGGGGTGTGCGTTTAACGGTTAACGATTTACCCGTTTAACGGATTTATCGTCATTTTCGCGATAAATTCTCTCAACGAAAATTTCCGGTAAATTCCCAAATTTCCCGGAAAATTTAACGACTTTTTTCGTGCAAGATCATGTTCCTATTTGTCGAATGGAGAAGGAAACACAGTACCGATCTCAGTTTAGAAGTGATTGCTTCTATCTTCTCTGATAACTTGCTATTAGTGTTCGTGGTCTCAACCTCATTAAAACATCCATGTCCACATCAGGAGGCGGAGATTGTGCGCTCCAGTGTGAAAGCGCGCTCCACTGGAATAGTACCTCGCGCTGACATTCCCCACATGACATGAGACAATTTGCACTAGAGATATTGAAGCTCTCAGAATAGACGATCGCCAGAGGAATAAGAAGAAGATACGCTCATGTCTTGTTCCCGTAATTTAGTCCAAGATGTAAGGCATCGGAATGTACTCCGCTAGTCTACCTGATCTGGTGAACTCTTAAGCTGTTTTCCCGTATAAGAAGGGAAAGAAGTTCGCTATCATTTCACGTTTCGTTGTTTCACTGAAGTGTCTGGATTTGCTCCAAAATACAGCTTAATAGTTCAAAAAAGTAGTAGTGTAAGGTGTAAATCATTCCTCCATCGAATGAAATTATGATCACTGTGATAATTTCAAAAAGCAGTTAGAATGTTAATCCAAAAGAAATATAGCAGTGCTCGAATGAACGTCAGATGTTCCAGAAATGTTTTGTAGAGTTTCAATTAAGCTTTCATTTTTTAAAGCATCCACAAAACAGATCGTTATACTTGTGCATTATTAGGCTTGCGCTTGCTTTGAAAGGATGCTCGCTTCTTTCAGGGCGTTGTTTGTATTAGGATGACGTATGCATGATAAAATGAAGATGATATGTAAGCTGTTACAACGATATCTTGTTGCGATCAAAACTTCTAGCGCCAGGGACGACCCGAACTCGTACCTCCCTCTGACCGGGCGGGAATGCTCTACCCCATTACACCACCGGCACTGTTCGATCGAACGCAACATCCACACCTCGTGGGACCGATCAGCGCTCACCCGTATATCGTGATGACCTATTTCTATCTAACCTACAGCTTAACTGGTTCCATGCTGAAATCAGCGGCCGGCTCATCCCGATATACGGGTGAGTGCTAATGGGTCCCACGAGGTGTGGATGTTGCGTTCGATCAAACAGCGCCGGTGGTGTAATAGCGTAGAGCATTCCCGCCCGGTCAGAGGGAGGTGCGGGTTCGAGTCCCGCCTGGCGCTTGAAGTTTTGATCGCAACAAAACATCGTTGTAACAGCTTACATCCTCAGTACCAGCCAAGTGAGGCTTAAAAAGTGATTTGAAGATGATATGGTTCTTATGAACGTGACGGCTTCGGTGAAAAGCTTTACTCTTTTTTACATTACCGCCGCTTAAAACTAATTGTTTTTGAGGGAGTAGTATGTTTTAAAAAAAATTAACGGATTTGCCGAATTTACCGGCAAATTTCCGCGTTAAGAATCTGCGGTAAAAAATTTACCGGCGGCAGGTCAGCGCACACCCTTGATCAGGATGTCAGATACTTACTTGAAATGCCTTTATAGGTAGCAGTTTTTCAATTAAGCGCGATCTCGTGTTTCCTCGTCAGTTTTTCCAACTCAACACCAACTCTGATAACAAGGGCGTTTCGCTCCACATTACGCTTCGCCGTTTGGTATGTAGTTTTCGGGATCCCGCCCTAGTATTCAAAGCTCTCAATCGAAAAAGGTCATGTGATTTCATCAAGAGTGTCGAACAAGATCTTGTGAGTTATGATAGGGCCAAATCCTTCTCTTCTGATAACGATTCTAACCCTACGTTGGAGTTACGTGTACAAGGAATTAGATCATAGAGCCTTCAAGTCGGGCCTAGTCTTTAGCGTAGGAAACGTTCGCCGGCAGCGATGAGAAGGCTCCGTTCATCATTTGTGCACTTTTCAGTGCCTCTTTTGTTGTGAGGAAGAGTAAGTGGGGCCACTTGCAATTCGGACAGAAAGAGCATCCTGCAGAAGAGAAGCGTAAGAGTGGTAGTTCTTCGAGTTCTCTGTAAGAGCATGTAGTCCATTGTCTCACGCCCTTTCTCTCGCGGTATCGTTGCTGCTGAGTTGATTCTCTCACTAACTGTTTGCAAATGTGTCGCACCTCCGTCTGAATGTCATCTCCTTCACTCCTCATCTCTCCGCTCCTTCTTCGGCGGGCAGATGATTCACATAGGGATCGATTAAAAGGGTCGTTCGCACGTGAAGCTAAGGGCACGTTTGGCATGGCATATGAAGGACGGCGCATACTGTAAACGACCACATTCCGGCGCCTTGCGCCCACACGTCGTCTCATTGCTCCTGCATTCCATATTCGCAGGCTGTTCGGATATTTATAACCTAGTCTCTGCAGCATGTACCCTTCTAATCTTGGCCTTACGAAGATTTGTCGTCCAGGTCCTGACCTTGCAGGAGAGCAGTGGTCTGCTAAGCTTCTCCACAAAATTCTTCATGATTACTGCAACAGAACTATGTTTTCATTAAAAAATTGGAATTTGCCAAACTTGATGCACATTACAGTCAATCTAAAGAGCTACTTATTCATACGTTAATGCATATACCTCTATGGCGATCTCGGCTGACCGGCATTGTTCACAATGGGCGTCTTCAGTAATATGACTTTAATAAGCTGTTGACCATCATTTTTAAAAGTTTTATTCTGGCTATAATTCATTGTATTCTGGCAGAAAACTCGCCAGAAATAATAATGATATAGAAATTGAACGTTTTAGCTTTCAAAAACTTTCAATTTCTATGTTCGGCTCTCGATGAACCTTGGCATCTTTGATGTTGCAGTAGACGAGTAGCTTGTTCAGCGTAGCTAATATTGGTGCAAGTCTTCCTTTCGGCTTGCGTTTCGGCGTCGTCGCCTTTTTCAGAGCCTGCGGGTTTTAACCCCTGGGTGACTCGTTAGGTCCCTAACGCGGGTGGTCCCAAGGGCTCTAAGCTCAGTCACCCATCTTTCGTCCAGCTAGGGTGAGGGTAGACTCTTCTATCCGCATCTAAGGTTAGCCATGTTTTCGATTTCTTACAGCATCGTTTTCGTAGTCTCTGGGTCATTTTGGATGGGTTCCTGCAGAATGAAATGGCATCTGGGAGGGTAGTTTCTTAAATGACTTCCACTTTTCCAGGCTCCGAAGAAGATGACATCGCCGAAACGTTATATATATATATATATATATATATATATATATATATATATATATATATATATATATATATATATATACCAATCTTGGCTACGCTGAACAAACCACTCGCCTTTCAATTTCAATTCCCTCTAAATTTTCGGAAATCTTCGAATCTCCGAAAAAGGGAAAGTTGTGAAAACGTCATCCGGAGCAGAGCCGTCAAAAATCTTCATCAATGGCTTATCAATGTCATTTCATAGTAGAGCAACGTCATGCCAAGAGATTTATGGAAAGTCGAACCTGAACAGGTTCTTTTCCAGCTTAACGAGAGTTTTCGTAGCATTGGACACCGCGACGTGACCCCTCCTTCTCGATTTTGTTCTTTATTTTTCATTTTTCGACCTCCTTTCTTGCGTTGTATTGCACAAGTCGTTCCCTCTGACAAGTTTGATAAAATAAAATCAAAGGTGCTAGAACTTCCTGGCTATTTTTTGCAGGTACAAAGTTGGACAGATGGACTGGGGGTCGCTCTTACACCTTTTCCCTTGTTGATAGGAGCATGCTTTTACAGGCAAATGCGTTCTGCTGTGGAACGACGGATTAGGCTTGAAAAGGAAGGCAACCTATGATCTATTGTTGTACCTTTCAGACATTCCTTTTTGCTGTTTTTCCGTTCCTACAAAAACCTAACGATAAGGTTCGAAGGCTAACGCCTCTAAGGGATGAACGAACACTATGGGCCGTCTATCTTTGCACGCCATTTGGGTTTCTCAGAAGTACATAACCTCAAACACTCTTTGATTTTCTAGGGTAATTCAGCTTTGATAAATGTTTCCTTAAATGAACTAGTGACTGCACACACAACTTCTACGGCGCACTCCAGCTACTCTATGTGGTAAGCCTTTCCTATCTACTTTCTCCGGCTTAGAACGAATCACTCCCCTCGTCGTCAGTTTTTCAGAGCTGTGCCCATAGTTCTTAAATACATTCATGCGTTAACCTCATTATAAAATGTCGAACTTGGTGCACTGCACATTGTCGGTAACCTTACGGCATTTCTGAATCAAAGAGCGGCCACAAAAGTCGGTTTCCACATTTCAACGACTAGTGTTTTCCAAAATATTTTACTTCATCACGTGGCTTCATCGTCCTATATATGCGCCAAAGTTTTTAGGACTTCACGACACTTAATGAGGTACTTTGGGAGTTTGGCTGCTTGAATTGAAGGGTCTGCGAGTACAAGATTAATACCTTATGCTACGGACGCTATATTCTCTCCTCCGCCTCAGCGAAGTGCAGCAAAGAATCAAAGCATGAGCACATGTAATGTGAATAAAGGACAAAGGACAACTCAGCCTTTTTGGGATGCGCCACGCATTATACTTCTACAGGATGTTGTGGAGGCAATTTGATTTATTTTTACGTATTTAGCCTATACTACGATTGGCCGGCCGATGAACAGGTCAGTGTTTCATGCTTCCCAGACAAGTCTGATACCAATTCACCGACCCTGGAGGAATGGAAGGTTTGGTTCTCATAGACGGGAAATCTGAACCATGAACCTGAAATCGAATGCACCTTACAGCCAGTCTCCTCCGACTGTGCTGCCTAATGCCTGTAATGTAATATGAATGCAGCACTAAAAATGGCTATAAAAACTACCTAAAACCGCGATGGCATGAAAATGAGGAAGGTGTGCTCTATGTATGTCGTCAGTTAGCTCATTTGCTCCCAACGCCATTGAGGAGATGGAGGCACTTGTGTGTCTTCTTTTGGAATCAGACCCTGTACTGCAACGCGGTACATACCCGTTTCTCTACCGGAACTAAGGAATGCATCGTCGTTGAAACGAAGACTGTCTGGCGAAACCCATGCTCTTGATGCATCGCGCTGCAACCCGACGCAATACGGCACTCGAATTTTTGCAGGGGCGACCTTCACCAGAACGCCATTGTAGCATCAATCATCCTGCGGCGGAGGAGGTTAGCGCGGACGCTCAACGAGCAGAGGTTAGGCGTTGCAAAGTGGCTGTACGAGCAAAGTGATGGCACAGTCCACCCAGGTCCTTCAGACCTTTCCAGCTGTCCGCGGTGGATTTTACATGGTATAGTTGTGCTCGAGTGATTTATTCGAATAGGTATTCGAATGATTTTTATTCGAATTTGAATATTCGTATTCAAATATTCAAAAAGTCGCGTTTTCGAGTTTATTTGAATTCGGGTCTTCAGAAAACCCGCTTTTCGAATATATCCGAATTCAAATATTCGAAATTTTTGGCATCCGAAACCAATCGAACATTCGAAAAAATTTCCAAGCACGTTTTCGACTGGCACCCAACTTCTCTCTTCTTGAAACCTTGCCATTGTAAGTTGTTTTGTTTTCGAAGGCACAGTTATAACGCATAGTCACTAAGCTAGAGAGCAGAAATATCTTCCGCCTCGTTTAGAGCGTTCACTGCGATTATGTTTATTCTATCTATTTTATTGTTTTTACTTGTTTTTTTTTTTGCAAAACGATTTTTCTCACTTCACCCGCTTCGCCAGGGGTCGAATTCATCAGCAATTGAACCCGCGGGTATGCGGAGTATAAGGGGTAGAGATAAGGTAAGAGACAGACGCAGACTTCATCGTGGGTATCTCTACTCCCTATACCGGCGGGTTAGTCGTTGATGAATCTGGCCCCAGGGTACGTTAGAAGAGTTGGCTGAAAAAGTGGTTCTCGTCTGGATCCTGAATCGATTCCAGATGAAGTTCCCATAAAGGCCACGATGCTTCTCATCCCTCATAGTTCGAGGAATTGTTGCCAAGATGAAGTTGCCATAAAGGCCACGATGCTTCTCATCCCGCATAGTTCGAGGAATTGTTGCCAAACTGGGCGCTGTTCTTTATCCTTTATCATTTTCTAGAAGCAATTTACGCCGGGTGTTTCGTCGACGGCTCGTCCCAGTGTTTTAATAAAAATGTTATGGCCGGCTCATTTTGTTTCGCTTGCTCCCCGAACATTGCCTTAATGCACTTATCGATAACAGTTAATGATTTCAACTTGTTCTTCAACAGCAGCATCTAAACGTGGAACTACTGAATGAATTTGTGGAGTTGCGTATCATAGTACTTTTATTCCTCCATTTCTTCCACCTGTCAGGGTGTTACACGGGATGAAATCTTCGTTGGTTTCACCAAGGGATCGAAACCAGTTGTTCTTCCCTTCAGTATGACGACACTGCGTTGATAGCGTTCCACTTTTATCCACTGTCCTGGTCTTTTCCTAAGCACACAAATGTATTTTTCGTCGATCGCAGTCATTGGAGAAGCGGTTTATTCGTTGCTTGCACGTTCGCTCTCGAATGGAAAGCGAAGGTCTCATCGCCCGCATTGACACAAAAGGCGTCTTCAGTTTCTCTCTCATAGGTTCTTGGTGAACCGAAGTCTGGTCGCAGAACGCACACTAGATGAAAGCGCAACCAATGTGGTGACATTTTTCCAGTTCGATCAAGGTAACCGTTGCTATAGAATGGGATGCAAAGTGTGTATGACCCTGGCAGGAATCAGTACCTTTTCGTTTGTATCACGTACTCTACTTTTATGGACTGCACTGGTCAGCCGAAAAATATCAACCTTGTACCTTTTCCAGACCCGTAAGCCATTATTGAGAAGGAAAAATTCTAAGGATCAGTTGATCCTGGCTTTAAGTGATTATAAGAAACGATATAGTTCAAGCAGTCTTGCTCAGTAGTGTGCACAACCTCGCCGTTATCTAGCAAGTTCCACGACTTTCGAAGCAGCAGGGTGAGCTGCACATGCCAAAGAAAATCGTGTAAACTCATCCAGAAATAGAATTCCGCGCAGTATTTAAGTGTTCAAATATTAAACGTTGGAAGTGTTTTGCAGTCTTTATGTATCCTGTTCCGCCCACTTGCTCTCCTATGTACCTCTTGCTCATCAATTTATATCCTTTATTGAGAGTCATATTTTCCAGTAGTGAACTGTTTGTAGACCTAAGATTGGGCCATCTACCAGGACAGATTCCTTGAAACCACCCTCTCATGGTGATCCTGGGAACTGGAACGCCGTTCAAGGGCAGTAGAAGCGTCTTAAGGACATCAGAGGTTTTCTGGGAATTTCACTTGGTCGCTTTTTCAAGCTAATGCGTGTCCCTTGAACCCGATCGCGCGTTTCTCACTTCAGAGCGCCGACCGGCCTCGGGAGGCGGCGAAACCTGTAGTTCGACGGAGAAAGCTCGCTCTCGCTGCTTCGTCCATACGCGCAAGGTCGGTCTATTCGCCGATCTTGTTAGTTTATCTTTGACTTCGTGGCTGATCAACCGAGTCTGATCGCTTTTCTTAGCAGATTAGAATTCCATATAGCTCATCTAAGCTACTAGGAACACTTTAGTTTTCATTTCCTTTTGAAGCATCCTTTATCGCATAAGTTCTGATCTGACGCGACGGGTTATGTGGGGTTGTGAACGCAGTTACTTCCCCAAGAAGTCCCTGCACCGGATGGACCTCATATTCTATTGATTCATGCATTTTATAGATGAGTAAAATTTTCAAAGCTAAACACGAAACACGTCGAGAAACGAAATTCGGTTGTCCATATATTTCTGTCAAAAGATTAAGCTGTTGGGCTTATTATAATTGCTTCAAAATATAGACGTGGAGATTTTTCAATTTGTTGTTGCTGACTCCTCCATTCAATCAGAAGTAGTTGAAAATTGTGACAATTGGTCACCAGATTATCTCATCGAGGAACAACAGCCGATGAATCGGACGGTAAACATTCAGCCATACAGTGCGTTTCAAAAGTATGTAGCCACCTTAACTTCAAAATTTTCTCGTTTCGCGTTCGTTTCTACAAGCTGTCGTAAGCAGCATTGGACTCCCCGTAGACGGAAATAGCTAGATTGCTCTTTCCAGAAAAAAGCTTGATCTCCGGCAAAAACTAGGCGTTTTTGAATTTTTTTGTTCGTTTCAAAAGTATGTAGCCACTCCAGAATATCGGGCATTTTTACACTCCTATTCAAATTTTGCGCTCTTTTTGGCGGGTAGTTCTTGTCATAACTAGCCAGCTTGACCTGTTCTTCAAAAATAACCACTATGCCAGTCGGTGGACGTGTCCTGATTATCGAGGAACAAACTCAGATCCGAGCGCTCAAGGATGCTGGCTTGACAAACCGCGCCATTGCTCGTCAGCTCGGACGTTCGCAAGACGTGTCGACCACTTCCTTCGAAATCCCAATGGTTATCGGTCTGCACCTGTACCGGATCGTCCGCGTGTGATTTCGAGCCAGAATCGTCGACGAATCATCCGCATGGTGTCGAACTCCACATGGAGCGTCAACCAAGTTCGCGCTCAGACGGGCCTATCTGCGTCAAGAACAATGATGTGGCGGCGTTCTATTCGATCGAACGAACACATCTGCAGACAGACCATGCAGAAAGCGTATCATCTCACGAAATTCCAACAAGCAGGCGTGACTGGAGTTTGCCCGCAAAAACATGGCACGCAATGGGAAAATGTAGGAACTTCCTGGCTTCGTCGAAGTCATGAATTTCACACGCTTATTGCTTTAGCTCATCTTCGGGGACGACAAAAAATTTAATCTGGATGGTCCCGAGGGTTACCGGTATTACTGGAGAGATCTACGACAGGATCCCATCACCTTCTCTCGATGGAACTTCGGAGGTGGGGCTTTGATGACATGGGCAGGCTTCTGCAGTAGGGGAAAGCTGAAGCTCAGATTCCCATCATGTCGTATGGACAGTCTAGGGTATCAAGCCGTACTGAAGTCCAGCCTGCTGCCCTTCCTAACGGGGAGAAAACGGCAGACACATGTTCTGCAGCAGGACTGCGCTGCACTTCATGTGTCCAAATCGACCACAGACTGGCTCCAACGTAATCGACTCGAGTAATGGAATGGCCAGCTTGTTCATCTCACTGCAACCCAATGGAGAACATGTGGGGTATCTTGGTCCGGCAGGTCTACTTGAATAACAGACACTTCAACAATGTTGAGGAGCTGAAAACCGCTATTTTGACTGCCTGGGACAACATCGGTGACGAAGTGATCCAGAAACTTGTTAGTAGCATGCGTAGCAGAGTATTTGATGTAATAAGAAATAATGCTGGTCCAATTGACTATTAATTTTTAATAAAAATCGTATTTTTTGAGAGTGGCAACATACTTTTGAAACAAACAAAAAAAATCAAAAACGCCTAGTTTTTGCCGGAGATCAAGCTTTTTTCCGGAAAGAGCAATCTAGCTATTTCCGTCTACGGGGAATCCAATGCTGCTAACGCCAGTTCGTAGAAACGAACGCGAAACGAGAAAATTTTAAATTTAAGGTGGAAACGCACTGTAGGGATGAAAATTGCCATTACAATGGGTTGCAGCCTGGTAGATTTTGCACTTACCTGCCGGTAATTCGTTCATGAATCCGGGCTCAGAAACGAACATGAGCGGGACGAGTGCTAACGTTCTGATTCGATTTTACCGATCGATAAAATTTTCGAGGTCTTTTACACGGTAAGAGGTCGTTTATCAATGCTTGACAAGTAAGGCGCGGCCGATTCACTAGTTGTTTCTAATTTCCGGTTAAACCGCTACCTCGCTGTCCAGTAGAAAATAATTAAGCAATAGGTTTAAAACTGAGGCAGTTAGGTTTGAATTCTGCTATTCGTAAAGGCCGTATACTTTTTTGCGTGAGTAATCATTCCCGTAGGTGTCAAAAATCATCGTCCAGTTTAGCCAGTTTGCGATCAACATTTTCCGCAATAAAATATAAATGCGATGCAGTGCTGTACCTGGCAGTTTTTCTTCAACAGTCGAGATAATTTCTTAACGGAAATAATGCTGGTCTTCTCACAGTGTGCGAAATACGGTACCGGGCGCACCTTTTCAAGAGCATGTGACGCTTTGCAACGGGCAACTCGCCAACGGTCGCCGTTGGCAATGGAGCGCAAGTTTTCAATTTCGAGCATTTTTCATGGCTCCGTAAGAACTGTGTATACCAAACGGTGAGCTCAAGCTCCCGAGCCTAAATATGCCCTTAGTTTTTCAAATATGTGACTATTAGGCAAGTTATATCCGAACGACGCAAAAACCGCAAAACCGCGGCTTTGCGGCATCTATTCAAAACACGTATCCGATACTGTACGCACTCCATGATTTTAAGCCATTTACGTCACCAAAGTTTCAATGAAGCTAGTCAACCTTGGTAAGATGGTCCGGATACTTTTTACACTGTGCAAAAGGATGCTATCTGAGTGGAGCTGTGACTTCTTGAATATTGGCTGAATGACGAACCATCCCCAACCTAATCGCTTACACTGCAACCAGAGCTGAGTCAGAGCTGCTAAGAACAACTCATCCGGTTCCGTTTCTTACGACTTTGACGCTATAGTTCGTCAATGACACCCTTCTTTCTACGACGATATCTTTTGTCCAGGCCAACCGTGCCTGCTACATCTCGAGTCGGTGAATTGATGGCAGGCTTGCCTTGGAGGGATAAATCGCTGACTTCTTCGTCTGTTGGCCACCGGAAATCGTTCTATTACATACCAAATGGGAATTCAAATTGTCCCTACGACATCCCGTATAGGTGAAATGCGTGGCAATTGAGTTGGATGGTAAACGCCGACTTTCGCCTTTGATGAATTGAACTCTTAATTCTTTAATTTAGTTGTTCTTTAATTCTCATTTTTAGTTTTTTATTTAGTAATTTTACGTTTATGATTTTAGTACCTTCTTAGTCATTGTTTTTTGCATGTTAAAATAATTGTTCCTCCAAACATAACAACAGCGCTGTGCTGGAATCACTGTCTTCACGGGCGTTTAAATTTGGTGTGCGTTTATTCTGCGAAAGCGAGAATACTAATGGAAGGGGCTTTGCAAGGACAAAAGGCTCAAGAAAGCAAGCAAAGGTATCAGGTGTCATCCTATGACGTCCTTTTCCAATCGGCTGCTCACACCCATTTCACGCAGGCGACGAGAGGTGGGGTGGGGCTTTCCCGTTCTCGATGACTATTGCCTTTCTGAATAGTTCTCCTCACAACGGATGTACTGACGCTCCAAATCAAACAATGCTTTCAAACATCCCGTTTATGCAGTTGTCTTTAGTTCCTTGTTGTGCAGGGATAAAGTTCAGCTCAAAGTCCACCTGCAAAGCTTTCAATATTTAACGCGACAACTCTATCGTTGCAGCGTAGATGTTGTTCTTTTCCTTCTCCCCTTTTGGAGCTGGATTTCCACGTAGAACACAATTCCTTGTTAAGATAATAGCTGCGCTCAAAATTCTGGAAAGTCTTCTCCGTTTGTCCAATAGTTAGCTTCGGTGAGCTCTATCCGCGATCGCCGTCTGTCCAATCCCGATAATATACATATGCCTTTTAGCTTTCTACGTAGGGAAGAAAGTAAATTGAAAGGGTTCACGTTGCCCTTACTTCGATCAAAACACTGGTAAGCGATTCTCTCTTGGCTCCTAAGTGAGTAAGAGCAGCGCATAACAATTATTAGTTCATTTTTTCAACGAAAGGTTACAAATGAAACTGGAAGTAGGGAGCGATAAAGAGAAAAATGTTAGTCGGAAGGATATACTTGGCCTCCCTTTTTTCGTTCTCTGCCGGATGAGACTTACGTTACACAGCTGCTTGCCATCCGATTGAGTCCGTCTGGTTCTCATTTGAGCCCGAGGACAGCACTGTGTAGCCTTTTCAATTGTTCCCCGCCTCTGTTCTGCACCTCCTTATCTACTGCAGTGGACCTTAAGATCTAGCAGTTGTACTTTCTCTACTTTTTCGCTCCAGCGGTTTCAGGTCACTTTCAATATGATTTGCAAAGCCGTCTTCTGACCTTAGAAGGGGTCGCAAACGCTTAAGGGTGAGGCAGCCACTAGCTAGGCAGTCCGCACCTGAGTCAGCCTAATATTTTCAATTTTTTGTGACTTTGAGGTGTCAAGGGCGCGTGTAGCGCAGTCGGAGGAGGCGCGACTGTCGCGTGCACCCGGTACCAGGTTCCTGGTTCGGATTTCGCGCCCAGGCCAACCAAGCCTTCCATCCCTCCGGGGTCGGTGAATTGGTACCAAACTTGTCTGGGAAGGATAGAGCGCTGACTTGTTCATCGGTTGGCCACCGCAAGTCATTGCAAATACGCATTCATGTCGCCTCCGTGACATCCCGTAGAAGTAGAATGCGCTGGCGCATCCCAGAAGGGATTGAGTAACGTCGTCCTTCTTCCTTTTTATCCTTTGAGGTGTCATTGTTTATGCAGCGCTCGGTCATCCGCATCCTCATCTCTACCCTATGTTAGATGGGAAGGCACTCTTGGGCGCTGTTGAATGTGGCGATCACCTTATTCCAAGTTCTCGGTTCTGATTTATCGCTGAGACAACCAAACTTTCATCACTTCGGGGTCAGTGAATTGGTATCAGATCTATCTGTGAAGGGAAGACACTGACTTGTCCATTGACTGGCCAATGCAAGCCATTATATAAGCCAAATAAACACCCAAATTCCCTCTAAAACACCCCATAGAGCAGCTCAATGGTGACTGATTGCCGTCTTCTATTGTTACCCTGTCTTCGTACCGGGGATAGTATCATGAAATCGAGGATACGGTTGAAGTTGGACATGTGGATAGTCACAAGAAATCGATGTAAATTGTGACTCTCTATCGTTCCTACTTTTTTGAAACCGTTCTGTCCAAAAACTCCTGTCTTCGCAGGAAAATATCTTAACTTTTCATTTTTAGCTTTTAAGGCATTACATTTTGTATGAAATTGAATGAGTAATCCTAGATATTTAGCGTTGCCGCTAAAATGAATGTTTATCAGACCTACGTTCAAAGAATTACACATCCCGCTATTACAAAGCTGTTCGTTAGTGACATTTGAACCTCAATCAAGTAGTCACATTCCGATATGGTAAGCAAGTGCTTAGTGCCTTCTCAACTCCTAAAAAATAGGAAGATTAATGCTTGATGTCTTTTTAATACATAACTTAGCCAAATTCGTGAACGCTGCAGGAATAATAATATCATTGACCATACCGACAACGTGCACATTTATTAAATAGACCCCGCATAGTATGCAGCGAACCCTTACCTGGAGGTTCAACAGCGAAATCTGATGTCGCATACTCCTAAACATGGCCTTCGATATAATGCGTATCTGCATGTGTATGCGTACAGACGAATCTGCAAACCGAACTGGCTGATTTGCATCGTTCTGTGTTCGCAACGGCTTTTTCCCGACTTTCGCACTCGGAGTGCGAGGGCCAGTTTCGCGCCGGTCGCCTGACAACTTTCAGTTTTTCTCCATCATAGGATCGCCGACTTCCCAGCCTTCCGTCGTAGTGAAGAACTCGGTGAACTCTGTGCGCATTCGCTGCGAAAAACTCGCGTTTACTCTCGTTTACTGCGTCACGATCGATTCCGACGGCGCTTAATCATCGACGATAACAGTTTACATTGGAAGGTGACGGTGCTGATCGATCGGAAAATCGTCTACCGCCGTCAATTTTTGCCGAGCGGGAGCTCCAGCGATCCTGGTTTGAGCTCCGAAAGATCTAGACTTTCTTTTAATTCTATCTCGTTGCAAAGTATAGCCGACGTCATAGTGTGCGCTTAACTTTAGGATTGTTGTGAGCGTTTTATTTCCAAATGCTTATGATTCCTTTATCTGAACAAACAGTTCCAAAGAAGCAGACCCGCAGACTTCCACTGTTACTAATCACATTTAAGAGCTCTGAATCAATACATACTTGACTGAATCTTCTCTCTAGGACCACTTCTGTCTCCTGTCATTCAGTGAACTACGTAGATACTATCAGATATACTGCCTAGAGCCCGGGCTCACTTCTGGCCAGGGCTTAGCGTAAGTAGTTGTTAAAATCCGACATTGATCACGTCCCTTCGTTTTTTTTTTCTTGTGAATTCTGCCCATCGGCCGACATATTCACACAATTCCCATTTCAAATGGTTACATTTACATAATCGGACAAAAGCGATGAACTATAGCAAAGCGATCGAAAGCATTCGATATTTACTTCTCGTGAAGTTTGTCCGACTGCCATATGTAGTATCACTGTGACGGACGGATGCAGAGAGAGACAAACGGACGGATCAACTCTTCCATTACTAGAGTACCGGATACCGCCAGAATATATTAATATTGTCACAACTGGCAGGAGCTCAAGCCTTGTCACTTTGCCAGACGAGGGTATGGTTTCAGGCCCCAGTCCAAGTGCTTTTGAAATTCTGACAACGGGTTCCTTCTTAGCCACAGCAAACATCTCTCTGTGAGATCATGTCGTAGTGGAATTCTTACCTTCCTAACATAACAGCAAGAGATTCACTGACACAGATCTCTGTCTTGTTTCCTTATATTGCAAGCAGCCTTTGCTCAGCCAGCTGACAGCTATCTGATCTAGATCTGGTGGAAACCTTGGACAAGGGAACGAGGCAAAAACGGCCTGCACGTCCTCAGCGGTGAAGCAAGACGGCTAATTGCGTGACCAATGTTAGCTGTATGTAATTAGGGGCAGGTTTCCCCGCTCTGAAGATGAGACCTTTTTTGCCTGTACGACATAGAACCTGCTGCAACATCATCGGCCTCCATGGATTCATGTCATGTATTTCGTCGCAAAACTTTCGTTTTTCTTTGCACTACCACTATACGGCATACAGTATGTAACTCCATGTTATGAACAAGGACTAGTTATGCAAGTCAATAGGAGGAACCGTTGCTCCACATCCGAAAATTCACTGTTGATCCGTTTAGTTCTTGTTTTTATTACGTTTTTTTAAATTTCAAGCAAAGCGTTCGACCGTTTCGTGACGAATGAGATAGGAGTAATTTGTGTGCAACAAGTGTCGTGAAACTGCCCCGAAGACTTACTTTATAGGCCAAATATGTACACGTATTACCTGTACAGTATTGAAGAGAATTCTCAGGGCATTTCACGAGAACGAGTGGGATTCGAGTTCCCTAATTCAGTCGATGATTGGTTAATTTATTGTAAGTCGTTGTTCTCATGGTGACTTGGTTTATCAACATGAATGGGAGGGAAATGAGCTCGCAACGTTTCTCTGTTCTTTGAGGAACACTGAAGTTGAGCAGACGGTATATACAAGTGCCGCTCACTTCTGCTGAACGTGAGCCCTCAAAATGAAGATCAAATGTGCCATTCGGCCAACTACGACTCCTCATTTGTAAAAAGTTTTCTCGTTTATTAATGCAACGATGCCATGGTCTTAGCTCATATTCTACGAGCTGCCGCTGGTTGACTTTTTTACCTATTACCATTACCCTTCTCATGTCAACTGAACTCTTATCAGATCAAACTTTTGAGTCTAAATTGGACACTTTTCAAATCTAATTTGGCATTCTTTAAATCACGTTGTACACTTTTTAAATCAAATTGGACACTTTTCGAACCAAACTGAACATCTTCCAAATCAAAAGTACTTCCTTCAGATCAAACTAGGCACTCTCCAATGCGGCCAGAATAACTTTAATTTGAGGAAAATTGAGTTTTTTCCGCCCCAATAAATGAACACACTGCTTGAAATTTTATAAAATGTTTATTTTCAAGGAAAATTGTATTCTAAAACCTATTTTAGAGTGCATAAAGACAGCAAAATTTTGGAATGTTAAATTGCGGAATAGCGTCTTGCACTGGATTGCATTGTCGCTATTTTTTATTTAGTTGATAGTGTAAATGTTGCTTACCTCAAACAGCAATGTGAGGATATGTGTGATTTTATAGCTCTTTTTATCATACCGTACATGTTACTCCATGCAGAAGGAATTTAGATACCAACGAAATAAAAATCGCTACTATCGGATCCAACGGAATCTCTTCTTTTGATATACTAAATGATTGTTGCCTTCATTCGCTTTAGAATAAAATTTGATTAATTATTTTCCTTAAAAATAGAAATTCCATAAAATTTAAATTAGAGTGTTCACCTATTGGAACAGGTGAATTGAAAATGTCAAAAAAGTCCTATTAAGTTTCCCTTGGACAAAAAGTTAGTGCACCCGTTTGGAGAGTCAACATTTTACTGTAGAAAATATTCATTTTGATTTGGAAGATGTTCCGTTTGATTTCAGAAGCAGTAAGCTTACTTAGAACAGTGTACCGATTGATTTTAAGAGGAGCCAATGTGATTGGAAAAGTCCAATTTGGAATGAAAATGGTATATCACCTGTATCGTCTGATAGCCCCTTCGTCGACCCAAAGTACAGGAGAAGAAGGTACTGCCGTCGTTTACCGATTCCAAATGATTGAATTCGAGAGAATGCATGGAGATCTATGCATGGAAGGACCACCTCCAGGGGGCATTTTGTTCGTTGCTCTCGTTCATCCTTTCTTGATTAATGTGAATGCTGTTAGAATCGCTGGTTCTGGGAGCTCCATGTATTTTCGGTTTTGCAATTATGAAGCTGATTCAGTCAGATGTTTGTTGCAAATCTCGAGGCATCGTTAATAAGGGATTTACTAATCATAAGTCGAGCTTCATAATTGCAAATAAGGACGTTGTTTTCTGACGTTCTTTATCAACTCTTTGCACTTGACACCTGTCAATCTGTTTAGCAATTCCATGCCTACGTGCTCTAATTATCCATCTTCGTTATTAGATTTTGTTTTGCAATGTGTTGATTAGCTTCTACATACCATTCAAGAACTCCGAACACTATTCGCACTCCCCTCCTTTCTCGCAAAGTTCCGCGTGTCCAAGTTAAGAGTTCCCTTTGCAGATGATTCTTCGGTCCATTTGGGGCATACTTATAGCGGCATCATGGACAGCGCTGGCTGAGTATTGTGGGAACAACCGCATCCCGTTTGGAATTGAGGTGAAGGTTTCGTGAAACCTTTTTTTTGTTTTGCACAATCACGCCTTTCTTTTTGCCACGCCAGATTCAACGTGCTGTTACCAGATGACCAGAGCTCAGTATCTTGTCCATCAAATTTGAAATTAAAAATCGAAAAAACGGTCAATGTTTCATTGCAAATCTGATGGATAAGGTTTTAATGTAATTGAGCTCTAGCTGGCTGGTTAATTGAGAGGAGACAATTCAGCAGTCAATCAAGGCGCTATCGCACTAGTCATTTTGTTTTCCAGGTACACAAGGACGGCCATCTAGCACTGCTCTGCTCCCGGCCGAATTGCCACGAAAAGAAATACGCGGTTAGTTAGCCAAGTAAGACAAGTGTTTGGATCCCTGTCAAAGACGAATTTTTAAGGAATGTCCCGAACGGGCTGAGGAGAAGTCGTGTTCAAGCAACACCTCATGGGTTGGAGGTCTTCAGAAAACAGTTGACAATCAGTGAGCTGCACGAGCTATTAGGTTGTTGCAGAAGTAAATTCCGCTTCCGGGTATGCTGAAATAGACAGTTGTTCCTAACGAAGAACCACCTTTACAAGCTAACTTGCGCAGACGGTTTTGTAGGATTTTTCTCCTCTTTCAAATTATGTTCCACATTTCCCCTATTTTCATCGTGGATGTTATGAAGATGAACGGACGCGGTCTTCGAGTGATTACCTCTACGAGATCAAGCTCCAACTTTCTACAGCTGAAGCAACTCCTTCTGGAAATTTTAATCTCGAGGGCAAGCCTTTTCTTGATCAGAAGATGTTGCTAGACGACCACGTTTTAGGAGCAGACGTTAAGTCAAAGCCGGACACAATTATCCTGCAGATATGGGCGTCCACTCGGGTAGAGTATAAGGCATCTGACCTCAATCGGCATGGTGATGAAGCAGAAGTGGATACCCCTTGACTTAACTGACGACCAGATCAGCGTCTGACTCGCTCCAACTTCTGTTCAAACCTTTTTGTTCGCCTGAAGAACGATCCGTTCTTGGGTCGTTTGATAGCCGTAGATGAAAAATGAGTCTCGCCTGTTAATATTAGGTTGGAAAAAAAGTCTCTTCACACTTCGAAATTTTTTTTACCCTTCCCCTTGTAAACGCACTAGCCAATGTTGATTGCTGATTTCGTAATCCTATCACACTTGTCTACCGTTCGCACGCAGACACAGGTTAAGACTCTTCTTGTAATTCGTTATCCATCCAATCTTCCGAACTCAATGCCAGATCTACCTCATGGCCGTTTTCAGCACGGCATTCTTCAAGAATTCATTAAAGAATCCACAGCACGTCAGGCAGCAGACCAAATTAACCACATATATGGCTTGGGATCTACTACTCATCGCGCCTGTTATGAGTGGTTCGGAAAGTCTTTAAAGGGAAATTATTCACTGAGGGCAAAGCATGGTCAGGAAGGCCAACTGGATTGGACGACAGTGAACTACACCATCTTCTTCGTACCGATAGTTGGCAGACGACACGTCAGCTGGCAGAGAAGCTCGAAGTGTCTCATAGGATAGTGGGGATCCATCTGAAGAATCTTGGCTTTCATGGAAATTTGGAGCTTGGATACCACATGCCCTGTCAGACACTCAGAAAGGTCGACGGGTCTCCATCGCTGCTTCTCTTCTATCCAGATAAGGAAGAAAATCGTTTCTTCCGCGGATTGTGACAGGCGAAGAGTCCTGGGTTCTGTGTGCCAACTTCCGAGGAAAAGGCAATGGGTACAAAAGGGAGAGAGCCCTAAGTCTGATCTCAAGCCCAATGTTCACGAACGGAAGATTCTCTTGAGTGTTTGGTGGATATTAGAGGAGTGATTTATCGGCAAACTCTCAGAAGTGGAGAGACACTTACTGCTGCCACATACAGTGGCCAACTCCACAAAGTCGCCGCAGCTTTCCAAGAAAAGAGGCCTGAGAAGTCGAAGGTGATGATCCTGCATGACAACGCAAAGCGACATGCTGCAAGACTCACAAGAGAAACAATAAAGAAGCTGGGCTGGGAGGTAATGCCACATCCACCGTATAGCCCTGACCTCGGCCCTCCCGAATGCTATTTCTTCCACGCTCTCAAGCAAGAAATTGGAGAGAAATATTTTGAAACGGACGAGGACCTCAAAAATTGGATTCAGCGGTGATTCGACTTCAGAACTGCAGTCTTTTACGCGAGAGGAATTAGAAAAATTACCACGTCTTTGGAGAAGTGTAGTAGAACAAAATAGAGTTTATCTCAATTGATTTGACTTTGTAGTTGTGAAGTAATAAATCTTTGAAAAAAAATGAAAAGACTTTTTTTCCAACCTAATAGAAAGCGAGGATATGTCTGGGTGGATAAATCATCCCCACCTTCAGGCTTTGCTAAACCGGATCTCCACCCTAAAAAGGCTGTATTATCTGTGTGGTGGTGCTGCAAAGGTCTGGTCCACTATCTCATCTTGCAATATGGTGAAACAGTCACAACAGAGTCCCTCTGTTGTGAAGTTGTGTATGAGCCGTTATGAGATTTTGAACTGTCCGTTTCGGCATTTTCTTTTGCAACAACCTAATGCGTATGATGAAGTCTGGCAGGCTGATGAGAAGTCGTAAGCTTTTAGACTGTTCCTGCAGTGCTGCGAGTATCCGTTAATGGAGCAGTTCGGGCAGCTAATGTTCACGAACGTGAGTGTCCTCTTTTCTCCGTTTTCTTCGCCTTCACTTTTGCTGTAGAGTTCCTTACCTCTGCCTCCTTCACAGCCTACTAGTATTTTATAAAACAAAAAGTACTATTGTTGGTGAAAATCTTTGAGCATTTCCTATTCCAATTTACACCTCTGTATTAAGGTTATTGTCCGGCGAGGTGAGTTTTTCGAAGCTGAGGAGAGATACGATAAAAACGACGAGGATGTGATTTACTTCGATCTCATCACCAACATCCGAAGAGGTGTCGATGATAAAGGGTCAGTTTTTTTTCTGTCATGTTAGTATTAGGTTGATCAGAAAGTCTTGATAGGGTTTTCTTCAAAAGTCCAAAACTTCCGATTTTCGACTGCCATCCAGCAATATATGGTAGTCGTACAACATTCTTGAGGATTTTCTGCAAAGGTATATAAGTGCGCATGCTCTTCCTTGGGTTTTAGTGCAGTGTCATTTCATAGGAGCATCTTTCAACTTCACAGCAGCATCTTCGAGCGCGTCTACTACGAGTGACGTCGGGCCGCTGGAGCGACGGCAGCAGCCCGCATCATGAACAAGTGCACTGGATGGAGAACAAAGCTACCATCAAGACCGTCCCCCGCTGGTTCGCTTGGGGGAAAAAGAGACATGGACTTCGAAGACAAACCTTGGCCTTGACGCATCCAAGCAGTGGAGAACCGGAGGCTACCATCCGGAATTTTGCGAAAGACTTGGATGTACCTAGTTGGCAGTCGTCAGCCGCCTCGGTTGAGCGAGCAATCGGTTTACCCGCATGTCCATTTTGCAGTCTCTCCTCCTCGCAGAGTTTCTGGAACACCTGGTTACCGGAGATAAGAGTTGGGTTGCCTACGACTCCAACGCACACCGTGCCGTTTAGATAACTCGAATGGAAGAGCCGTCTACGCAAGCAAAGTCGAACGTGCACCTCAAGAAGGTTCTTCTGTGCTACTTCTGGGACTCGAAGGGAATGCTGTACTACGAGCTGCTCCCGGATGGGGACACGGTTACCGCTGTTGGTTACGCCACTCAGCAGCAGAAACTCGTTCGGGAAAAGCGACCGAGAAGACCTCCAGTGCTCTTCCGTCATGACCCAGCAACATAAAATTCCCACCAGGAAATCGAGGGGCTTTGCTGGAAGGCCCCATCCCATATTCCTCTCATAGCCCCTCAGTTTACCACTTGTCCCCTCCGCTCCCTAAAGGCTTTCTTGACCGAGAAATGTCTCACAAAGTTTCAAGACTTAAGTCGGGCGATCGCCGACTTCTTCGACTCCCGGTCACCCGGTTCTGAGAAAGGGGATCGCTGATCTGCCTAGAAGGCGGAACAGTGCGGTGACTAATGGTGATTATACTGTTCTCAAATTTTCACTACTTCTACCTTTGAAGTGAGATTGCGACTGACCTCCTCTTACGCAGCTTCAGCTTCTTACAGAACTTTGGAAAGTGACCTACGCCATGTAAAAGGGCTTGAAACGCTGATTGCAAATATGCAGGCTAAATTTGCTATAGGATGTCCTAGGCGAGTACTAGCCGGTGAAAATTCGCTGATGAAGCGTTGGACGGAGCGCTGCGTAATTAGCGCAGCCATTAGCAGCTACTCCGTTTATGGTGATAGCTCAGTGGCAGTGTCATCGTTCTGCAGGGAGGCGGTGGCGGGCTCGTTCTCCACCAGTGCTGATACCTTTGAATTTTGCGATTTATAGACAGTGACACTCTTTAGCGATGGAGTTAAAGTTGAGAAAGATTCTGATTTCTGTCGACTCTTTCACGGCCCAGTCATCTTAACAAATCTGATAGCAAATATTTCTGTTCCATCTTCTACCAACCAGGTTTTTAGATGGAATTTTATTATTGGAATGACGTTTCATCCTGGTCGTCGTCTTCAGAGGTCTGAAAGCGGCTCGAGGCGTATTGGGATTCGAGGGGTTTCGTAGTGTGCTCTTAGATGTAGATCATAAATGCTAGCGCGGGTGAAGCGGTTGCCCGGGTAAACACCAGTCTAACGCCTCGAGCCCCTTTTAGGACTCTGAAGATGACGGCAAAGTCGAAACTTCTGGCCAATAATAAAACTCTACCTAAAGACCTAGTTGCCGGAAGAGTGCGCAGAAATATATATTTCGAGAATGCTGAGGTTCCAAGATGGGAGAACTTGGAGTTTAGTGAACCTGTTAGTATCAACTCAGCCGGTTCAGCATATCGTTCGCAGTTTTGTTAGCACCGGAGAGTCATTTTTTAATATTGCGGCCGACGTTTCGATAAGTTCTCCCTTTTCAAGGCTTGAAATACTTCTGACTCTGACGAGTTCATTAGGGTGAAATGGGAATTTTATATCAAACCTGATAAGCGAAGGCGTTTCTAGGAATTCAAAGTTTCAAGAACATGGAACTTGGGGGCTAGGGTGTCATCTTTTCTCAATTTTATATAGACAAATATAAAATCCGCTGAATCTGCCTTATAAGAAGAACGATGCATTTCAAATGTGGAGCGCTGATATTTTCATAAATATGAGCAAATATAGTACGAACACGAAACTTTAAAACGAGTTATGTTATATCTTCTAAGGTTTTCGAAATGAGCTAGAAGCAACATTCATGCTCCACTACGTTATCGTTCGGTTTCAGAGAATACTACTCGCTAACAATCCACCGGTACCACTGCGGAAGAATCCCTGACACGCCGCCGAACTGGTACCTGAGGAAGAACTGGCCGTTTTGGCAGGGCGTCTTGCCCTACTAATCTCCGTTTCGCTTCTAGATCGTCGCCTACATTCCGTCGCCTTGCTTCGCTTTCGTTTCTGGCTTCCTTTTGTTCGGCGCTCTTCACTTTCTGGTGTGTAGCTGTTCTGGTTGTCTGCATTAGCGCAAAGGGTACAACAATCGGAGAGATTCGGACACTTCTGCGTTAATTGCCGTCTCTCCTTCTCGCCTTCTCTTCGATGCTCAGAGATCACTTCTCCTGTTTGAAACGTTGCCACTTCTGTTAGCTGTGATTTGCCTCCTTCGCTTACACTCAAGACATCTCGGACGGGTCCATTGTATAGAGTACGTATCCACAGGTATTCCAATAAACTTCCATCACAACACCCCTCGTTTCGAGAACGCATCAGAAGCAGCTACGAATAAGTGTAATTGGAGAAAGCTAGGTGTCGCATTCCGTCAGGCAGCTAAATTAGCGAGGAATATGGTGCCAAATCAGAAACGATTAATAACAACCACTGCTACTATTAACTTAAGCATAGCATTGTGCAACTGTTTAGCTGTTTCTTTACTCAACAGCAAGAAAAGGAATATCAGGCAAATGTCTTTTCGAATCACGTTGGCGAAACATCCTTTACGGATCGTTCCGTCCGTTGATCCCTTAGTCTGAATGCAAATTTCATCGTGGGAAAAACCTCTTCAGAGAAACCACACGAACATCTTTGGTCACAGTGCGTTAGATCCCTCCTACATTCTATCGTTGAAAAGATGAAAGGTTGAAGTGAACGCAAAGATGAACCTCTAGCTTCTAGGCCCTAAGGTAGGTAGGTAGGGGACTATCTCCGTTCGTAATAGTGTACTGGAGTCGACATCGACGAAGCATGAATCATGTACTACGCATTCCTCTGCACAAGTTATTGTGGTCTTCAGGAGTTCTGCGTCACATCCTTCCCTTGCGACATCACAAGCGTTTGGCCCACGAACTTTCCCCAAAGATCCTCAACGTGACCTATATGGTCTTGTAGGGCATCGGACGAGGATCACAGAAATGTGTGCTTTCGTTTTTGCTACGGGCCACTGGGTGGTCCGAAAATGGCAAAAAATAGTATCACTTCAGAGCGGGTTGATAAGGCATACATAAGTGACCCCTGGAATGGCCCAGTCGTGGGTCGAGGGTTCGATTCTGGGAGTGGGGTTTCTGCGTCCCTAGGTGAACTGAATGCGTTTTTGCAAATGAAGATTAAATTTTGGCTTAGGTAAGGTACCTTCTTCGCGTCCTAACCACGCTTTCAACCTGCTGTCAGATGTAGAAGAAGCTGACTTTGTTGTGTGGAGCGATATCGCGCGTCTTGTCTCGCTGAGGAAGATTCCGTTAGATGCTATACTCCTATGACCTCTTTGGTATGTTCTCAATTACTTTTGGAGGTGTTTCTCACAGTCACTTCATTCGTGAACACGATCGACAAGCACTGACTTGACCCATCATCAAGACAAGCTCATTGCTTTTCGGATTTCCTCATAGACTGCTTTTTATTCTTCTCGCAACTTTCACTATTTCAGATAACTGTTTCCAAGTACTGCACAGTTCACCCATATCATGGTCTTTATCTAGCTGCGTATTTCTTCGTGACCATTCTCCTATACATACACTTACAGGAGACGGGTACTCCCTCAACTCTGGATCTCAGATCGAAAAAGATTTTTCGTCCCAAATTCATCTACAGGGTTATCTTGGATGCAGATCACCTATCTGGCAGCCATTTTCGTTGAAACGATGGATAGCAGAAGGTTGCGATGGGTATGTGCAAGTAACGGGGTGTACGCATAATAACCGGCACTGCTGCCTTTCACGACTCCATAGGTCGAGGAGAGAACGAAAGAAAACATTTGGCCCAAACATCGCCCACGGGAGTTACAAATGGTGCTGATCACGGATATGATATTTGTTTTTAAAATTTCGGTATATTGCTAGAGGTGACAGTAGATATGGTGAATAAAGCTTTCCACGTTAGTGGGATAGCTTCCTTCCCCAATGGGTCAGGCTTATTTTCCAATCTTCCATTTTGATGGAAAGTGGTACAAGCAAAGTGACAATTTAGAAAAAGAGTGACAGATTCGTAGTCAGCAGCTTAAATAATTCCCACAGGCGAAGTCTGGGCGGAACCTGTAGTCACGACTTCGTCGCCCTTATTTACCACTACACAATAAAATAAGGTACCCTACCAAAATGTACCCTTCAGTTGCAAAAATGGGAGCAGACCACAGAGCAAATCCCGTAACCTTCTCCAGAATCGAACCCTAGACTCCCTTTCCGCAAGTTCGCATCCGCCGCTACCGTGGTGGCGCTGCAAGTGAATTACTTGAATGTACCCTGCAGCTTCGTCCAGGAAACATCGTAAATTATCATATTGCTATAATTTAATTTTAATTCCAGCTCCAGACGCATTGTAGGTTAAGTACTGAGCATGACAGGGTCATTCCAGGTGTCACTTATGCCTTATCAACCCGCTCTGAAGTGATACCATTTTTTGCCATTTTCGGACCACCCAGTGGCCCGTAGCAAAAACGAAGCGCAGTTCTGTGGTCCTCGTCCTATGCCCTAAAAACACTGTAGGTATCGTTGAGAATATTTGAGGGAAGTTCATGGGCTTCCTTGTAAGTGCGACCGCCAACCGACCGTTTCATATCGACTTTCAAGCGTTTGTGCCTCTTGTCGTCCCACAGGGCTGATAGGAACAATCCGGAGTTCCCGCTTTAGAGCCATCAGCTATGGAGTCGCTCGGATCAAGTTTCTGAGTATCCGCACACGTAATGAGTTTCGTCGTAACCACTGGATGAGGCATGTGAACGACTGGAGTAGCAATTACGTCAAACGAGCCCTAAAACAACCGCTACCGCTCCGGTCAAACTTCATCGCAAAACATCAGTGTAAGAGACCATGGAAAACGGTTGGACCATTTTAGGGATCTAGTTTTGTGGAACATTCGCCTACTACTTTCCATAAACTTCGACGCAGTGAGCAGAATTTTTCGTGGATGAAAACGTGGACGATGGGGAAGCCCTAACAGTACAATTTTGAGTGTGGTTATTTCTTCGAACATAACAACAGCCTTTCTAAAATGTTGTTCGTCGCTGACACGCACCGCGGACAAAAGTTCTTGTTCTACACCATTTTACTTGACCAAATGGGAAAGGTTTGAGAAACTATGTACTAACACAAAGTCCATTTCAGTCATTTGAAAGGCGATAGGAGCACAAGCTATGTCAAAAAACTGCTGAGAGCTGACCTTCGTTGTGAATCACCAGACCGTCCAACAGTCCCGCGATGAACGATGACGTTGTTGAATAAGCATTAGCCCTAAGGACCAATCTAAGCAAACGCCGCAACCATTCCAGCACTCCCAAGACTGTAGAGGGCACCGCGAAAATGCTAGGAAGAAGACAGATGGGCCCACCAATATCGTTGTGTCAATTATCAATCGCTCTACGCTTTCCTAGAGACGTCCTTACACTAACGCGATCTTTACCAGCTAGATGTTCCTTAGCCGATCAGCTAATCTTTGTCTGTTTCTCCAATACTCTTGGATATTCGAGTTGGTGGCTTGCTTGCACATATTCGAATTTTCGATCGATGTCGCGGTTTCGGAATACGATCCGAAATGCCTCCACAACGTAGTGCTGACGAGTGTAGTGCAGATGGATTGTGATCGCAAAGAACGCCGTCATGACAACAAATCCTGCAATCCCTATAGTCGATTTCTAAATTCTGTCAATGCCTTCTAGCCATGTGTGCTCCCTCTCGACCTCATCCCGCCGTCGACGAGAGGTTTGTGGGGATTCAGCAACTATTCGAACACAAGCTTTAGGAGCTCCATAAAGAACGAGTGAAGCAACCACAAAAACCCAATGGAAAAAGCTGTCCTCCTTCCCTTTATCCGCGTTTGCCGCATTCTGTAGTCTTAGCCATAGGAGATCCTTAGAGCGGACGGCCTACAGGATTTCATGTCATTCGTCAACGTCGCCCTCCATTTGACGGCGACTATCACCTTGGAGCTACAAGGCTGATATCCAGTCTGGTGAATTGCTCCCATGCGAAAACAGTCACCTAATTTACAGTAGAGCCTATATCCTACCAGTTGGTGTTCGATGTCGTTCTGGATGTTAATCATCACATTACCGTCTTCCGGCTGGGCACGCACGGCTCTTTTTTGTTCGAAAAATCTCGGCGCAGAATAGGCCAGAATAGAGAAGGGCATGAACTCCTGTTGAGCTTGTGTTTATTGAACAGCGGGAGGCGGTACAAAACCGAAAAAGGCTTGGGTACTATAGAGGCGAATGGTCATGGAATTGAACCAAGAGCTTCTTCTTTCAGGCTGACACTTCCCGTCTAAAATTAGAAAATCATACACTTGCTACACCGAAATTACCAGACCTATCCTATTCGGACGTGGAACTAGTCGGAGGAAGTGCCGATTGTCGCCTGTAACCGATACCAGGTTCCTGGTTCGGATCTCTTGCCAAAGCCAACCAGGCCTTCCATCCCTAAGGTCGGAGAATCGGTAGTTGTCTGGGAAGGATAAATCATGACTTGTTCATCGGTGGGCCACCGCAAGTCACTATATAGGCCAAACAAGCATTCAAGTCATCTCCACGAGATCTCATAAAAGTAGAATGCGTGGCACATTCCGAAGGCGGTTGAGTAACGCGACGTCCTTTATCCTTTCACCCTAGTCAGGTAGGCCAAAACCACAGTGCACACTACGTTGATTCTTCCATGCCACACCATCTCCTCGGTCACGCACTACCACTGCATTGAAGCCCGTAATGAACGCTGAGAGCATAGCGTTTACTGCTGCCAAGTGCCCTTGGCCCTCGGACTTCACCAATAATCCGATGATCGATACACCTCAACAGACTATCCTTCTGCTCATAAGTCCCGTTCCTGACCAGCAATTGTAAAAACGGGCCGCAACAATCCTCTCAGTTTCAAGTGGCTATCGCACCTTATCCAAATTTGCCTGATGGCCATCGAAACTTGCGGCTTCCAATGTCCTCATGAACAAGTACAGGAAAGAAAATGTTGCTCAAACCGTTTGAACACTCCTTGAAACTAATGGGTCTTCTGAAATCCGGAATTTCGCATTTAACACATATGTTTACGTGCAAACGCATCACGTCATTAATGCACTGCACTTCCTGGGTAATCCACGTCCTCTACAGTCCATGTCGTCAGTGAGGCGGTTCGAGAAGTAGGTTCAAGCGGGCGATGATCCAGAGACAAACAAAGAGAAGCTGCAGTGATAGTTAAGGAAACAGGGGCGTTAGCACGATCTATATGTTCTACCCGTACGGAATTCGTACACTTCCTCCGTACAATCTTTTGTCACGCCTTCGAATTCAAGGAGCATCAGCAGATTAAACAAGCAATATAAGGAGGCGGGCTCGGAAGGCGTCATGAAACCAGGGGCGGGATTCATCAACGACTTACTGCAGCCGAAAACGCAGACAGCGCAACATAACAGCAATCGTTATGATGAAATCTCCGTGAAATTTCCTGCAAAAGATACGACGTACGAAGCTCGGCAGATTGTGAATCCATGTTAAATGTTAGCGCTATAACGTAGATGAATCTCGCCCCAGGACGTGGACTACACCAGTGGAGCATCACCGACGCCATGGAATTCATGCGTAAAGACACCCGTTGGACGTGGAGTGAGCACGCCAGTTATTAGCTTGAAGGGTGGCCAAACGGATATAGACGTCCGACTCTCGACGAATCTCGACATCTTTGCCTAGCATTGGACGAAACGTCGGTTGAGCGTAGCCACGATTGGTAGAAATCTCTAATTCGGCTTACGTTTCGGCGTTGTCGCCTTCTTCAGAGCCTGGAATAGTCGAGGTCGTTTGAGAAACTACCCTCCCAAATTTGGGAGGGTAGTTTCTCAAACGACCTCGACTATGGATAAGATGCCACTTCATTCTGCAACGCGGACAAAAGCTGTCCACCAATTTGGACAGAAAATTGTGAGTGAACATCCCTGTGCTCCTCCCAACTAGAAATGGTCCAAGTTATTAGCGAATTGTCACATTCTGAGGCTGAAAGCCGTCGTAGCGACCGCCTCGCTGGTGATAAGCTTCATTGAAAATGCAACACGTAACATACGCAGGCATATGTATGAAAACCGTATGTTGCAGTCAGAATGTGCGCGATTAACGAGAATCATTAAAGGATTTACAAAAAACACGACGAGAACTATTCGCAATCTGAAAACTCTGAACATGGAGAGTGCCTAGTGAAATGGTGGGCCTATTTGGACTGGGCGATCACGTCAGCGAACAACGAAAGGCTAGAAGGCTTCTTCTTGGTGAAACAAAAGACGAGCATTCGTATACGAACAAGCGAGAACTACCAAGGTGATCTGGAACCGAGACGAGCATTGCGAAATTATGCGCCTACACGGGACATCGATCGATTATGAGGAGCGGATAGGTGATCAGTCAGTACACTCACACACACAATAAATTAGAAATGAGGACAACGAACGACAACGGATGCGGTGTACAGCGCAGCGGCAGACTGCTAAGAGAAGAGGGAACGCAAGCGACCTTTGCACAAAACGAGTAACAGAACGAGACGAGACGAAGGCAAAACGACGAATTCAAGTGACAACTGAAGCATAGACATCGATATGAGAGGGATACTCCGCGACGGACCGCCGCCCTACGCGCTGCGAGGACTCGAGAGCACAGACCGCAGCGACTCTTCCGTTCCTATCTCTGGATGGTCATGACATGGGGGTGCTGGTGCAAATCCATGCAATACTTCATGTAACATAAAGATCATGCCAAACCATATGTCCTCTGGGCCTGATGATTGGTCGAATGTAGGTGCCCAAAACAGAAACAAAAAGGATCCCAGTTGTGTGCGGGGAGGGGGAATTAAAGGGTTTGCGAGACTTCACGTCACTGCGAGCATGGCACAGGTGTGGTCGGCAAGATTCCAAACAGAAGAACGGTACCAGTTTTGTGACGGAACTATGCAAGTGAAGACACTCTAGGTTGTGGCGAATATACCAGGGGCCGTTGTGGACACGCGAAGATACAGACGAGGATCATCCACCTAGCAGTATGGCCTCAAAGCGGTAAGCTTTCAGGTATCTAGCCTATGTTATACCATCGCTCACCTCCCGAGCGATACCTAGTGATAAGCTCATCGCGTCGTGCGATCGATATGGGAGCGTATTATTAGGCTTCGCTCGAGGTGAGCGATGGTATAACCTAGGCCTTTGATGCATGCCACATCATGGGCATGCCTCTCGCTTCTACCCGCATACCCCGGGTTTAACCTTGATAAACGCGGTCCCAGACATGAAACGAAACGGGACTCGCGCGCTGAGGCTGGCAGGAGGGGTGGGGAGGGCGAGTTGCCGAAAAACACGGCTGAATGAACAAACCCGGAACAAATGCGAACAACTCTGCCTATCGCCACAGTCGTACCAGTTGACGCGCAGTCGTCCGCTTCAAGAGACGCGTAAGGACATGACGTGGCAACAGAGCATTTACGGGATATCGGATGCCCCTCCCTTTGCAGCTCCACCTAGGTGTTCCGACATGTGCCTATAGCGCCATATGCTCTCCTCAACGAATCACAATAAGATGGCCCGAAGCTCTGTTAACGCGAAAAGCAGCCGCGAAGAAGAGCAAGGGAAGCCGCTCCCGGAGTGGTTGCGGCCGAGCACTGTGCGTAATTTGCACCTTTTCGCGACGTTGTGAGCTTCTCCAGAAGGTGTCCGAATGGTCACCCATTATGTGCCTACACTGGAACTGCTTCATCCTAATCCAGGAATTCGAAACTTACTAAACTTCGAGACTTACGTAATTTCGTTCGACTGGATCTAGAATTGTGTGAATTCTGACTACCAGGCTTCATGCAGGCTATAGCTGCCAAAAGCAAGACTGGCGCGAGCTATAAATGGTGGTGACCGCCAATAAGGAAGGCATTCCTCAAACATGCGATAACTCCGGAGCTACTAAGGACCACAAATGTGACGAGAACATTCCAAGTCGAGGAGATTCGCATGCTGCTCGCAGAGGACAGTGCATAATGTGAATTAATGTGAAGAGGAAATCGTACCTGCACTGCTGCATAGGCCGACTTATAATTATCTAAAGGGTTTCTATATCTCACCCTCAGCGTGGCCAAAGAAGATGCAGAAATGCGTAACACCCCATCTAGGCAGCTCGTCTAGAAGTACGATATCAAGTCAGGGTCCGGGTGGAGGGGTGGGACGGCAGAGCGGCAAACTGTCTCTTAAGTCCTATACCGGACAATATTGATTCAAAAAAAAGGTCAGATAGAGACTATTCATAGCGGCTATATCACGTATTATAAAACTAATTTGGATATCACTCCAAGATCTACGATAAGCTCAAGCTCGTACTCAACCAAGCTACGCTAGTTATCACTCACTATGGAGCTGCAGTGAACAAAGAGCCACCTATTAAGGAAGTGCTGAGTTAAGCAGATCGGAGTCACCTGACTATTGCTTCCATACCTGGCCTAAAACAGACCACACTGGCGGAGGTTTTCACGTATGATGATGTCCGTAACAGCGTCGAACACGAAGCGGATGTTGTTCGTGTCGGTGGCGCAGGTGAAGTGCGTGTAGATCTCCTTCTGTCCGTCCCGTCGCTTGTTCATGTTCTCGAACTGCATCTGCATGTAGGCTGCCGCCTCCTCGTACGAATTCGATCCTAAGGAAGGACATTACTCTTGAGAAGCAGTAAAAGCATGGTAAAGACAAAGAATAATGTTAAAATATGCCAGCATTAGTCAATCCATCTGTGGAGTGCGCAACGCATTTTACTTAAACGGATATAATGGAGGAAAACGAATACTGATTGCTAAGACCTGTGGAGTTTTGACATCCAGACACATCTGATACCAGCTTGCTGACCGCTGAGCGACGGAGGGCTTTGTTAGCATGGACGAGACCCCGGACATGAAACTCAATTCTTAGCGACACTCGGCGCCTTCTCCGAGTGAGCTAGAATCAGATGTGCAAGCACGCACGGAGGGTTAAACCCCCAGCTTTTCTACTTCTGGAGCTCCGCTTGGCAGTTATTCTGTTCGCCAATACTGTGCTAAACACGAGGTTTCTTCAAGAAGTTTCAAGTAAACCTAATATTCCGACTAAGCTGCCACCCTCAAAGGTAGGGCGTCGAAGGGGCACGGCACAAACCAAGCGCTTTAACTGCTCGAATGATCCCGACTCCAATATAGAGTCCCCTCTCGTTATAACCCTTCCGGATAAGACGCAACTCTCGAAATAACGTAGATTTCCTCTGGCCCGACCAGATTTCCCTTTACGCCAATACAAACAAACACCGCTTAAGACGCGCCGGATACAACGCTACTCCCGTTATAACGCGACCAGGGCTCAATTCCGGACTCACACAGAAATTCAGACGAGATGATGACCAAGATGGGGTGATGGGTTTCCTCTATCAGAAACGACAGAAGGTGTGGGTGACACTCACATTATTCAAAACAATGCCTCACACTTATGTTGCAAGCCTAGAGCAGCTGGTATAGACGCTACTTACTGTTAATGCTTTGTTGCTGTTTTGCTGTGGCAGCACTCTCGCGCCATGCGGAACTTGTGCCTTTAGCCTCTGCTTCGCGGACAGGATTACATCAACAATGCTGTTTGATCACACTCAACGTTCCCAAATCATGAAAGAGTCCCATCCACCCAATCTACTTCCGGTCCGATGATGATTTACTAACCTCTCAGCTGCAGCGTTTGCACAAAAATGTAAGCCGATGAAATCTAACAACTTGGCTTGGCTCCGTAGAGCGGAGTTTTCTCAAATCGTTGTTTAACATCATCAGAAGAATAAACGACAATAGGAAGTCGAACATGGGAAAAATAAGACCTTTCGGAGCCGACCCAAAAATGTCGAACATACTCTCTTTAAAATATCTACTTGCGCTTACTTCGCACACATCATTTTCACATGCGATTTACGTTCAAGACCCACGCATGAGAGCGTCAACTGACATCATACTACTGGAATGATGCAACACTGTACAACCTCTAACGTTCTCCCCTCTCAAGTTACTGCAACCATCTACCCATAAGCACTCAAACTGTCTGCATGATGGCATGAAGATGTAAATTTTGGTGACACATTCCAAACGATCGATTGATATTGATGTCCACGACATTACTGACTCATACACAGCTGCTATGACGCTGAAGTGGGTGCACCCAGACTGATTTTAAACGTCCATTTGTCCAAAACCACAGCGGTCACATAGTTGTCTTTTTTCCTTGTCCTCACAGGAGAATTACGCATCTGACTGCAATGAAACAGGAAAGATCCTAAAAGTGTTAGAACGGTATTCTCTTCTTGGCACAGCCGCTCTTAATAAAAATCTGAACACTGAAAGAAAAGCGACACTCGGACTGCGTCAGATGCCGGATTTCGAACACGGGGCCGAAACGGATGCGGATGTTAATGCTACAGAGACATCAGTAAGTGATCTGAACCGGAATAAGAATGCCGTCAATTTACTGAACAGCTATCGCACCCCCGTCCGCCCATTGCATCCAGATGAGCGAAATCCAGTTAGTATCAGGAGAAGTAACTAAAAGGAACTCAGCTCCACTCACCAGTATACTCGGGGAAGCAACGTGTCAGAGGAGATCGCTTGATCTTCTCTTCAAAGAGATCCTTCTTATTCAGAAACAGAATGATAGATGTTTCCGTGAACCACTTGTTGTTGCAAATCGAATCGAACAGCTTCATTGACTCTATCATTCGATTCTGAACGGAGAGCATTTTTCGACTAATATGACCCACAATAAAAAATAGTAACGAAGTTATTTTGGACCCACCATTTCATCGTCCTCGGCTAAAACCATGTCGTACTCGCTCATTGCTACGCAAAATATGATGGCCGTCACTCCTTCGAAGCAATGAATCCACTTTTTCCGTTCACTTCTCTGCCCTCCAACGTCGAACATTCTGATAAATGAAGCTTGTTTAGTCCAACCACCGTCACTAAAAAGAACACTCAAATCCTCGCGTACTTGAAATGCAGATCTTTGTAGGTGAAGTGAGTTTCCACGATGCCAGTTGTCTTCACCCGAGTTCGTAGAACGTCATCCTGAAGGAGAAAATGGAGTCATGGCCCAAGAAAATAACCCAAAGTAGACGAGAAATGAAAACCAACCTGTGTAGGGATATAGTTGGGCTGCGCAATACGTTCCAACGAGTTGAGGTAATATGGCGCAGAGTCATTCAGTTGGTATTCGCGAGATCTTGAAAATCCCCGTTTAATAAGGCGAGCGTACCAAGGTTATGCATAGTATTCCCATATCACACAGGTTTAAGCAACAGTAAGCAGACCTTCCTACAACGATAGCTATCTTCTGAACGACTTCTCTATCCTTACACAGCCCTTCCCTTACGTAACTCTTCAGCCCAACTCTTCTCTACACGTCAATTACTTAAGTATAAAGGACGACGTTAATAAATTCTTTTTTTGAGCCACACACTCCACCTCTACGGATATGGCGAAGCCACTCTGAACGCGAATTTCGATTATACAATCAATTGCGATGGCCAGTCGATGGATAAATCAGTGCCTTACGGGTACCAAACAAGTCTAGTACCAGATCAGAGACTCCGCAGGGATGGAAGGCGTGTTTGGTCTTCGCCGGAAACCTGAACAATGAACCTGATTCGGGGTGGATGTGAGAGCCGGCGCCTCGTTAAAAGCTCCAGAAAATCATAGTAAGACCAGTCTGGACTACTCGACTTCTCGTTCTCTTCGGAACTGCACCTGCCTTTCCTATTCTCGTAGTAATGTTCATGATTTTGTGTGTTCTTACTCACTGACCGATCAATTGGACTAGTTTTTCGTTAGCTTTTCTAGTTCAGAAACCTTGCTAGTGTATTTCTGCTAATTTTGCTATTACGTTTTGAGTCCCCCCTAGTACGTATCTAATAAATAAATAAATAAATAAATAAATAAATAAATAAATGAGTAAACACCTCCATCTAACGCATTTTCTAAAGACCTCGGCACACTTTTGCGGCAAAACGGCAAAAGATTCACGTCATTAATGCCGCCGCCGCAGCGTTCTGTCTACGATTGTCTAAGCTCTAGCCGACCACGGCAAGGATCGGCTGGAGCGTAGACAGAAGGCGAGAAAGTGAATAGCCGCAGCGGGTCCCAACAAGAAAGAGTAGCGAGCCTCTATCGCTTGCCGCCGCCGTTTCTCGCCAGAAAGACTCGGGGGGGGGGGGGGGGAGGGGCAGGAGTTCCACCCGCCCCTGCTGGGGGCGTGCGATAATACTCTCATCCCCCTTGCCCACCCACCCACAACCCCCTAGGCTTCACCTAGAGTCGGCTGCCTTACGAAACCTTTGACACGCAAAACAAATGTTTCCGGTCCTCAGAACAGCGGCTGTACCTCCTGACGCCACGCCCCCCAGCAGAGGCGGGCGTACCTCCTGTCGCGCTGCCGAAAGACTCGAGTGTGGGTGTGCGGCGCGCTTCACAAGCTTTCCCGTTCGCAGTTTGCAGCCAAAGTGTGCGGAGGTTTAAAGGACATCTACAGTATGAAAGGCTCCAATTACTTTAACTGGTTTTCGCTTTTTCCTCAAATCGAAGTTAGGATTGACTCGGACCCTACTTTGTTACCAGGTATCAGTTACTTGGCATAGGAATGTTTGAAAACGATAAAACACTGACTGTCCATCTTTCATTTAAGAAGTGAAAATGAAATGACCTCTACGGAATCAAAGTGCTTATGCAATGTTCTTAATGTTTTTGCAGATGCATTAATGAGCAGTGATTAATAAATAAATAAATCTCTGTCACCGTAATGCACCGTATAACTCGTAGAGGTATAACGTTTGGCGCAGAAATGAGCTGATGAACACCGGTCTGTATCGTTCTCACCTCACTTTCGGCGCAAACAAAACATTTAGCTAATTGTCACGTTTACTTGCACGGGATGTTTGAGTAGTGGCTTTGTCCATGTCTCGTCACCGTTTGTCAAAAGCCATATTTGGAAATAGTGAACTCCACTAATTTTAGGAAACAAAAACAGCAATTGACGCAGAAAAGATGAAATGTAATCGAAGCGGACTTCAAAGAGCCCTGCTATGAAACACACGCTTACCTTAAGAAGCATTCTTGAACTCCTCCGTCCGCCCATAAACGTTTCATGACACTCGCCAGGTCAGGTGGAAGCTCACCCTGAACATACCAGTCCGAGAGCGAAGCAAAATGAAGCAAATTGAATTATACCAATAACTACAAAATGGAACACCCTGTTTCGACTGGAATTACAAGCAACTCTTACAACTCCAATAATTTCAGAGAACCGCTTGTCTGCTGTACTCTTTTGCTGCCCTGCCACAAACTATACATGACAAAGTAATGGCAAAGGCTCCTTTGTCTCTCGTTTCAGCACTCGAATTTACAAAGGCACTAGAAAATTGGGACGAAACGATCAAACTGTGAGATAGATTTTTCAAATCGTAGAAACGTTGATGAACACCCATAGAGGCTACACCAGTATGAGGACAATGAGGAAGAAGGCGTTACCTCGTCACAAGTCTGGCTGATGTTGAAGAACTGCTTCGCATCATCGACACGACTAGGCGATTTGAATTCGATTCTTAGTGAACCCATCGCACGTAGAAGAGCAACCATCGACTGAAATGAAACGAGATTGGAAGAGCTCAACAGCGATAAAAGGGTTACAGCTGAGCAACGAACAGACCTATTCACCTACAAACTACAATTCAGCAAAAACGAACTACTAGGTGCTCACCTTACGATGCTGTGAGCAAGGTGCACTGCGGTTAAAACACGACATTCATTACAAGAGCCGTTCAGTAGGTGTCTTCACAGATCCTTCTACAGAGGCGGCTGCGCTCACTGTATGGCAGCGCACTTCTAATCATTTACTGAGGATTGGATTTGTTCATGGAAATACTACCTACGTTAAGGTGTGCATGGATGGCTGCGCAATATGAAGGAAGTGTGAGACCATACACTAGTGCACTGGATTACAACCGAGCAAATGGATTGGATACAACGTCAGCAAAGGCACGTCCAAAGCGCACGAGAGCGAGGACTTCGAGGCTCTTGACACAACAGCGACTGAGGATTATAAACTACTTTGGGACTCTTGTTTCAAACTCTTAGTACTACTAATAGACCGACTCTTAATCACAGTTTATGGAGTAGATGGTCATCGACTTCTCTCCATTTTTTTCCATTCCTCAAGATTTTGGGACGTTTAGCTGAGACTGTTATGGTAGAATAAGGGTCAGCTGAATGTTTAATCGATGAAATTGGGATACACCACGCATTTCGTTTTAATTGCAAACATGAAATCAGATTTGCAGCTCGATATTACGAGTACAAGGCTCTCTTAAAGAAAACGTGTTGGACAAATGACGAAATTACCAGTAACAATGTTTTAACACATTTGCTTAAGCCTGTAGCGCCCTCTTCCGTCAGGCGGGACTCGAACCCGCATCTTCTGCTTTCCGGACAGCAATGTTCGCCTTCCACCACCGGCATAAGGCGATGGTGTAAAGCGTGAAACTACCAGTGTTGGCCTGATCTACTATTGAAAGAAGTAAGCATGTAAGTTTAGATGATATCCCGCAGACGTTTTTCATGGGCACAACGCACACTTTTAAAGCCTTCTGGTCTCCATATGATGGCTAAGCATTTTATCAACCAGAAAAATCGGTAAAACCATACTGTTTATTTTTGAGGTATGTCCTGACATATTTGTGTGATGCTCACTTCGAGGTCAGAATTGGGTAAAAGCCAGGAGAATATCGATCACTGTTTAACGATCGATATCATTTACTTGATGTGAAGTTTGCCCGCTTGGGAATCTATACATGCGATTTCCACCTCAAAAATTAGCCACGCCTAAATCCAAACTCGCAGAGCTTCCACTTATACTAACACGACTGAAAGAAACAGATCCAAGGGAAGAGAGGGGACATGCGATCAGAGCTGGGCTTAGATTAGAATCATAGTTCAGAGCTGTATCAAAGCGATGAGCGTTCGATCCTAATCATGCTATCACACTCGCTCTAGAGGAAGGATTCATAACCTCCTGAAGAACCGTAGCACATGGGATATCAATAAGAGCCTACATCAACACATTTAGGTGCTTGCAATGACAACACGAAACAGCACGCTCAATAACTACTGGAATGTGACCTGACTGTAAGTGAAAACGTGAATTCACTACCAGTTCGCAGTGCGTAGGAGGAATCCTACTTGAGCTATCGATCTCTTCTGTCGGTGCACAGTTCTTGTAGCTTCGTTCCAAGTAAGAAAATACTCTTTGTTTGAATGTAAAAGATGGTAGAACTTCAGGATCTAGACGAACTTTCTGGCGAAGAAGTAGTCCGCAGACATCAAATGGAAGATGATTCTCGGTGATGCAAACTTTGTGTATGAAGAACGTTCACGAGGCGCCTTCACCATTCATGAAAAATAGAGAATTCTTACTTAATACCTTTGATCACCTCTCATCATCTCATAAAGTTCGAAGTGGTGCAAGAATTGGCTAAATGGATTCCTTTACAAACTATCCAACAACGGTAAAAGCGAAAGTATCCGAATATCCTTCACCTTACAATTCGAAGAAAGAATGAGCCTCCGTTTCTGAAAAAGCCATCCTTCAAAGTGAATCGTGGCTTCACCGCGGTAATATTTTAAGGAGGGCATTTTTCTGTTGAGTATTCTATCCCGGAAACATCGAAAACCTCTAGTATTCAGTGGAAGAAAAGCGGAAGTGCCTCAACCGTCAATGGATGGCTTGTCTCTACCAATAGCAACAACTTCGATAGTCAATCAACCACCTGCCGAAGAAATTGAAAGCAGATGAAATAGACGACTAAGGTGCTAAGTTGTCAAAAACGGCTTCTATTGTTTACACAATAAACGTGCTTTAACGAAGCAGCAATGATTATGCACCAACACAATAGCATAACAACAACTTTGACCAGGCTCCTTTCACGAACATACGGAAGAAAAACGTTACCACAGGGTTGCAACAATTTACTACGAGAAGAGAACAGAACTTACCATGCCTCCATAACACGCAACTAAATTGGAAATATAGGGCTCGAAAAAATGCAAGGAAGTTCATCTCATAGAAAGGCATAACATTCGCAGTAGTCAAACTTAACGGAGTAGAGCAGGTGAAACAGAAGATAAAAAAGGCCGCTAGTAGACGTAAGACAAGAAAACCAACGAAACAAATAATGTGCTAAAATGTGCTAAAAAGTACCTGAATAGTGTTACTGAAAACCACCGGTCGATACTGTTTCCGTTCCTCGTCACTGTAGCCGGTCTCGTGGATAATCTTCATCTGTTTCACAATGGTACTCTTCCCAGACTCCCCGGCTCCTAACAGCAACAGCTTCACCTCCCGAGCCGCGCGTTCTCCATCGGCTTTCAACTGAAAACCGATTATAAGCCTTCAATGAATATTTAATCGCGTCGATCGAGTAAATGGCCGCAAAAGACACGCTTCTGAAGCCATTAGTACCCTAAGCGAAGGAATTTTGCAGAATCGCACGCTAACTTACGTCATTTCGATAGGTACACCAACGAACCATGTATTAAAATAAGTTGAGCTTAGCAAATAAATATCAATGCCAATGTACACCGCCTCAGAGCTTTTCAAGGTACGAATTCTAAGGAAACAAGAGGAGTGGTAAACAAATAATACTTCACGTGGACTTCTTCGTCTTTCCAGTCTTCACAGACGAGTCACATCTCGATGCTGAGCCCCGCAATGGAAGCTCTAAACCTTTCCGAGGCGACCATGATACCCGTCAAGCTTCAAGATCAAAATATTTCCACTGCAGCTCTTTTATTTTCACTTTGTCCACACCACCACCACTACATTGAAGTAGCAGATAGTAGTCAACCTTCGTCATGGCAAGCTTCTAATCATACATTCCCCACTCTAACATCAAATTTGGACGAATATGGCGTGTTCAAAAGAAAGCACATGTTCGACCCATGCGGCGGTTTGATTGGGCATCCAGACCAGTCCAGCCCTTCATTCGTTGAGTTGACTGTTTAGCAGAAGACCATCTTAATATACTTGTGTGTGCTGACTGGTTCCACGAGGTGTGGATGTTGAGCTCGATCAAACAACGCTGGTGATGTAGCGGCGTGGACAACCCTACCCTGCAAGAATCGGGTGCGGGTTCGAGTCCGGCCTAGCGCTAGAGTTTTGATCACAACAAAACATCGTTATAACAACTTAAAATCTCAGTAATAGTGATTTGAGGCCGGAAGAAAATGACTTGATGCACAATATGTGGTTTGAAAGCTCAGTCAAAATCCTCTGTTCCACTGGAAAGCCACACCTTTCCTTATAATCCTCAAGCTAGTGATACAGAGTTATGCCTAAGCGCCATGAGGGACTCGAACGCGGACCTCCTGCTGATCGGAATGGAATCCTCTACGCCATTACACAGACGCTGTTTGATCGAACGCACCCACAGTAACCCCACGATACCCCGCAAAAGCAGGATGTGCGGCGTTTTCCACGTAGGCGCTGGTATTCCCATCGAGCTTCAAGCTCGAAACAGCTGACCTTTTCAAGAATCTTACAAACCTAGAAATTCAACAAAACTACCGACATCACCTAATCGTACTGACAATACACGGTGCAATTTGTTAATATGGCCTACTTGGGGGAATCTCTAACGCCGCAGCCAATCAGAGTACTGGCCGTAAACTTTGAGTGACAAGGCCACACAATGGCCTTAGTATGCGGTTCCTTGGCTCCCCATATACCCATATATGCAATATTAACAACTTGTATTCAAAAACTTCGTTGCCTGCAAGCTACCACTGACTCAGGCGGTCGGTTCATTTCAAAAAATAATGTTCTCTTTATTTTGCCAGAAGAGTTAGGTTAGAACTAAAGATTTAGAACAGTGCCGAACGACTCCTTCTGGGACGCGTCATGCATTTTCTTTTTTGCTATGTAACTTAGACCTATTGTACTTCTACGCTACAGAGAAGCATTCTCCTTTTCATGCAGGTTCAGGGTCAATTCTCCGCGCCAAGAGAGGGCGACTAACGGTGTGGGTATGATCAGGAACTCCTGCTGACTGCGTCTACCAGAGGAATTAATGCGAAAAAATTGATAATATGACGACGAGTGACGATCCGAACTGGCTGCGTGGATTGAGGCGGTCACACCGAAGCCTACGCTTTACAGTGGTTTTACACGATCACTTAGGAACACGTCGCGCAATACGTGAGACCATTTATGAGATGTCTTACGATGCCTCACCACCTAGTAGGACAAAATCAGTGTAGACGATAAAGGCTAAGCTCAACTAAAAATAAACACCCTAGAGACCCATAGCAATTTACTTCCGTGAAATATAAATAGATGAACTGTTCGAAATACTAAATGTATTGATTTAATACTACAGAATCGCTTGCAGGGGGTCGACCCCAAGGACGTATCATCTTTATCGTACGTCTGGTTTCAGGTCAATTGGCTTCAGACCAAATACAAAGCAAAATTGGTTCGTGATACGTATAGGGATGCTGACTCTTGCCATAATTATGACTTTTGCCGCAAACGCATCAAAACGTATAGATCTTCCCACGAATAGTTCCCCTATTCCGTGTCGCGAAACAACTGCTTTCGCTCCGGCACATATTTGGCGAACGGTCTCACTTAAAATGCAGTGTTTCTGAGAATTATAGAGATGATCGAGCAATGCCAACACAAAAAGTCGAAAACACTTGTTCAGATCAATACGGTTAGAGCAATGAAAAACTAAACAAAGTCGAGGAGAAATTCACGTAAAGATACACACACGCTGCATCTACTTCATACCGTTCAACCACAGTGGGCTACGGAGTTCTTTATCAACGAAATACCTCCGGCACTTCTTATATGTGTGGACTCAGCACCGTCACGTCCATCCAGCCCTCACGAAGAACCCAACCTATATCCTACTTTGACGTCAATGGTATTGTCCATGACGCTTCTGGACCAAAAAAAAAACGCCAGACGATAGAGGATACGATAAAAGGAGCAGGAAGCCAGGACTAAGCAAAGTGTAAGTTCTATCAATAGTCTTGCACTCTATCGTTGAAACAGTGAGCACAAGCAAACAACAATCCACTCTTTTGTTTAAAATTACGCTGTTACACGAGTTTTTCTTAGGGACGTTGAACATACGCTTTGTCGCATAAAGGGCATCTACCAGCACTCCGTCACTTGTCTCCACCACCCACAATTAATTCTAAATGAAGAACAGTAGAAAATGGCCTCTGATATTTATGATTTTTCGCATTCTGTCAGGTTTGTCCTACAGATGGAAGGCGAACTCGCCGAACTCGCACTCGGCGCGAACGAATCTTAGGTTCAACTTGCCTTCATGTCAACGAAGCCTTGTCCGTCGAGTCGGTAGATCGGAGTCAAACATTTCTGGGAACAAGCACTGAGCTATCTATCGGCTGGCATTCTAAGTTAGACCTTATAAACGACGAATGATTAAGCTCTGCTTTGGCCAATTCCTTTACGAGAAGCACCGTACGCTCAACGCGAACGGAGGAAAATGTGTTATTGCACGAGTTAGTGTTCAGCCCTCGTTGCACAGGTCTGGTCCCAATCTGCCGATCCCGGAGGGGAGGATGGCTTAATTGGCCAGAATCTGACCCTTGAATCAATTGGGGTGCATGCGAGTACCAGCGTCTGTCCGGACTCGACGCGTTTATTATGACCGAGTACTATGTTGAAAATGACTTCATTATACATATAATTCTAAAGCAGAATACAAGGTAAATCCGAACAAGGACTGACGAATGCCACCCTTAATCATTTACCTTTTCAAAATCCCACAGGAACACGCTATCCGGGTGATTAGAATTACAATTTCTAGCACGAAAAGCACATACAGGTAGGACACGTAAACAGTTAGTTCCTTGGTTTACGCCTTAAATTTAGCCTTCATCAATAGGTGTTTCAGAGCGTGCAACTAGTGGCTTTGCTTGTTTCCAACAACTTTTTTCAGAGTTTTTTGTACTTGTTTGGAAATCCAGATACACGTGATTATACACAGATAGAAGCAATTGTAATGCTTCGAAAACCCATTTGGAGGCACGATCAGGGCGACAAATACTCGCGAAGAAGGAGTCTCCATAAGCTTAATGACGGGATACAAGAACATGCTCTCTAGACCCTGCTTTTGCCTAACCCCGAAGTAGCAGAAAAGTTTGAGCAAAAACGTATTAGGAATGGCAATGTGGGAATAGGATCGGGATTTCGTTCAAGCATAAGGCTCAAAAAACGCATCTGAAAAGGAACTCTTCACGTGACAGCAATCAATACGGGCGCGTTTATCAACCATTCAAATCCTTGTTAGACAAATCTCAGCAGACCAAAAAATGCTTAAGCTGTCTTGAGAGCGTTTTTCTGAAGTTGGATGCTCATGCTTCTTGGTGCACTCCACACTACCATTACAAATCCTTCAAATGCTTTTGAATGTTACAAAGAATGACCTGCTGTACTTGGTGTGAAACACGCAGAGCGTAACTAGGTGTCGGCTTCATCAACGACTTACAGCTATTTAAGAGAGATAATGCAGCCGAAATCTCTGATAGCGCAGCTTATCAAGCGATATGGTGAAACATTACGCCGTATCACCTGGTGATAAGCCGCGCTATCAGGAATTTCGGCTGTATTTTGTCTGTAAAATTGCTGTACGTGGTCGATGAATCCGGTCCCAGAATAGCGTTGATAAGCCCATTCGTAGAGAGGCATTCAGGTTACCAAAAAGCGGTACCAAAAAGGCACTTTGAAAGCGGAAAAAGTGAAGATGACACGCGTGAGCTCGCGATTCGCAGGGCCCACCTCTTCACCTTACCTATAGGTAGCCATGTTCTCCGTTGTAGCCATAACAAACATATGTTCTTCTCTGCTACGAGCACGTAATAGTGCTCAACAGTTCAACTATAGTATTACAATAAATTTTCGGGTTTTATGAACGAAAACAAACGGAGTCCCCGTCCCACCCCCTGGCAACTGCACCGAAACTACACCGCAGCCGTAGTTGACTGAAGCCGGAACGGTAGACCCTTGACTTAGGAATGTTAGAGCAACAAGGGTTCGACTAACCCCAGAGGGAGCTGTACAAACCACAACCGCCATTCTTGCCCATAAAGTATAAAGGTCTAGGTTAACAAGATGCTACTGGTTCCTAGATTTTAGATTCCTAATCAGATGCTCAAAGGACTCCAATTTTTCGTGAGCTTATGGAGGCAATTTGAGCACGTATTTGCTCCTAGAATGCCCTGCTGGGTCAGGTGACAAAGAATCAGGATTTGGTCATTAGTAAGCAATTTTGGCGCTTGAAGTGCTCCCGGTTAATCGGACTCCATTGCGGTGATTGGCGCGCCCTCTGTCATCTTAACCTGCGTTCTACATCGTACGTAAATGTGGTCTAAGCAACGATTAAGAATGTATACCTCTTGACGTCAATCAATGTCGGTTTGGGACACACCGGTCATTCAACTACTACGGGATAACGGAATCGATATGAACACGTGTCTGACACACATGATGACCCGTAATGATCAAGTAATGAATAAGCAACAATTGTATCCTTCCCATACAGGTCAGAGCCACGGAAGGAAGGAAGGTCGGTTTACCCTAGGCAGACCTCAACCCGTGAGGGAGCACACCAGAGTCGACGCTTCCCCGACTGTGCCCATCCGCCCCACAGATAGTGACTAATATCGGCAAAAAAAGTCCGAAAACCAAAAACACATCAGCCATCAGCAATTTATAAGAAACTACAGAAAAACTGGAACAGAAAGATTAATACGCATAACGAACCTGCTCGTCGATGTGCTTAGATCGTAGCTTCGCGTTTTGGTCCGTACTGTTCACGCAGCCCATTCCGAGTGTTGTCGCTAAAAGGGCGGACTTCTGGAACTGACTGCGACCGTCGCGTTGACGATGAGATGTTTCGACCAGTCGAGTTTCGGATTTCACCCACGTACGACGCACGACACATTAAATCAGCCGCGAAAACGACACGAGCGGTTCAGTTGCGAAGAAATTCAGAGTGAAAAAACGAAGCAAATTCTAACGCGATGACCTGGACGCGAGAAAGTGTCCCGCGTCGCAGTCAGATTGTACTGGCAACGGCTGTGAAGAGCTTGCCCTCTCGCCAACATCAACCTATTGGCCATTCCCCATTCCTATTCCAAACCAGGCAGCTCAAAGAAGTCGCAGTCTTTTCAAGACGAACGTGACGATTTTCGATTGAAGCTGAACAGTGCCAAAACAACTGACTTTCATCCAAAAATACGAGTGGTTAGGAACGGAAGGGAGCAACTTATTTCTCCCTCCATCTCAATACATTTCTAAAAAAAGCAAAATACGACGAGTGGGTTGGATGATTTTCAACGGAAGTGTTTGTAGCCCTATAATCTCTTAAGTTTTACTCCTCTTCCTCTTGCCTTCGTAACATAGAACGGCAGACTGCGAAAAATTCATCTCACACTTACGTCTATAATTTCAGGGTGTCCTAAAAAAGCCAAGAAGACTTCCAAATATGCTTGTCAATACGAACTGGCTCCCAAGCTGAATCGGATAAATCGGATCCGCTGACATTTTTTCAAACTGCATAGGATGTGTCAGAAGGATAACGTTATTGTTTTATAAGCCGAGATCTTAGGATGATTCCGACAAGGGTATTTTCCACTAGAACGAATCTTCAAATAACTCAGATGACTTTTTTTCCGAAGATCAGATACTGGATATCCTTTTTGGATAAGATGTCACATTTCTACTTAAAATTAGTTACTTTAAACATTCGAAAATACGGTCTGGTGAAGATCACCGTTGTCTGAATTAGCCTAAGGCGCGGCCTTTCACAAATGCCCGCCATCTGGGTTGAAAAACCGACGGATCCGAATTATCTGAATCGGCTTCGGATCCAATCTATACTTGTCAACAGTAATAAAAGATTCGAGCACCTCGGTTCCCTCGGGGAATTTCCAGACACACTACACGGGACGATTTATCGTCCCTAGGACGTATTTCCTTTCTTCTTTCGTAAGCAGAGTAATCCACAATACAAGCCTCTCAGGGATATGGCCTGCACCGAACACGTTTCAAAAATAGCAACGTTCTGGAGTTCTTTCCCTTGCTCATTCTGTGCTCTTCTCCTCGTCGTAGAGGAAGCATAGAACTTAATCAGGAGCTTCCATTTTCTTCACGGGTCCGCCTCCTTATAAGTACTTAAACACCACCAAACGATAAAATGAAACTTCAGGGAAGAGTTCATAGGGTGACACAGCGTTCAACGAACGAAGGGGCAGCCACTGGAGTGGCTTCGAAACCTGGGCATTCGGCGAATCTTTCTTAACTTTCGTTTCCGCAAAGGAAAGAACAAAACACGAAGGTAGAACCCAAAAATGGAGAATTCACCAGAGTTCCTACCAAGGACAAGATGTTCTTACTAGAGAACCACATTTTCGAACCGTCACCGTAAAAACAATCGTCGCGGGACCGCCACCTCTTCAGGGGCCGTACGCTCGTCTACCCCGAGTCTCCCCCGATGGAGGATTGGGGCGTCATAAGATATGTTGATATTGATTGATTTTCCCCCAACGGGGGAACACGAGCATACGGCCCCAGATCAGTGCTGGGGCACCATGCCAACTCCACGGTTACTCAATAGTGGAGCTATAGAACTACGGAAAAGAAGCTTCACACTGTTTGAGGCGGTTTTCGGGGCACTATTTCGAGAAGAACTGCAACTACTGCAACTACAACGACTTTACGTTGTAACGGATAGGTAGGCTTCAGTGTAACCAAGGCTGGTATTTGTCTTCGGTCCAAATCTAAGGTTAGCCTTGTCGTCGACTTCGTACGGCGTTGTTTTCGTGGCCTTTCCGATGGGCTTCTGCAAAAGACTTTCCAGGCTCTGAAGAAGACGACAACACCGAAACGTAAGCTGCAAAAACCGACTTGTACCAGTCTTGGCTACGCTGAAACAACTACTCATCTGCCACAACGTCAAACTGCATTTGTTTCCAAAATGCTCATTGAGAGACCAACTGGTCTAGGTACAGGTGGAGCGAGAGCTCATGTGCGTCCGCTGTATGGTGGCGTCACGCCTCCTGACCTCTCAGGGCTTGAGCATCATCGCAGACGATAAACGATGATAGCTGCACCAAGAACCGCCTCAAATAGTAAGAAGCTTCTTCTCCGGACTCACATAGCTCCGCTATTGAGTAACCCTGGAGTTGGCATGGTGCCAACACTGATCCGAAGACGTGACGGTCGCGCAACGACTATTCTTACGGTTAAACGGTTGGAAAATTGGTACCCTAGTAAGAACGCTTGCGCAAATAGGGTCCGGGGATCGCGGCGCGGCACGATGGTTGAAATACATATCGACCAGGCGGCTCGAAAAATCGATATCTATGGCGATCGTGGTGCCGCGCCTCGTGGCGGCGCAAGTATAGACCAGCGCTAATGCAGCCGTGTTTGCGTTTTGAAAGCGGATTTTTTTTTTGAAGCGATAGTGTGTTCTACCCCTACGGTGAATTGAGGTAGACCATTTATGATGTTATGATGACGGATAAACACTCAGTACAAGGCGACCTCTTCCCCGAGTCGCTTTGCGCCGCGCTCGCCCGACTGGAACCGTGCTCTAGTCCCAATTTCGCGCTACGAAGATCTAATCCGTCTTCACTTTAGTTTCCATAGTTTCCAATTCCAGCCACTGGACTTTCGAACACGTCAAGGGTCAGGTGTGGTGCAGCCGTCTCACCCTCCGAACTAGGATTGCAACCATACCTCACTACAGAGCAATCAGTACACTCTATAGAAAACGAGAGAAAAAGTTATCATATTACTAGACTATTGGGTTAACTAACCGTAAGCTAAACGGCCTCGAGGGGAGGAAATAGAGCATCTTCGCTTCACACCCAGTAAATCTGTGGCGTTGGAAGTGAACTGAGCACAGTGCTAAGAAAAGGAGCTTGCTGAGCACAAGGACTCCGGCACAGTAATCGAGTCAGTTGGCATTGAGTTCACCTGGAAGCCGAGCTGAAGCGAGCAGATCCAGCGGCACAGGCGACACAGACGACGGCTCACGTCCGCAGCTGTAAACAGCGACGGAAGCAGACGATTCAAAACAGCGCCGACCACCCGTCCACGACGAGGAGCCGTCGCGAAGCGGCGGCAGCGGGCGCGGCCGCCGCAAACTCGTCCTCGCCGCGCGGCGCGGCGCGACTGAGCGACGCCGCTGCCCTTGGAAGGCGCCAGGCGCAGAACACTGACTCTGGCGGAACGTGGTCGTCCGTCCGTGTGTGGCTGTGGGGGACCGCTGGATCCTTGGTTCAGGGAGGTCGCACTTCCTCACGCATTCGTTGGACCCGCCAGCCGTGACAGCGGGCTGGCCGAAGTTGGCCTTGAACTGCCTGAGTCGGTCTCCCCACCGAGGATTACCCCTTTTCGGCCTCGTCCCGACCGAGCGGTATTCCATTGGTTTGCTTCTCAGGGAGGTATATTCTGCTCAACACTTACATGGCGCTAAGCGGTTCGAGTGAGGGGATCACCTTAAGAGACGACCCTACACAGCGTTCTGTGTTGCACGAAATTAAAAGCTTTACACGGCACTGGTGTGTTCTACCCCAGCAGCGGTAAACAGAGGTAAACCACTTGTGATGTAACTTGGCATTCATGTGCATTTCTACCTAACCACTCATGGTCAGCACAGGGTGATCTTCGTTTTAGTGGTGGTAATCCTCCTCCGATCCACTTGACGGGATCAAAATAGGTGAAAATTGGTGAGAAAAGGGCAAAAAATAGCAAACAAAACCCAAAGACTACTGTATAGGGGAAAAGGCACTAGTTAAAAGTTCCGACTCCACCGTCACGACCAGGGGTGCACACAAAGTTCTGTGCGTTAAATTATTTTAACGAAATTTTTTAACGGAAATTTTTCGTTAAATTTCCGGTAAATCGTTAAATTTCGTTAAAAAATACAATTATCTGCAAACTGTTGTTTAAAATGAAAAAGAATCAAGGAAAACGTCATATGTTCCATCCAACTTCAACAGATCAACAACTAAAGTTCAAGGAATGGAGTGTATCACTACGATGTAGCTTAAACATTTCATTATCAGCAAGGCGTGGACAGTAAAATAAACAAACCTTCGGCAACAAATTATTATATCTTTAAGGTGTGGAATAACAGCAGGAATGGGATTATCAATCAAGAGAACGGTACTTAGTGGACTGGTGCCTGCATTGACAAGGCATCTTAAAATGTAAGATCAGGCAGACCCCGAAGTTCCTCTCCCTTTCCTGGTTCTTTGCGAAACCGTTTCGTGTGAGTGCTATACGAGCATCTAGCATCTCGTACTATCTCGATGCGGGAACCAGCCCGCTAAGTACCGAAAGAACTAGTAAGAATACAATTAAAAACCTATCAATAGAATGTTGACACGTTGATGAACGTACGATTTCCGCGTACCCAGTGCGTGAGACCAATCGATTTTTTTACACTGTCGGAACTCTGACACGACATCGTGTCACACGATCCCACACGGCCGAAAGGGTGTGACACGGTCGTTGTCGTGTTAACCTTCAGGAAAGTAGCTTTCCAAATTGTTGTTATCAGGGCGCCTGTAGCGAAGTCGGAGGGGGGCCGGGTTTTGCATGCATATCCTTTCCCGCCGTGCCAACCAAGCCTTCCACCCCTCGGTAGTTTTCGGTCGGTGAATTGGTAACAGACTTGTCTGGGAAGGACAAAGCGCTGACTTCTTCATCGCCCGACCACCACAGGTGATTTACTGCATGGCCAACTGCGCAATCAAATCGTCTCCTGAACATCCTGTGGAAGTAGAATGCGTGGCGCATCCTAAAAGGGATTGAGTGACGGCGTTCTTTATCCCTTTACTGGCGCTTTTCTCAAATCATTTAAAATACGTACACCGACTGAAAACATTCTCTCCTTTTCGACTGCTTTAGATGGCGAGCTAAGTATTGTGGGAGAAGCAGCGCCAAGTGAAGATAAGCATATCTTACGAGGAGGTCAGACTACCTTTGTGGATTTGTTAAAAAGCATTAAAATATTCTAGCTGATTTCAGTAGTTTTTCAGGAACAGTCCTGATTGGGATGATGAGGCCTTCAACATTAGTGGAGACTGAGGGGAATGTGATAAACTTACTGAGAAAAAAGGTCCGTTAAAAATTCCGTTAAATTTCAAAAAATTTCCGTTAAGTCGTTAAGCCCGATTTTAACGGAAAATGCCGTTAATTCGTTAAATTCGTTAAATCGTTAACCGTTAAATGTGCACCCCTGGTCACGACGTCGGTCGAAAAAAAAATTTTGCTGAAAGTTCGGCTAGGGGGTTATTTGGGATGCTGATTCCGAATCTGACATCCGTTTTTCGTTTTATGCTGGAGTACGGTATGTTACGGTAGGTGATTATTGTGGAATATACCGGGACCGGTATATTCTGCAAGTGTTCGTTAAGAGCGTGAGGTGGCGGAACGTATCCAGGGGAGGTTTACGACCTGCTCCTGCGGATATGCCAGCGACGGCCCCAGAACCATAAAACCGTACCGGACGGAGAGTCCGAGGAGCACACGGTAGACACGCCTTCAGGAGAGTCCATAAAAGCCCCCAGATCTAAGCAACTAGGTTCAGTCTTGGCTTAGCCCTCCTCTAGTCTCCTGTTTGCTCCTTGTCCTTGTCTTAATTGTATCATTCTGATTTTTACCGTAATAAATTGTACTTCCCGCTCGTTGCTCCGGCATCGGAACCATAGTAGGCTGGATATCGGACCCGATTCCACCTACAGTAATCGGAAGGATTACCACGAAGACAGTTAGACACTAGACCTGTCCGACTTTATGACCTCAGTAACTAAGGTTGCCGAGGTCATAATCACCGATTTTGCCCAAACTTCGCCTATTGGTGTTATTTGGCGTGCTGATCACAAATCTGACATCCGTTTTTCGTTTTACGCTGGAGTACGGTAGGCTACGGAAGATACGGGTGACTAAGGTAATGGTCACCGATTTCGCCCAAACTTCAGCGTAAAACGAAGAACGAATATCAGATTCGTGATCAGCACCCCAAATAACCCCCCCCCCTCCCTAGGCGAAGTTTGGGCAAAATCGGTGAATATGACCTCGGCAGCCTTAGTTGCCCGTAGCTACCGTAACCTACCGTAGTCGGCCGCAATTTCAAAAAAGGATGTCAGATTCGTGATCAGCACCCTAAATAATCCCCCTAGACGAAGTTTCAGCGAAAATATTATTTTCGACCGAAGTCGTGTCGGTGGAGCCGGAACTTTTAACTAGTGCCGGGGAAAATTCTGCTCCACGTCTCGAAGTGAACTATCCTGGTCTGCGGAAACTCTACCGTAACTGGGGGCGGGCAATCATGTTACCGTAAATCGAAAAAGAAGCCTAACGTATGAACCCATGTTAGGCTCGTGATCAACACCCCAGACAACTCTACCGGGCGAAATTTGGAGAAATCGGTGATCATCTCAGGGCAGCCTTACTCACACACAACTACTGTAACCAACAGCAATCGACCGAAATTGCAAAAACGGACGTCAGCTTCGTGATCAGCACCCCAAACAACCCCCCCTGGGCGAGGTTTAGGCGATTTTTTTTTACTCTGCTCCAATTCTGGAGTCCTGAAAGTGCAATAATACCAATTTTATTGGGTTGTTCGACAATTAGCGTGTTTCTTTCATAATTGTCAAAGTGGATTTATTTATATTAACAACAAACATTAGTCAGTGATATAAATATTGAGTTGGGTAACCTTTCGCCATTTTTCGGTAAGTTGAAAAAATCCACTTTCGAAGAAGCCTTGGTCTTCAGGAACGACGAACTGGTGCAGCTCATTTTTAACACCTTGATCAATCAAAAGTTTTACAATTCGAATGGTTTTCAAGTGAGAAACACAAACGGTAATCTGATGGTGGTAAGCCAGGGCTATAGGGGGATGTGGCATCAGTTCCCAATCAAGCCCTTAATCTTTGGCAGGTTATCAGAAAGGCATGGGGTCTGGCACTATCATGGAACATCACGCCTTTGTGGTTGGCCAGTTCAGGACGTTTTTTCTTGATTTCTTCGTTCAGCTCCGATAGTTGACGACAGTGGTCATTTGAGTCAACAGTTTGCTTTGTTTGAAGCAACTCAAAGTAGGCTACATCCTCGTATGTGTTAATGCGTCTGATGAGGTTGGCTTCCCAACTCATGGTGAGCTTTTGCGATGCCATTTTGACAGGATGTAGGCACTTCTGAGCGAAGTCCAGAACCACAGTTAGTTTTTGCTGAACGTTTTTTAAAGACCTGAAAAAGGGGTGTGAAGAGGTGTGCGCAACACTCATCAACCTCTACGACATCCCACGAGAAATGCCTTGTTGGCGCAGTCGGTTAGAGTGCCGCCTTGTAGGAGCACACCGGCGGGCGTTTCAGTTCGAGTCCGAGTGCTGCCAATATTTTTGCACGTTTTAGTTTGTTGTTACTACGCTTTCTCATGATCACATGAGGCAGTTTCAGACCATCTGTGCTTACAATAAGCCAAGACTGTCTATTTGCGCCTTCATATGTGCTAGTTTTTCAACTACTCATGTCTGCATCATACCATTCTCTGGAAATAAAAAGTCTTACATGTTATTAACTTTAAAGTTTTATATTTATTATTTATTTTCCTGTCGGTAGGTCGCAGAACTGTCGGTAGGTCCGGCTTGTAATCTGCAATCAAAAGAAAAGTTGCGGGTGTACCCTTTGTGCATAACATTTCGTCTCAGTTACCTACTTTGAATATACTGTCTCGGCTACATGTAACATATTCCGGATGGAAAGTAGTCGGCCGAGAACACGTTCAGGTGAGAACGACATTTTTAGTGCACTTATGTACCGATATGTGGCCGGGGTTCATAATATTCAACCGTGAGATAAGCGTGTTTGTGTGGTATCATTGGTGATACGGTATGATATGGTGGTGGTACAGATATGAATAGTTGAAAAACTAGCACATATGACGGCGCAAATAGACAGCTTTGCTTTGTTGTAAGCATTGATGGTCTAAAACTGCCTCCTGTGATTATGAGAAAGCGTAGTAACAACAAATGCAAAAATATTGACAGCGCTCGGACCCGAACTGAAAAGTCCGCCGGTGTGTTCCTACGAGGCGGCATTCCTACCGACTGCGCCACCGAACCATATCACGTGGGGTGTCGTAGAGGTTGACGAGTGTTGAGCACACGTCTTCACACCTCTTTTTGCAGGTCTTTAAAAAAGCGTTCAGCAAAAACTGACTGTGGTTTTGGACTCCGCTCGCAGGGCCCTACTCCTCAAAATCAAAATGGTCAAAATGGCGTCGCAAAAGCTCACCGTGAGTTGGGAACCTTTCCTTGTTAATACGTGGGGAACCCAAACATCCAGTCTGTTTAGGTGACCAAGCTGTTGTAAGTGCAAGTGAACGGTTGAGTTCGGTATGTGAAGCTTCTCTGCCATTTATCGAATTGCCACACACCGGTTAGTTTCGGTCGTCGTCTTTATCTTGTCGTCGTCAGTAGTGATTGTACGACCAATGTGTTATGCATCTTGTACATTAAAAATTTCCAGAGCGAAAGCGAGCGAAACAGCGCTGACACAGGCTTCAGTAAGCTGTCCTCTTCATAAGCCACATAATTTCATCCGCGCTTGCACCGCATTTTTGTCTTTTCGGAAGTAAAACAATAAAATATGTCGATCATGCTCTATTTGGTTGTCCATTTTCAACTTCGTTTTTTACCAAACTGTTTCTACTAATGACGCTCAACTTTTGAAAGAAGATAATCCAAGGTCTAACCTTTAAAATAGTATGTAATAATATTAGGGGGGGGGGGGAGGCCAAAAGCAATGAGACACCCCATGCCGTGTCCATATATCTCGTGGCTGGAGTCTGGTTTCGTGCTTGTCGTATTTGGATGTTTGTATGCTACTTACTGAAACCCATCTGAGAAGTTACCACTTCCGCCCTTTCCAGAAGCATGCCAAAACCCCAGTCTGTCTCATGCCGAAACCCCAGTCTGACGAGTTGACCTGTGTCACGCAAATCTGCCCAATTCCCAACCCCGAGCAGCCTGGGCTCAATATTCACGCAAGATGAGAAGTACGTCTTGTACCTTAATCCTGCCAAGCAGCGAGTCTGGGTGAGGCCTGGTGACCTGTTACACACCTTCGTTCGACGAGATGTTCACGGCGAGAAGCACCTTTGGAGCTTTTGGATCTGCGCCCATGGATCGGTTTACCGGAAGCTGTTTCCCAAGAGCACTACGATGAACTCCAGGGCCATGGTGAAATAGAAGAGATTGGCCGGCGACTCGCTCTTATTCATTCGCAGTGCTTCAAGAAGGTTCTCCTCTTCGACACCCCATCGGGAACAAGTAACCACGGATAAGCTTGGCCAGCTGGGCTACGTTCACATGCCTCACCCACCGTATTCGCTGGACATCTCTCCATGCGACTACCAACTTCTTGAGCCTACAGGACTTCCTAGTTGGAAGGGACACAAGAACCCAAGCAGTCCTTGACAACCATATCGAGCAGTTGATCAACACCAGGCCCAAGCAGTTCTGAAAGGATCAAGGAGTTCGCAGAGCGATGACAGCAAGGTCCTTGCCCTTAATAGCAAATACATTCCTCAGCATCGTTGACTTGTAATTGAGTTATAAAGAGATAAAGATTTTTTCATTTTGTCTCATTAGTTTTGCCCCCCCCCCCCCCTAATATAAGCCACACAACCACTACTACATAAAAGCATGCCATTCGCGCCATCTATGAAAAGAAACGACATTAGTTTTCGAAGAACCCAATAGTCTAGGTTCTTCAAGTGAAACTGCACTCTCTTCAAATTATACTGAACACCTTCAAAACGAAGGTTAACGTTGTTCGCTTTAAAGTGGGAGCGGTTTTTAAAATATTATTTCAAAAAATTGAATAATTTGAACGTATTTCAAGGGGTGGAAGATAAAATACGGCATTAATCAATCACTGTTTGAAATGTGCTGCGGAATGTTGAGAAGGCAATCTAAATGCGTATTTGGCGTATGAAATGACTTGCGGTTGCCGGCGCAAGTCAGTATTCTTCCAAGGCAGGTCTGGTACCATTCTCGAACCCCTGAAGGATGGGAGCCTTGTCTTGCTTGCGTGGAAGCCGTGAAGTGCGCGGCATCCGGTGCCTCCCACAACTACGCTATCAAGCGCTCAGAACTTATAATTCATAGCAACCCAATAAGGTCAGGAACGCGATGCCACAGATACCATTGCACTGTTGGAATGTGCAGATTCGAGCCATTCAAGCTAGAGGAACAGGAGCGTTTTAGGCGAATTATGCATAGAAGCGGTGCATCACACGTGCAAATTGGTTGCTCAATGCGATTTCCACTTTCTAGCCATTTATGCCATTTTCACGTCGGATGGGACACTTTTCAAATCAAATTGGACACTCTTCTAAGCTGATGTTGAGGCTTATTTATTTATTTATTTATTTAAAGCATGCATTCAACACGCAACAGTATATTATACAATGAACACATCCGAAACGAAATAAAGCTTGGAAAAAAACGAGAATTAATGCGAATCGAAGGTGACGTTTCGCATAACGAACGTTTTAAATGCACTTTTCGACAAACTAAGACGATTGTCACTTTTGGCTAGTGACGTACAGCATTGTTTTTCCTGTCCTACTTCTTGACAGTGGATGACCAAAAAATGTTATTGGGTCTATAGACACTTTCCCAGTGAGAATTTTGTAAATCATTAAGAGGTCAGCTAGTTACCTTCTTTTGTAAAGTGTTGAGATACCAAGAGTTTTAGATCTGTCATTCCCTCCGGGTAAATGGAGATAATCCATTCCGTAGCACGTCATAAATAGCTTTCGTGTAAAACTGTTTTGTACACTTTCAAGAAGGCAAATGTCTTTTTCTTACATGGGTTGAAGATAGTTGTTCCTGACTCTACAATTGGCCGCACATATGTTTTGTAAGTACGCAGCAGCACTTGGGGGTCGTTGGTCTTCAAAATTTTGAAATGATTGTAGATTCGATGATTTGCCTTGTTTGCCAACATCTTATAATGTTTACTGAAATTCAAATTGTTAGTTATCATAAAGCCTAAATCTCGTACATCATCTACCAATTTAAGCTCAGTGTCTCGAAGACTATAAGATTGCGGCCTATTCCCTGATTTTGTTCCAATGCGAAGGTAGGAAGATTTTTCGGCATTAAGCGGTAGTCCCCATTGGTCGGCCCATTCACTTATAAAATCGATAGCTTTTTGGATTTTTTGATAATCGTCATCATTTACTACTGTACTGTATATCTTAACATCGTCAGCTTACATATTACATCTCACTCCTAACCGTTCATCGAATCAAGTAACTCGTAAGCATATATCAGGAGCAGAAGCGGGACAGTACCCCTCCTTGAGGAACGCCACTAATAACGTTAAACACAGACGAGAGCTGACCGTCGATCTTTACCTGATACGTCCTGTGTGAAAGAAAGTGTTGAGTCCACACAACTAATCTAGAGTTTAATCCAACCATTCTCATTTTTCTTAGTAAATATGTGATTGGGACTTTATCGAACGCTTTCGAAAAATCAAAATAAATAACATCATCAACATAACAACATATCTATATCTATTAAGAGAAATATCTATTAAATTGACCGACCTCTTTGAATTATCCCAAGCTATCGGTACCACTCGATAGAGTCGTCCCACTGTGGAACAGACTAGACTCTTCCTTTTTCCAGTGGAAAAAATCTTCTCTGTTTCAAATTCATCTGGCCAAATTCCTAGCACAAAACGAGAATTGGCACTCATAATTCCAGTATCAAATATTCGATGCTCAATTAGCCGTTTTTGTCAAGTAATATCAGCATTGGTAGGTTTTTTCTTACGACTCCCTTCCTGATGTTAGTCATGTTCACATCTGCTGTTTTAGCTGCTCCGTGGTACCATGCATTGAGTTTTTGGGTTGTGGCAGGCGAAATTGCAGGGAAGTTCCCTTTAATTCTTTTTTTTTAAATTGTTAAACAAAATAAAATGTTTTGCAATCCTATATTCTTACAAAAGTAACGCGGCCTTCAAAGCAGTTCAGAGCAGTTCAATATGGCTTCCTCTTCCTGCGCAGTTGCTGCGCATCGTCTCGCCTATTAACAGCCGCGACCCTTCTTCTCTTGTTCTTGTTAACGGGCTATAGCTTTTTTAGTCTTTTTTAGTTCTTCCTGCAGTTGTTTCTAGGTGTTTTGTGTAGATGTCTTTAGATGCTTTTAGCTGCAATAGTTCGTTGTTATTGTCTTGTGTTCTTTTTTCTGGCATCCCTTTACAGTTGGTTTCAATGCTGACCTAAATGTCTAATTCACTGTGCTTCTTGACAATCTCTACATCATTATTTTTTCTCTTGCTCCCCACTCTGTCACGCATTTATAGTGCCTCAGATGTATGGATGCTTTCTTAGCTGGGTGTTGCCACTAAAGGACTATCACACCAACAGATTTTCATAAGAATTTCATAGGCTTCAAAAAAAGTCACTAAGTAATTACTATATTAAAATACAATATAAATGGTAGCCTTTGAAATCTCAATCTATTCAAACGTTCCTATTGATTCGTCTCGCCTCCACGCCTCCTCCTCTCCCAGCCATCGCCTGGGGGTACGTACTAGTTCAATGAGGTCCTTGAAATACAGGGCCCGCCCCGGTATGGCTCGGCTCCAGGACCTAACTCCGACGCGACGTTGCGCGCTGCCCGCGTGCGATATCGCGACGCTGAAACGCGGACGTGCCCTCGGTGACGCATGGTTAGCCGCGGAGCACGAAATGTTCTCAGTGTTCAAGCTCCCAGACCACATTTCTAGCAAGAAACTTAAGATTCCACAGAATGTGGTAGGCAACTGTCTGCAGTAGGACAAATGATCCGAGAATGGGTGGTAGTGACCTTTTCCCGTAGTGTAACCATAATCACGGGTAAAAATTGACCGAAGAAGTTGTACATGGCAAATGCTGACGCTGGAAACCAACCACACGACCAAGATTCCTGTATAAACTGTCGCTAATCGTCCTATTGAAACCACATTCATATAGCATCTCCAAGAAACGTTGAAATGAGGCAAACGCGTGCCGCGTGTCCCTGTCGGAAGCGTTTGTAGCCGTCGGAGGCATCGTACCGCGACAACTGGTCCAATTTCGTCGCGCACCGTGCGCGACGCCAGTGGGGTTCGCGCGGCGTCGGAGTTATGTCTGCCCCCGGGTATGGCTCGGCCAGTTGCGTGCTGTGAGGGTCGTAGTTCTAGCGTTTCCGGCGACAGTTCAGAGAGTTCAGCAATTCAGTTAATCCAGGAATTAACTTTTTGTGTCAAATTATATATTGTCTGCCTTTTTAATGACTACCTCTTATTTTTTTCTTTCTCTTCCTCAGTGACTTTACTTGACTTTACTTTCGTCCAACATAAGTGGACCCTCTTATCTGAGAAAGCTCCTTGCCATCCATTTTTTGTTGCTCTCTTAGTGGTTATTAAATACTTTGTGTATGGGTTACATAGCCAATCTTATGCGTGTTCTGTTTTTACCCGGTTACAGAGTATGGTTATTGGCAATAAACGAATGAATGAATGAACATCAGGCTTTTGATATTAAAGCGACTCTTTCAAATCGAAATGACCTTCAGGCACGTTGAATCACAGACATAATGAGATGGTCGGAATAATTTTTTGTTTAAGGAAAATTCTGTATAATAATTTTCTAATTTTTTAAGAGAAAAACTAAAATTTGTTTTAAAGTACAGCAAAGAAGCAACCGTATAGCACATTAGAGATCAGATCACGCCATGTACTCAAGAAGTTCGCCGCAACTTTTATTTGACTATTAGAGTAAATGCCACTTGCGTGAACCATCAATATCAGGATATGTGTTCTTTATAACTGTTTATAATTTCGCATTTTTGCATTTGTTTTTTTCCAATAACATGCGTTAAATTTCATGCAAACAGAAACAAATTCTGTTACTAATTGAATAAAAATCGCGACGTCTTGTACGATGATATTGCAAAATCTTTTTTGAACTAAAAATTGGTCGCCTTCCTGCTTTCTGAAACAAGTTTTGAACCACAACTTTTCTTCCAAAAATAAGAGTTTTATGGAATTTCAAGCAATGTAATGTGTACACTTATTGGATAGACGAATTGAAACATCAAAGAAAATATTGCTAAAATGTTTCTTGAACAACGAATTATTCTAACCTTTTCGTATAGTCTCTAGTTTAATGTAAAGAAAACTCATTTCAATTTGTAATAGTTCGCTTTGATTTGAGAATTCTTGGGCTAGCTAGAAAGAGTGTCTAATTTGGTTTGAAGAGTGTCCAATTCGACGTGAAAATGGCATATTTGATCGATCATGCGAATGCTGTTCACGTAGCGTTGGGCGTAAATGCATCACAGAGACAAACAAGAGCGACAAGGGATAATCTAATTTCTCCTGCCTGTTTCCACTTAAGCAACGCGTTTATATTACCGTTCAAATAAAAATTGCGGCGGCGTTGGCGAATGCAAGGCTCTCGCCTTATACGAAACGCCTGGAACTTCGCAGTTTAAAATAAGCCGAAACGGACCCTGTTGTTAAAAGAGAAAGAATTATATGCCCATTCGATTAGCGCGATTATTTTGTGGTGTAGCCGATTCCATGAGATGATTTTTCAAATCAAAAATTTATTTCGAGTTTCTCAAATCGTGGCCAGTTCGTTTTGAACTACTTTTATCCGAATGAACATTTCTTGGCTGATAGCTGCACTACCATTTTGGTAAATGTATGGAGGAGTACAATCTCCCATCTCACAATGACACAATGCCCAATCGCGAGGACGGAGTACCACAACGCTTTAGGTCGAGTTAAGGTTCGGTTCACGTGTAGTGTATTTATGCCCTACTTATTTATGCTTGTTAATTAATGCATAAGAAAAACGCTTGAGAGAGGAGCACAACAGTTGCAGCAAAAATACAATAAAAAATCAACGGAATGCGAAACATCAGTAATCAGAAAGAAGGATGCTTGACATTGAGCCATTACACAGGAAAATCATATCAGTGGGAAATTATTTCCACACAGGTCTTCATCTGTCCCGGTGTTAGCGGAGACTGGATGAGTTTCTAACGATTTTCATGTAGAGGCCATCCGCTTTGTAGACATTGCTCGCAGTCTAGTTTTAGGACGAGGCAGACATAATTTGGCAGTGCAGTTTGATGTATGGGGTAGCTTGCATTTTGGAAGGAAGGTGTGAAATGCAGAAGCTTGTGGATGGGGTAGACGTCGAAGGCTTTGCGGCGAGATTCAAGAGGCGGAAGTCCAATTCAGTTCTTTCTAATTGAAGCCTTCGCTACTCAAGTGCGTAGAGCACTACCTGTTCAAGGAAAAAGCTTGCGCCTCGCTGAAATGGAGCACGCATCTTGCAAAGGGATTGATTAACGCCAACCAAATCGCTGGAAAAGTGCGGCATGAATACCCAGTTTAGCCCGAACGGTGACGGTGGAATCGTACATGAAAGGTCGCCACTTCGTGATATCTACACACGCGAAAATTCGAAGTTATCGTACAAGGTGCATATCGTCGAAGCATACATTTTTTTACACTACACTCCTGTATGGGCGCGTGGAGCGCAGCCGGAGGAGGCGCCGGCTGTCGCCTACACCCGATACCAGGTTCACGGCTCGGATTTCCCGCCCAGGCCAACCAAGTCTTCCATCCCTCCGGGGTCGGTGAATTGGTACCAGGCTTGTCCGCGAAGGGTAAAGCGCTAACTTGTTCATCGGCTGGCCACCGCAAGTCATTGTATGGCCAAATACGCATTCAACTCGCCTCCTCGACATCCTGTAAAAGTAGAATGCGTGGCGCATCCGAAAAGGGATTGAATAACGCTGTCCTTTATCCTTTATCCTTTACACTCCTGTATGATGTATAGCGCTTCTCGGCACATTGGCAACTACGGGGTATGCAACCGGTTGTATTTCGGACTTTTACCACGAAGTTCAAACATTTGTGACTGCGCAGTTGACCGTCTATGAAGAGCCGTACAGCACCCGGCGGTCCCGAAAGGATCAGACCCGAACACCTGATCAACAGCGCTCATCAACACCCTGGCGTGGCTCTTCACAAGCAACCTGTCAGAGTGCAAGGTTCCGTCTCAGTGAAGACTAGCAGGACCATTGCTGTAAAGAAGGGAGCGTGCACGACATTGGCAACTATCGCCCGATCTGCCTGCTGTCTGTAGTCTACAAGCTGTTCACACGAGTCATCCTGAATAGGATCAGCAGAACGCTGGACGAAGGACAGCCATGCGAGCAAGCAGGATTTCGGAGAAGATTCAGCACGATCGACCACATACACACCATTACGAAGCTCATCGAAGTGTCGCGAGAGTACAAGCTGCCGCTTTGCCTTACGTTCGTTTTGGTGATGGTATTCAATTCCGTCGAAACTGAAGCGGCCGTCGAAGCCCTGTTCAATCAGGATGTTCCTAGTACATTGTAGTACTTAAAGAGCTGTACAGTGTATTCAAGACCAAGATTTCACCCTTTCACCCAACGACGTCGTCACCAACGTGAAGAGAGGAGTTCGGTAAAGGGATACCATACCATCGATGCTCTTCAGCTCTACCTCAAAAACGTCATGCCTGAACTATTATAGAATGGGAGACATGAGAGTGAAGGTCGACGGCCAGCAGCTGCACCATCCTCGTTTCGCTGACGACATCGTGCTCATAACACCGATCATTAGCCAGGAGGAGCGAATGCTGCTCGACTTCGATCGTGTACGAGGGAACGAACATTGGAAGTTTCTGATGCCCCGTTCTCGCTTAACGGAACAAACATCTCCGTATGCTCCACCTACGTGTATCTGGATCGCGAAGTCAATATGGCCGACGATCTAGCGCCAGAGCTGAGCAGAAGGAAACGAGCGGCTTGGAGAGCTTTCAGGAGCGTCCATGAAGAAGACGAAGAACGTCCGACTCCTTGCCCACATATTTGACCCAACTGTTCTTCCGGCGCTAACATACACCTCAGAGGTCTGGCAGGTTGAACTCGCTATCAGCGTCGCGTAGCGTGGAATCGAGAGAATGATGCTCGGCGTGACACGACTCACGCAAGTGAGAGGTTTCCGAGGTTCCGAGCTTCGTCGACGTTCGAACATCAGAAACACTGTGACATGGGCCAAATAGTCGAAAACAGGGTGGGCGGGCCACGTGATGTGCATCCGATATATGAGAGCCGTACCGACTAGATTCCGCGAGATGTCAAAAAAAAAAAACACCAGGACGCCCACCAATTCGTTGGTCGGACCTGAACGTACGATATGACGCTCTTATGTTACTTAAGCGGGGAGAATCAATTGGAGCACTCTGACACTCCACAGCGACGAATGGAGACGGCTGCCGGCGCGTTCGAGGAATTCGATTATCAAGGAGACGACAGGAGATTCGGATGATTAGTGATGGCAAGGAAGTTTTTGCAGAGATCTCATCTATTTCAGGAAAGTGGATCATTAGGTCAACCAGTAGCCATTTTTATTTCGAGTTTATGGCATGCAGTTGTCTTTTGGATTTTTATCATGAGCGACTATCACTGAATTGATAATCACCCATGTTTAGGGGCACTGAACAGATTCGCAACCAAGTTAGACATACTCAAGCTGAGCTCAATAGGAGAATGAGAGGAAGTGCAACCGAGTGTATGCAAGGAAACTTTCTGAAGAGTATGATTGAGCGACGAAAAGTGAATATCAGGCTCTCTGCCGCCATTTTTTAGGGTGTTCCGCACGAATGTCGCGTACATTGTGGCCTTCTTTTCACAATCATCGGTTGTGAGCTCACTTAAGGTGGTTTTTCGAGACGTTTCATCTTTTACATTTCCTGTTTTCACAGTCTTCAGACAACAATGGACCAGCAATTGATTGTGCTCGCGTGCCTGCTCTACGAGTCCAAGTTGAAGAAATCCGCTACGGAATCGCGAATTGTTAGCTGCATTTGGCGAAGATCTCGTTTACACAAGACAACGCGTGCGGTGGTTTCAACCGGCCGCCGGCGACGAAAATCTTGAAGGCGAATAGCAAGACACGAAGACAGACGCCTATCGTGAATAACGTCCTTTCGCGGACTGCCGTTGAAGCTAATCAAAAAGATCGACCCGGAAGTTTGCAGTAGAGTTTGTTTGCTCCAAATCCTACTCCAAATCCTGCTCCAAATCTAAATCCAAATCGAGCTGACACGTCCTCTGCCAACTAGCTGCATGATAATATGAGTCCTAATGTCGCAAAAGTCATTCAGTATAAAATCAAAAAACTTGGTTAGACCGTTTTGCCTCATCCGCCGTACAGCCCTGACATTGCCCCATCCGACTATCACATATTTCACTCGATGCAGCACGCCTTGACTGCAATCCGGGTTTTGGTGACCAACTTCCTCGATTCGCGGCCAGTTCATTTCTTCAAAGACGGGATCCATTCTTGGCGCGTGCGTTGGCGAATTAAATTATTGTGGAGATTATTGTGGAGAATATATTTTAAGTTAAGACAGCTCCGATCCAGCTGCACATGAGGGAGCAGCGCCTTAGGTGGTACGGACACATCCTCAGAAGTCAAGAGGACCATCCCACGAAGTTGGGCTTGAATTTTGAGGCGCCCGGAAAGCGTCCGAGAGAAGCCCCAAGGAAAAGGTGGGGGGACGTCATCAAGAGAGGTGTCGCCGAAACCGGCGCTGCGCTAGATGACGCCCTTGATAGAATGAGGTGGCGACGGATCACAAAAGCAGCGGACCCTGCGACGGCGCGGGACTAAACGCTCAGGATAAGAAGAAGATATTTTAAGTTAAGAATTAAATTTGGTTTAATTGCTTTGTATGATTTTAACTTTTCTGCCTGAGGCGACATTCTGCGTGAAACACCCTAATACACTGTTCTACATATGCTTAGATACGTTCCCGAAACCTGTTTTCTGCGAAAGTGAACAATTAGCAACCAAAAGGACGATACTCGGACTGATTCACACAATCAAAAGGAGGCCTCCAAGTCCCGAGTTTCGTTGACACTCGGGAGCCAGAGGCGTCGTCGCCTGAGAAGCATCGTTGAAAACTAAGAGGGTTGGTCACGCAGCGTACTTTGCTTGTGCCCGTTGGAGGAGACCAGTAGCTGACTGGGTTGGGTTGTATGCAGCATGACGCACATCAAGGGCCGGGTAGAGCTTGTTCGTCAATGCTCTGAACACGAAATATGACGTTTTGAGTGTCCTTTGAGAGAGAGGAACCCATTAGGCTGCTCTGCCACACTACCAGGACACCATGCCTCAGCAATTCGACAGCCATCGGCTCGACAGGTGACACAAGCAATTTAGCCTAAGCGACGGATGAAGAGACAGCCCAAGAGCAAGCTTCATGAGCAAGTCAGTGTTTTATTGTCTCCGTAATCTACGACAAAGTATTCGGAATACGATCGCCTTTCGCAGGAGATAAGACCAACAGTTCTGACAACAGCTGTTAGCTCTGAGATCGGTATCTAGAATAGAAACTAATCGCTAGTGATCTACGCGTAACCTTACCTTGGAAGGTTGCCTATACCGTGCGGAATAGAGTTCAAATCTGGAGATGAACTATGTCAAAAAGAATTTTCGGTTATGTAAAGGTCCATAAGCTTCTAAAGTTTTGCTCGGTTGAGTTCCCTGCTTCATCTTGTTTTGGTCAAACAAATTCCACCCTTGTCCGAGCTTGCAATGATTTTGCAGATCTCGCAACATCTCCCACGACGTTCTTCACTGTACCTTTATGTTCCTGTGTGCTCCTTCAGCCGGAAGGCTGATTTCTAGTAATAGTGACTGAACAAGAAGGCATGTAAGCGAGCTCGTTTATTGATTCTTCAGCTGTACAGTATTGATGATTATATGTGTTTTCGTTAACACGATGTATCGAATGAGCGAGAGCAAGGTCAAGGCACACAGAAGTAGGGATCGAGTCCTTTTGGGTTCTTTCCGCGAGGTTTCGGGGGAGTGCGCGGGGGTGGAGGTGCTGGCGGAGGTGGCGGGGGCACATTGGGTGCAGGTGGCCAGCCCGGAGCCGGAGGTCCAGGAAAGCCTGGAGGTGGAGGTGGCGGGGGGACATTGGGTGCAGGTGGCCAGCCCGGAGCTGGAGATCCAGGAAAGCCTGGAGGTGGAGGAGGTGGCGGCGGAAAACCTGGCGGTGGTGGCCAACCCGGCTGGTTGGCGGGTTGGGTTTGCTGCGTGCGAGGGTGCTTACTCTTCGCCCCCTTCTTGGACGAGGACTGCGCCACAACGGCGCCCCAGTTGCTGACCACCTCGTTGATCGTCTCGTTGTCGTCCTGCGGACGGTACTCTGAAACCAAGTCCTTCTTACTAGGAAATCGGTGACGCTTGTTGTAAGATTTCCAAGAGACGCACTCTTCTTGTCACCGCTAGCCGGTGAACGGCTCCCGCTATCGTCAGAGTTCTCTGACGAGCTGCGACCTTGCCACTCCAGCTGAAGAGAAAGCTGTGTCAATTTTTGGGCTCACAAGTTTGGCTACTATGCAGGTCGTCGATAGCTGATGGATATGTCCTAGTAGGGAGGGGTCGATCATTCGGACTTGTCCTAGACGGAGGAGTAGAAAATCGAAACAAGAATAATCATGTTGACCTATCCTAGGAGGAAATAGCATAAAACAGCGCTCCTGTAGACCTATGGACTAGCTCAGTGTGTAGTCTCTGCAAAATAGTGCACCTTCAATTTGACCTTCATTGTCGAAAGAACTAAGTGAAGTGCTCCCTCCCGGCAGGTCCGATCAGGATAGATCGTTAACTAGGCAGGCAAGCGTGTTGTGCCCAGAACATGTCGGCAGAACACAGAAGGACACACCTCCGACAAGGATGGATCAAAGAAACGTGCAATCGAGGAAATACGATGAGTACTCCTCCGACGCTGGCCCGCTCCGCGGCCTATTACGTAGCCAGATCTTTAGGAGGTCTTCCTGCCTTCTGGGGCCGTATGCTATTCTCGCCCGACTCGGGGATGGTAAAAAGCCGGGTACCATCCCCAAGTTTCGACGCTTCCCACACCACCTTATGCACATCTCCGGGGCGTTCCCTGGGGATGGCAGAGATGGCAGAATAGGGTAGAGAAGCAGGGATCCCGACTGGAGTACCACTATCACGACTGTGAGCCGTGATAGTGGTACACCAGTCTAGTGAATGATTTAGCTAGTGAACGATTTGAGTGATTCTGCACCAGAGTATTTACCGTGCAGTGTTTAGAGAAATGTATTTTCAAAGAGGGGTCCACACTGTGTAGAACAATACACAAAACATTTTTTGAACTAAAAGTGATGCGAAATCAGCTGAGCACAAAAGATTACAGCAAGAGTGTGCTCTTTGAAGATTTGCTAAATCGAGTTTTTCCATGCATTGCGTAAAATGGAAAGTGCTCTTTTTTCTCGAAGCGAGTTAATATTTCATTCACTGGGAAGGCATTATATTATCAAATTTGTAGTTGATTTTTCATATGTCCTTTCTGTTTAGGAAAGTTTTCTGATTTGTAGGATAATGTCTTTCCCAAACAATTGAGAAATGGCACAGGAATTCATTCCACGCTTTAGGAGCACGAGCTGAAAAAGATCCTTGAAGCTTTTTGAGTGCGAAATTGGCAGTTGACAGAGACCACAATTTTTTTGCAAATGCAAATAATCATTCAGCTGAAACGAACACAATATCAATCTGTTCAAAATTTAAGAACAGTTTGCAGGAACAAAAAAGCTATTTATAGGCAAAATCTCCATTTTACTACCAGCCTATCTTTTTGTAGTTTCGAAGAGATTGAGACTAATTCGCATGAAGGAGTTTTAATTATATTTATTTTAGTGGCTCGCTTACTCTTCAATGAAAAAATATTAGTTCACCCGATAAGTGCACTAAAAAGTCCAGCTTTGTATAGCATCTCCTTTGATTTCCGGAGGTTGTAGACCAATCGCGACTTTTTTTATGTTCTATTAATCATTCTTTGAGCACTGGCTACGAAAACCTGTATTGTGCCCAACTAGATATTTCACACCGTCACGGGTGCAATGAAAAGAGCTCTCTTCATCGAATAGTGTTCAACTTTGTGAGAAAATGGTATCTACCAGCACTTATTTTTAAAGAGTCTGTCGCAGCAGCATACGACCTACTTTGTGCCAACATCATCATCGGTGGTGATAGTGTTAGACTTATTGTCGTCTATCGAACCCCCAGCTGTTCGGTGGCTATGACTGAACAGATGTGTAAGGCCATCAGCGACCTCCTCTCGTGCAACTCACCTTGCGTCATAGCTGGTGACTTCAACTTTCCTGATGTTCAATGGAAATCCAGTGGAAAATTTTCGACCACCTGCCCAGCTTCCAAAACTTTCACAACCATGGTAAGCGCTCATTCTCTTTCACAGTATGTCCATACTCCGACGCGTGGCCATAACATTCTGGATCTTGTCTTGTCTAATGTAGAGACTCTCGTAAGGGGACTGAAGGTTCAACCCCCGCTGGGTAGCAGTGACCATTCTGTGATTGAATTCAGTTTATCTCTCGCTAGACACTTTTTTAGGGCGGGTTTAAAGAAAAACTTCAAAGAGGCCAACTATGACGCAATACAATTATACCTTAGTGGTGTGGACTGGTACGGTTCCCTCAATTCTGTTACGTCGGTGAATGAAAAATACGAGCTCTTTATCGCTATCATGGATCATTGCATTGAGCTATTTGTTCCATGGAAAAGAATATCTGACACCAAATCCAACCTTCCGCGACACCTTCTAACTCTGTCGCGGCTGCGAACGGAAGCTTGGGCCGCTGCCAGAAACAGTGGCCTCGACAATGACTGGAATAGGTTCAAGTCGTTGAACGATAAGTTCACTCGTAGATTGAAGAAATTCCACTCGCACGTTGAAAGGAAAGTCATTGCTGGTGGACGCAGGTCTATGTTTTACAAGCTACTAAACTCGAGACTTCATGAAAGGAAAAGGATTGGAGCTCTCACCACTGCTGATGGTGTAATCGTCAGAACCGACGGAGAAAAGGCTGAACTGTTTTCAGAAATATTTGCTAGTTCGTTCGCTAGTACTTCCTCCCTTACTCTCCCATCCCAAGCTAACTCTCTGTCCAGTTTTCCCGTGATGCAGGATTCGGTATGGTTCCATAAAGAGGAGATTCTTGATCTGATTTTAACATGGCCCCCTTCTCACTCCGTTACGCCAGATGGGATTCCACTAACGTTTATTAAAAAGGTTGCACACATTATTGCAGGACCTTTAGCATATCTCTTCAATCTTAGCTTCATGAGAACTGAGGTCCCCAGCAGGTGGCTGCATTCGTTGGTAAGGGCCATCCCTAAAAAGCCCCCGCATACCAATCCGGCTAACTTCAGGCCCGTCAGCATCACCTCGTTATTTGCAAGATTATTCGAAAAAATTTTGAAAAAACGTATTGTTGCTCATCTTGACGAACACTCAGTTATTCCCTCGTGTCAACATGGGTTCCAAAAAAGGAAATCCACAGTAACCGCAGTGCTACAGAATTTGAATAAGTGGACGGCCGCCTTAGATAATCGCAAAAATGTTGATGTAATTTATTTCGACTTTGAGAAAGCGTTTGACCGGGTTCCGCACCTGGAACTGGTACAAAAGCTTCACGCTGTTGGTGTCCATCCTCGAATAGTTGCATGGATTGCTGCTTTTCTGGAGAGGCGGACCTTTTCTGTTCGCATTAACAATTTCATCTCCTGTCCCAGGCCTGTAACGAGTGGCGTACCGCAGGGCGGAGTTCTCTCACCGATTCTGTTTAATATATACACTCATGAGTTAGCTCAACTACTCAGCGTTAGCGGGGTAGAGTTTAGCGCTTTCGCTGACGACATCAAAATTTTTCGAGTTATAGAGTCCACTAGTGATTCCGAGGCTCTACAGAAATCGATTGATGCATTACATGCTTGGACAATTGATTGGAAACTACCGCTCTCAAAAGCAAAAACAAAGGTACTACACTTAGGAGCGAGAAACTCTGAAAATTCTTATTACATTGATGGATCCCCAATTAACAGGACTGACGAGGTTAATGACTTAGGGTTCCTAATTACAAGGAATCTTTGTTTTGATAAGCACTGTGAAATCGTTGCTAACAGGGCGACAGCGATAGTCTCCAGGTTGTTCAGGGCTCTATCTACGAAGGACTCCACAGTCCTAATCACAGCGTACAAATCGTACGTCAGACCGGTTGTTGAATACGGAACTCCGGTCTTCTCCCCTCACAAACGTTCCACTATTGATAGACTGGAAAAAGTCCAGAACAATTTTACCAGGAAGCTTCTGATTAGACATCTGGGTTTTGTTTATGACCACATTCCCTCTAGCACGGAGAGAAATATTAACTTCAACCTCCGAAGATTGTCAACACGGAGAATTGCTAATGATCTTCTGCTGCTTCATAAATTATTACCGGTAGCTGTGGCATCAAGCTGGAGGATTTTTCTCATTTAGACCGTCTACCACCAGGGGAGGGGCCAAGAAACTCCAAATAAGGCCTGCCAGAACCAATTGCCGTCGCTTCTTTTTTGCCAATAGAACGTTGCCGCTGTTTGAGAAACTTACCAAAAACAATTCCAAAATATTAAGCTACGGTACCTTCAAAAAACATATCCTCAATAGCATCGCTCCTTGATGTCCTACGTCGTTTAGTCTGGTGTGGTCAACCATTTTCCTTAGTTATGTGGCCTTCCTTCTCGGTTTCTCTCACTCCGCTTTTATTTCATCTTTCCTAACGTTTGTTCTAATTTTTTGTATTTCTTTTAGTGCTTCAATAGTTGTTTAATTGCTGTTTTATTGTTCGGTGGATGTTTGTTATACTCTCACTATTCTACATAAGTAACTACTTATGTAATAAATATCAATATCAATATCAATAACTCAATGTAGGAGAGCGATTGTCGTAGTAAATATTGGCAACCGATGAGACGCGTCGCAGCACCTGATTGTAACTACCGCGCTCCGCTGTCAATAACGCGCTCCAACGTCTCATTTTCGTTGCGTCCCCGGCTCGTCCCGAGCAAATTTTAGGGGATGCCGTACCCGGCTACCGATTACGTCACCCGTCGCCGAGAGCGGGAGAGATGTGCATACCAAGGAGGGCCTGTTCATACTTTGCGACAGCAGCGACAAGAGTGCAGCGCGCGGGCGTGCGCTGCGCGCGGAAGTATGAATATGTGACAGTAGCGACTAGAGCGACTAGAACGACAAGAGCGGCTGGAGCGACAACGCCGGCGCTCGAGTATGAACACTTTCCGGCGGCGCGCGCTCTGTTTTAATCGATTCGCATGTTTTGCTCGAGCGACAAGTCGCTCTTGTCGCGAAGTATGGCCTCTGTTATACTCCCGCGGGAGCATCCGCGGAACGTCCGCGGACCAATGGTGCACGGCGGAGACGGGCGTGGCGAGGCGCGGCGATTGGCCAGGTGAGGAGTCTCGGCGCGATTCCCGCCCTTCCGCGGATGCTCTCGCGGGAGTATAACTCAGGCCTATGAACAGGACCGGAGGTGGGCGGAGACCGCCTCATACTCGGCAGGGGATGGTTGGGGTTAGAATAGCATACGGCCCCTGACTTGACATAGCGCTCAATAAGGCTTAGCTAGAGATAGCCCAAGTCATTTACTCGCGCAAAATGCAAACCATGGCAGTGGTTCTCTTCGTTTAGTAGAGGATGTTTCACCTATCAGTTTCCGCACTGCTCATAACATATGCATATACAGACATAGTGGTGCAAACAGATTCAGAGAGGGTCACATTGTAGGACAGCTCTATACAAAGTTTTGCGTTCTACTAATTGTGAGTTAGTAGAGCTGTGCTGCACCGCTGTGTCCTACACCTATGATGAATTGCGCTAGGTCATTTCAGATGTAACTGGACATGCATGTGCCTTCCTACGAAGGCGAATATCCGCTGAGTACAACGAGACCCCCCCCCCCCCCCGAGTTTATTTGGGCCGCCATTGTAATAGATGGCCCCCACTCGGACTAGGACCGTTAATTCTACCAGACTTTTGAACTGCTTTCCAACTCTGGCATTATGACATTATAACAACCTTATGACAACCTCTTATTCTTCCTTACTCACGAGAGTCCAAAACATGCCCATTTCAATTTGATTAGGGGACCGTCGCTGCTTCATCGCTGGCTGCTAATATACCCTTGTAATGAAGCAAAAATGACAAAGGAGGTCATAAGTGGTGCTAAATAAGTGGATAGGTCCCGGTGAAGGCATGTACCTGACCTGAAAATATTTCCTTTAGGCTATGCAATTTGGATGCTTGCAATGTTCACTTACTCGTTCCTGCTGTCCGCCTAGAACCACAGAATGCTACCGAACCGACAATCGCTAAGAAAGACGCTTCAACAAATCCTAGTATGAGGTGAATCATTGTGACAATTCGCTGCGAACAACACCGCTCAAGTGCCAACTTCTGAAAGAGCATCCATCTATTCGTCTCAATTCCTTCGGGCCCAATGTGTAGCAGGAGTTCGGTGCATGTAAAGGCGAACTTATCGCAAACATCAGTAAAACGTACATTGATGAAAGCGGAAGATGCTCTTAAACTCTTTACCAACGGCTATTCGACACGACGCCGCATCAAGCAAATGAACCTCACCAGGCGTTGAAGTTTGTTTATAAGAAGTCAAGGTGAAACTCGATTATCGCTAAACTCCATCGCCACTTTAATCGACCGAGAAAGCTCATAATTCAACACGGAGTAAAAGTGCTAAGAGGTTGTTCGGAGATCAGCTTTGGTTTCAAACCCTGCAAATGCTAAGCTATCGGATCGAGTTTGCGAAAAAACCAGAAAAGTAACGTTCTTCGAAATCTCAATCGAAATTCGAAATGACCGATGTTTAGGATTCAACGGCAATCGAACATGAGATATCGAAGAACGTTACCTTTCTGGTAATAAACAAAAAAAAAATAAACGTTCGGGACCAATCATCTTCAGCGTCGCCCGAGAACCTGAAGATTTCTGGTATCCACCTCAATCGAGCATTTGATCGCGCGAAGTGGCGTCACCATACCAGGCGAGCGGACCGCGCCTTGAATGCTAAGCGGGACACACGCTATGGAATAAGAAGAAGGAAAGCATCACCTTGCTGAAGGACTTTCGGTTGTGGTTCGTTCAACTCATCGAAGTCAACCCAGTGCTTATGACACCCCAAAGTGTCGTAGACGCAATGCTTCTCATCCCTCGCAACGATGAAGTCGATCCATGCAACAGTGCTATACCGGTTCGGGAGAGAAGTGCAGGCAGCAACACGCTTCCGTTTGTCCACAGACGTCAAGGCATGTGGCTCAACTCGAGACAACATTGCCTGAAGTCCATCAAGGACGTCTTGTGCCGTGGACTTTGAAGTGTGTGTAAGCGCTGAAAGTTTGTGAACTGAAAGGTGAGGTCAAATGCCATGGCTGGCCTGTACGAGCAGTCTGCTCTGCGTGTTTGGTCGACTGGTACGTCGAGATTCTTCGAGCGTTTCGTCGTTGTTCAATTTGTAGTGCCAACTGCAGTACGTCGCACGAGAGGAGCTTGATCCTTGATTTAACCTCGTTCGCGATTAGAGCGAAGTGATACTCCAGAAGAATAGCAGACCGGTCGGATTACATCAATCAGTACTGTCGTATACCTATTTTGGTCAGCTTAACGATCTGCTCCTTGCCTGCGCAGGATGAAGCACCCAGTCGGCTGCCCAACGCAATGCATTGGGCGCTAGTCAGCTTCAGCGTCGACGGAACAGAGCTTTGGCACGGCAGCTCTGATTTCGGCATACCCCCATACTACTCATGTCTGCTTAAGTGTTGACAGTTGCTTCAAACTTGGATAATTGAACCGAATTAATTAATGGAGCAAAACGAGGCTCCCCGGAGAAGAGCTCTCCTCGAAAGCTATTTTATGTGAGAAACTAGTCGAGTCAAGCTGTATCTCCTCGCCCCACGTATAAAAGGCCTGGTGTGACCTAAATTTGTACACCACTGCAGTGTGGATACGCATACGAAGATCGAGAGAGATCATATACTTGTCAGACTATCAAGGCAATCACAGGCCGTCCCACAATTACTGTCATGATGACCATAGTGAACGGTGTCAGTAGTTTCGAACAACACGCGAACTTCAAATTCGGAATAGCATGCTCTCCAGAACTACCGCAATTGTGAGCTCTTTTTAGCGCGCTTTCATTCGATACTACATTCTTTCAGTCAAGGCACTCTAAATCAGCGTAGTGGCTGTGTACTGATGTTCATGAAAGAATTTGCGCAGAATGCTTTAAAATAACTGCATGATTGTAAAGAGAATTTTTGCAAACAGGATCAACAGAATCAAATAGAAATTGCGAAACAAATTGATATAGTCGAGTGCATGGCGCAATATTCTCTTTTAACGCATTAAATGATTGCTGCCTTACTGCGTTTTGAGCAATTTATTAATTACTTATTTTTCTTGAAAACATATTTTTAAAAAACTTTAACTTTAATGCATTTTGTTGGCTCAGGCGGGAGATTTGAACAAGTTATCTGGATCCAAGTCCTATCCCTCCATAAGTAAATAAATAAGTATTGCTACTAAGAGCGGATGTTGGATCCTTTCCACCAATCTTACGCGACAGTACTAGCAATAGCCACGAGATGAAGAGCCTACTCTGTTTTCCCAAGGGCGACTCCTTATCTTGGAGTTATTTCTGTTGGAACACCAGTGTGGCTCCCAATCTACGCTGTTTCTTAAACTGGCCGACAATGCTCGTGAAAGTGAAAGCGAATTTTTAGGGAAACAAATTCTGTAGACGTCATGAGAACGCCCTTTCCATGTCACTGGACCATCACAAGATTGGTATGGGTACTCCTACCCCATGGTCCTCATTTTTTCACAGAGCTGCTTCCGGTTACCCCTTCCTCCCTCTCCTCCACCTCGCACCTCCTAGCATCATCTATGTATGTATGCGATAACATACAAGAAGTGCGATTATCAACAACCGCGCGGAACTCGAAGCTGAGGTCTCCTGGTTTTTTTTTTCGACATGCGGCAGCCGCAGTTCTGGCCAAACCAAAATGAAACGGTGCTGGATGCTTCAGAAAATGCTCTTGGCAATGATGGAAACTGTAAAGTTGATTAAGTTTGCGTTGTTTTAGGCCCATAATTTTTGGAAATTGAAATAAATTTCGTTCAAGACTTTTTTCCAAGTAAACTACGTAGCTATTACAATGTACAATTTTTGTCTCGGTCTAGGGTAACCCATATCCGCTTGGCTGAGCTCCCAAGGTTCCTCAACCTCTGACTCATCACAATATGATCATATTGAACAATTGTACATATTTCGGACGCTGTCGTCCAGAACAGCTTCAAAATTCATGGCTTTGTTCGTTTTGCCCCTTAACACTTCTACAATCGTACTTCTTGTTTGTGCTTTGGCAACGAGGTTTTTAGGTGGAGCATTTATTTACGGCCTGAAGTTTCAACCATGTCGACGTCCTCGGAGGACTAGAATTTCATTGCTGGAGAATAGAGATTGCGATGCCACCCAGGTTAGTCGATGACCAGTAAACAATCCGAACTGACTCTGGGTGGCAGCACAATCGCTACTCGCCAAAGGTAAAATTCTATGCCTACAGAGACGACGACAGGGCGAAGAGTGAGGCCATAAACAAATATTCCACATATGAATCTCGGCACAGAACAAGCAAGACCTACATATAAAACGACAATGCCATGGTTTCAAGATGAGACAGCTTGGAATTTATTCGTACTCTCCAGCAGTGCAGCACCAGCAGGAGTTGACAGTTTCGTTCTCAGTGGATTTGTATCGCTTCTTTAGATGTTAGTTCTGTTAGACTGCTTATACTGATTGCTGATTCTCCCAACGATTTCCAGTCATATCAGTGTCTTGGCTTCTTAAAAATGAAGTTATTTCTTCCGAACAGCATAGATTACGAAGGGTGCTTCTGCTACAACTCAACTAACTGATTGCCTTCTCGATTGAAGTACTGCGGTCAATAAGAGTGATTGTGTCGACTTAGACTATTTTGACTTATCCGAAGCCTTCGATAATGTTTGTCACAAAAATTTTATCACCAGGTCATCTGAATTGGGTATTGGAAAACGATTACTTTGGTGAATAAGGTCGTAGATAGAGAACAGGTGCATATGTGTTAAAGTTGACAATTCCTTTTCGGGGCAGCGAAAATGCACCAGCGACTGCATGACCGGAAACAAGACCGGACTCCTAGGTGCTTCCTTCCTACAAGCTGCTCGAAAGTGATTTCCTCATCCAATCGGAATCGGCCGTAGCTGTACTGCTTGCCCAACCGACCTTTAGACCTGACATAGGAGAATAAAGTTAACTGCCTACACCATGGGTAAATTAAATTACTTATTACTGATATTCTCATTTTACGACCATTTATCGGTTCAGGCTCCTTGTGTTAGATTTCGGCGTCTGCATGGCTGTACAACACAGAAAAATAACAGAATGCTGTGCATAGTGATATTACGTTATTCATTGTTGTTGCTAAAATTGTGCATGATTGCTTTGTTCGTTACTTCCCTGTTTCATGAGCGCACTTAGGGTGCAGTTATAAAAATTGAATAAATATGCTAGTTTCCTACTAGTACCAATGACAAGCTTATCCAACAGAAAGCTTATACAAAGCGCAAGCATGCCGTAATGCCAAACACCCATCACGCAGAATGCATGGCTTGACAGGATTTTTCTATCAACAGTAGAATCAGAATGGTCCCGGAGGCTCCAAATGCATTCAGTAACGACGCTCGCTTTCGATTCAGAAGGAGTCCAGCGATGCGCGACGGCGGCGATCATCGCCCGGTGGTCGGGCCGTCGTTTTGACGTGCTGAATAATTAATGATGTAATCATCTAGTTTGGCCTCGTTTTTCATATAAATTGCCCTCGTGCCGCAACGCCGTCACCCACCTTTCGCTTACACTCGAGTACATGTGCTACCACACACACTATCGTCAACTACGAGCTCAGTCTCCTCTCCGTTCTGCTTTGAGTTGATAGGACATATCTATTAACGACCGTTGTAATTTTCTTGGAATATGTGAATTTCACAATTGAAAATGTTATTCCTAGGACTTTCGCAAGTCGTATTTAATTGAAAAAGACAAATTGAATAACAGAAAAGTGCTGGTAAGAGGTGGTAGAGAAAATGGCGAGAGGCGCCGGCTAACGTGAACGCCAAAACAAAGTCTGTCGCTCGGTACTTAAGTAGCTCAACCCAGTTTTGGTGCCTCCGGTGTTGAGTGCTTGGTACTGCACAGTGGGGTTCTCCCGCCCTTTAAACAGAGGCTTTGCAAATGTCTGCGTCTCCACTTTCTCATAAGGCAGCCACTGGACTCTCCAGGTGGTTGGTGCGCGGGGGACACCAGGGTACGAGGGGTAGAGCGGTCGTCCCCGCTTAATCTGGGAAGGAAAAGCACTGACCGATCTATTCCGTGATCATCGCAAGCTATTATCTAGGCCAAAAAATCCTACAAATTCCACGGTCTCCACGACCGCCATGACCGACTCCAATGAACGTCCCCAATTTGAAGTGCTGTTGTAGATTTTCAGTTCTACGAGAGGTTGGTAGACCGATTTTTTTCTGGCCAACGTTCAGGCGAGATTGCCTTCTTCAGACCATGAAAGTAGCCAGATCAATTAGAAGCTATCCCGCCAAATGTCGCCTCAACATTACCACGTTCAGTGCCAAGGTTTATAGAAGGGAGCTAATAGAGAAAAAGGGAGAGAGGGAGAGAGGGAGAGAGAATCCAACTGTCGTACCTGACCGTAGTCCACCGAAGGACCGATGGAAGTAGCGCAGGACAGACGAGGGGTGCGGGACAGCAACTAGCCCAGTATCAAAACGCGAGTCTCGGGTAGGGCTTGAGCTCTGAAGTTGTATTTAGCTACACTACATGGCTAGAATATTTTGCACTGAACTTCGTAGGGTTGGACATTCGGTGGAATAGCTTCGAATTGATTTGGCCCTTTCAGGCTCTGAAGAAAGCTCGCCGAAATGTTAACTACAAAAAACCCGTTTACCAACCGCTTGTAGAGCTATAACCTACAACGGTGCCTCACCGATATTACGCTGAAGTAGAATGCGAGGCACATCACTTGAGCAGTTTGAGTGACGTCGGCTTTTATTGTCTTTTTTATTGAATAATAAAGGAATAAGGATGAATAGTTTGGGGATGAGCAACTGTCAAGCTTGATACTGTCAAGGCATTCGTAATGTCTTTTTGCCATAGTGATCTCCGGTGGCCAGCTGATTGGAGCCGATCTGTCATTCCCAGCGAAGCCCTGCTTCGAACCACCAACCACAGAGAGATGGTGTACTTCGCTTACCTCGACTGATGTGACCGCGGTGGTCTGGCAGTGAGAATGAGCACTGCCAGACCACCGCGTTCGGTAGATGTCCGTACTCTGTATCCCACGCCAGTACACGGTTCTAGAAAACAATCTCAAAATCGAAGAGTCGCTGGTGCTGGTCACAAGGGAAAAAGAGAACCGACGGCGACCCGCTATTCGTCGTGGCTGAAACAGGTATGCACACAAATCTCTGTGCGTTAAATTTTTTTACGAAATTTTTTAACTGAAAATTTTCGGGTAAATCGTTAAATTTCGTTAAAAATACAATTAACTGCAAACCAATATTTCAGTGAAGAAAATCATAATTTTTAAATTCAAGAGATAAACAGCTAAAACTCAAGAAATGGTGTGTAACACTGCAATGTAGAATAAACCATTCGACATCGACAAACATAGAAACATAGAACTTTCATGGAAATATCATTCAAGACTGTCACCGACAAGGCATCTTAAAATGTGCGATCGACAGAACCCTGAGACACCTCCCCCCTCCCCCTTTACCTAGTTCTCTGTGAGAAAGTTTTGTGTGTCCTACGAGCATATGCAATCTCAATGCGGGCCGAGCACCAGCCCATTAAGTACAGAACAAGTTAATAAACATACAATTAAAAGCCTATCAGTGGGATGTTTACATGTTGTCAAAAACACGATTTTTGAGTACCCTGGTGTGTGGGAGCATTTTTTGCAACGTGTCACACGACATCGTGTCACACAGCCCCACACCCTCGAAAAGGTGTGACATGTCGTGAACGTGCTACCGTTCAGGAAAAGTAAATTTCCGAATTTTTGTTGTTAGCGTTTTATTAAAATCGTTTAAAATACGTCCAGCGGCCGAAAACGTTCTCTCCTTCTCAACTGTTCCAGGGTGTGAGCAAAGGTAATCCGGGAAAAAAATGCCAGGTGAGGATAGGCGTATCTTACGAGGAGGTTAGACCAGTATCTTTGATTCAATGACGTGCTTGAGGGTTCGGCTAAGAAATTTCTAGCTTCAAAATGCATTAAAGGATAAGGATAAAGGACGGCGTTACTCAATCCCTCTGGGTATGCGCCACGGATTACTTCTACGGGATATCGTGGAGGCGATTTGAACTAGAATTGGCCATACCATGACTTGCGGTGCACAGTCGATGAAGACGTCAGCGCTTTCTCCTTCCCAAAAAATACCAATTCACCGACTTCGCTGGGATGGAGGGCTTGGTGGTTGGCCCAGGCGAGAAATCCGAAGCTAAAACCTGGAATCAGCTTGACGCGTCAGCCTCCACCTCCTCCGGCAGCGCTTATGCGCTGCAAAAATGCATGGCTTCCGAAAGTTCAAAACAAATTCATGAAAGATCATGATATTCTTGCTGATTTCAATAGTTTTTTTCAGAGACAGTCTTATTTCGGAGGGTGAGGCATGTAAAATTAGTGAAGACTAAGACTAAGTGTGATGAACTCACTCAGAAAAAAAGTCCGTTAAAAATTCCGTTAAATTTCTGAAAATTTCCGTACCTTATTAGGCCGGACTTTAACGAAAATTACCGTTATTTCGTTAAATTCGTTAAATCGTTAACCGTTAAATGTGCTCTCCTTATCTGAAAGAAGGATGGAGGACTCAAAGGCTGTGACTCGAACACCGTGAACGGGAAAATGTCTCAAGAATCTATTCAAGACTCGAATTCCATCCAAGTCTAGCAAACGTTCCATCTTTCATTCTTCCATCTTTTCTTCTTTCAACTTTCTCCATATTAATGCTAAGAAGGAAAATCAATGAGATCGCAGGCAATGTATTTGCTTAGTATGGAGCACTCCACAAAGAGAATGATTAACATTCAGCTTATGACATGCTCTCAGGGCAACCATCTGAGAGAGTATATCGGTATTCTGATTGGCCGGTGTATGTTCATTTGATGCTCTAGTTGATTGTGATTGGCCGACGCATATACGCCTCGCGCAGGCCAATTAATTAGTCTTACCTTTTTTAACGGTGCCAATCTATGTTTTGTTGCTATAAAACTTCTAGCGCCAGGCGGGACTCGAACCCGCAAGGAGTAAAAAGATACAGATCAGACCAACTCTGACAACCGACTGTTATTGACTGGCGAAGCCTTGCGAAACATTTTTCTGCGCAACCCTGGGCTAACAGAACCGATGGTATGTGCCGATAAATAAGATTTCTGCACACTATTCTGTGCGCTGGGCGTGTGTAGCGCAATCGGAGGAGGCGCGACTGTCGCGTGCACCCGATACCAGGTTCCTGGTTCGGATTTCCCGCCCAGGCCAACCAAGCCTTCCATCCCTCCGGGGTCGGTGAATTGGTACCAGACTTGTCTGGGAAGGATAGAGCGCTGACTTGTTCATCGGCTGGCCACCGCAAGTCATTGTATGGCCAAATACGCATTCATGTCGCCTCCACGACATCCCGTAGAAGTAAAATGCGCTGGCGCATCCCAGAAGGGATTGAGTAACGCCGTCCTTTATCCTTTATCCTTTATCCTTATTCTGTGCGCCACTTTAATTTGAGTACCCAATGGTATGCTTGACACACACCGGATATTGGTGAAGATGAATCACGGGTCAATTCGCCAATCTCGAGGTAATGGAAAAAAATCGTCGTGGATATGCGGACATTCCCACGAGGACGATCGAGTATCCTCCACCTAGCAGTATATCCTCAAATGGATGGATAGGGTATAAGTGCCACATACGCATACCCAAGGGGTTTAATTCTGCCAGCTTTTAACAAAATTATCAACACCACAGTCCAGCTCGAACGGTTGCTGTCACTAAAGCACAATGGCAGTAGCGTCGTAAGCCGTCCGCTAAACGGTAGACCTGTTTACCTGAAATGGTTTAAACAGCATTGAAAAAACTCAATTAGACGTAGCCCCTAGCACCTAAACATCCATAGATTTGTTCCAAATGAGCACAGTTCCAATCTCCTATCCTATCCTATTTATCTCTCTCCATTTTCCGCTACATACTTCCATTTTTCGTTCATATTTTGCTTCATTTTTTTGATATATAACAAGCCAACTAATGGTAGTTTTCTACACCATCTGTTTCTGATCCACGCCTAGCTGTATATTGGTTGAATAATAAAATAAAATACTGAAATGACTCAATTCAGATTCCTTAATTCTCAATTGGCTAGTACCGCGGTTGTAAGCTGTCACAACGATGTTTTGTTGCGATCGAAACTTCTAGCGCTAAACGGGACCCAGTGACCAGCTCATCTCGATATACGGGTGAGTGCTGATGGGTCCCACGAAGTGTGGATGTTGCGTTCGAACAAACGCGCCGGTGGTATAATGTCGTAGAGCATTCCCGCCTGGTCAGCAAGAGGTGCGAGTTCGAGTCCTGGCGCTAGAAGTTATGATCACAACAAAACATTGAACTGCATTCTTGCTCTCCTTAGTGACTCTCCTAGGAAGAATAGCCGTATTTTCCTTTGGAGAAGTCTCTAATATATTCAGAAGGCAACGAAGAGTCAAAAAATAAGGTTTAAAACATAAGGTGCCAGCCGTAAGCTGCTGAGCTGATCAAATGTCTATTTAACTACATCACACAGCGAGACCATAACTTTCTGTGACAGAAGACTATTGGATGCTGTATTAATTCGTTAACCATTACAGTGGTCTCCTGCAGTTTAGTACTGTCGTTCCACATGGTCGAAATGATTTGCTGCAAGCAATCCGGCCAAATTCATCGAATTGTTTTCCAAATGTCTGCTCCTGACCTGACCCCTCTTCGTTGCACAATGCGAGTTGCCCGAGTGGATGCTCTTATGAACGACTCTGTTTGCACATGTTTTACATGGACATTCGATACAGTGATTGTGGAATTTTTGCGCAATGGGACCTCGTTCTCGAGTTTCGGCCGTACGCAACCCGGTCGCTCATCGGGAAGGTCGAATTTCCTAGGACAATGCGAACTTGCCGCAGCGTGGACAGGAGAACCGCAGCCGGCGGCACATTTTTCCAACATTTTCTCACACGACAATGCGCCTGTGACACTTCAAGGAGTAGTGACAAGTAGAGATCAACGCCTCCAACAACAAACGGTCTAGTGCGAACGCCGGCCCACCTGAGACTTCTCATTGCAATCCTAGTTTGGGGAGACCATCCGCAACAGTGGCAATTTTTTTCTTTCCCCTATGCCCACGAACGTCTCGCTTAAAGATAACCGAGACCGTAACGACTAGCAAGCAGCCTGCAGCAGCTCGTGTAAATACAGGGAAGGGGGATGACAATGTCTTTCAGTTCCCCAGATAGGATTGCAGCAGTTTCCCTGACAATTCTTCATTTCCAGCGTATTAAAAAAAACTAGAAATACCGTATATTTTTCAAAGTACACTATTTTCGATAAAGGTACGTTAATATCGCCCCTAAAGCTAATATTTTAACGGTGTTCACATCTTATTTTCCCATGATGGAGATCATCCGAAGTGTCATAACGTTAACTAAATTCTCCTCTGCCTCTTAGGATTAGTCAAATCATGGAGGATATGAGAAGTGCAAACCTCAAAAAACCCATTAGCACTCTATCCATTGTGAATTCACGTGACTTGGTCCTCGTAGACTCTGCTGCTCATTTGTAATTCTTTTGCCAATTTTCGCCTATTTTTCATGACCAGGAATCTCTTTGGGCGTGTGGTATTGTAGTCGGAGGAAGTGCCTGCTGTGACCTTCATCCAGAATCGAGGCTCTTCTTCCGGTGTCATGGCAACCTACCAACCTTTCATCCATATGGGTTCGGTTATTTGCTCTCTATACTCTATAGGCTAATGAAACTTCGGAAACAAATCGAACAACTCAACGTGTATTCGCAGTGTCAAGCACAGCATATTCATGAACAAGCATATGGGTTCGGTTATTTGCTCTCTATACTACTACATGCTCTATTTGCCTCTAGCAAGAATAAAACACTGTCTCGTTAACCAGCTGGCTGTAAAAGAAATTGTGCAATGCAAACACGGATTCAAATTTCTGCAATCTCAGTGCTTGCAGAAAAGGTGTCAATGTTTGGGATCAAAGGATTGAAAAACACTCATTTTTTATTTGTTTATCTATTTATTTATTTGAAATACGACTTGCATTCTGGCACTACTGAATTAGAGCACTACATCTCTTTTGCTCATTATTTAAGGCGTACAAATTCAGCAGCAAATAAAATGAAACGAAATTGCATCCATGAAGTCTTGTAAAATTTGAATGCATGGCGCACCCTGAAAGATGCTACCCTATCTCGTTTTGTGGATGAAGTGCTGTGCTTGACACTGCGAATACACGTTGAGTGGTTCGATTTGCTTCCGAAGTTTCATTAGCCAAATTTTGAAGAGTTGTAGGAAATGATCGCGAATCGCTTTTTCTGCACCTGATATAATTCTCCAAAAACAAGTCTTTAACACTCTTAACTATTATCTACGTTACAGCTATAGCAGCACTTCTTACATTGTTCACCACACGTGTAGTGTACATTGAAAACTTTCTACATGCTGTATGCCATACTTGTGGATGATGAAGCACGACAAAGCACTTCATTATTTTCAACGAACTTCGAGGGTTGGTCCTGCAAACAGCTGTTTAGAAAGCTAACTATTTTTAATAAGAGTTGTTAACGCATTTTTGAAAATTACCAGACTATTTAAAATTGAGTGCAAAATTAAATGCACATTATGCATTTATGTCTAGATAAAAAACTTTTCCAAAGCATCAATTATGACTAAAAACTTTTGTTATGCAAACATTAAATAAAACGATAAAGTTAAAATTATAACATCTCATTACTTCACTGATAAGTCACCGTGGCGACGTTATAGTGAACAAAGTTCGTCTGGAGGAAACTATGGCGAAACGATCCATAGAGGTTTATCTTTACTTCTCTACATGTATTATAGAAGTCAGCGATCAGCGTCGCGTCGCGTGGAATCAAGACGACGACGCTTGGAGTGACACGACTCTCGCAAGTGAGAGAAGGCATCCGGAATTCGCAGCTTCGTCGACGTTCGAAAATCAGAGACGTTGTCGCATGGGCCAAGTCGTCGAAATTAGGTGGGCCGGCCACGTAATGCGCTTCGCAAAACCCGCTGGACGAGAGTCGTCTCCGACTGGATTCTGAGGGATCCGCGGGAATGAGAACACCAGGACGCCCACTAACGCGTTGGTCGGACTTCTTCGTGAAAGCATTGAACGAGAGATATGACGCTCTTCACCTCTCTCGAGCGAGGAGGATCCACATGAGCACTCTGGCACGCGACAAGGACGACTGGAGGCGCTGCTGGCGCCGCTCGAGCAACTCGGTGATTAACGGAATAACAGGGAATACAGGTGACTGTTGAAATAAACTTGTGAATAAATAAGGCTCCTAAGGCTGAAATAAACTTGGGAATAGATAAGACATCATAGCAAATCACTTAAATTCCTGGTGCTAAATACATTAGATCATGCCCGTGTAGGGCGTCATGGTCCCACGCTGTGTTTAAACAACTATAGGCTCACTGTTGCAATTGCTACTGCTGGATGACGCGCCAATGCATTATGGCAGCCCATTATGGTGAATTGTGAGGACATTCCAACAACAGACAGCAGTCAACAATTCTTCAACAATCAGCCATCTTTGACCTGTGAAGAACCTCCGAAGCCTGCCGATACTGAAGGTTGACGAACAGTCCATTTTGCCTTGTCAGCTACGTTCGGATAAGATTAGGTTCCGGAGCTACCTTTTCCAAGATAGCCTTCCCTGTGGTGCACATAGCACCTACTGGTAGAATGCGGGGTCGCGATGTCGGTTCCAGGCACATACTGACCCGCTTCGCAATGCGAATTCAATTTGAAGCGCTCCGCTGGTCGGCTCGTGGATGTCTCCATCGTGGCGTACTGTCCGAATGACACATTCCGCCGCTCACTGACACTGATGCCGAGCTGCTGCTGCTCAGGCTATGCAAATTGCGCGCGTTGACGGATATGCCATTGTTATCGCTCAGTGGTGAAGAATGGCGGCTTAGTTTTCGGACCGTGGTGTCTTCGTCCCAGCGATGAATAACCCGGGACGAGCGGGGTTTGCGGAGGGGGATCGGTGCGGCGTTTCATCCAGCCGCCACAATGCCTCTTCTGTTACGTCGCGCTTACGCATGCATCACGCAGTCAGACGAAAGGTTGGGTCCTGAATGAGGACGTGACCGCGGCTGCCTTCTTACGGTCCGCTTAACGGATTCTTGCTTGTCGTCTGAGGCGCTGAAACTCAGGCTCGAAAGTTCGATGATCAATTGAGCTAGGCGGTGATAAATTTGCCTGAAAGGTTGGAATGAGCGTTCCCTATTGAATTTGTGAGATAAATGCCATAAATGAAAAAACAGTTACCGTGCATGTCTTTTGCTCATTGGCCGGAAAGAACGCGGAGGCCGACTTGTACCGCTTTTGAGTGTTCCAAAGTGGCCTTTTTTGATAACTTAAAACATACCCGTAAAAAGAAGCATATATTTGATCTCAGCAGCTCGAGTTCTATCTCTTGACATACAAACATCAGTAGAGTTGAACAATGCATATAGGCCCGACAGAATCAATCGAGTAGACGCGGCAACTTGTACTGGCTTAGCTTGACGAAAACAGCTTATCTAAATGAACAAAGAGAATGGAAAACCAATTAGCTTTGCCTTTTTTCGTATCGCTATAGATTCTTCTCTTCGTAAGCTATGTTGTTGTGATTCAGTGTGGTACTAGCTTTCGGAAAACAAAACTCGGAAAACCCCATTGTATGCAGGACATAAAACCTGTTTGTGGAATAGACGTCACTTAACGAGGTCTGATATCCTCTAACCACCTCAGGTATCCTACCAAGAGCGGCGACTACATATAAATGCGCTTCTTTAGAACATTCATCACTTTTTTAAAAGAGAAAATGGGAAGAGTGCCTATAGAATGAGAAGGAATGCTTGAAACAAGAAATACCATAGCGAAGCTCAGCCCTTGGAGTTATAGCTCTTAATTGCTCGTTTGATTGAGAATATGCCAACTCGCTCGTGCTCAACGAACAAATAGCTCCTGATGCACCAGCTACGTGCACCTAGGTCTCGAAGTCAACACGGCCAACGAACCAAATGCTGTACTTGGGAAGGAGGAAGCGAGCGGTTTGGGAGCGATACGATTATGCTTTCATGCAGGTGAAGGGTTCCGATGCTTAGTCGACGTTCGAAGATCAAAGACGCTGCCGCACGGACCAACCAAATTAAGTGGGCCGGCTACGTAGGACGCTTCGCAGGCACCCTCTGAACGACAGCCGTCACCAACTGGATTCAGCGGATGTAGAGGAAACACCCTCACCAACGGGTTAGTCGAACTGCTTCGCGAAAGCCCTCACCGAACGATATGACGCTTCTCGTGTCCCTCCAACGAGGAGGACTTTTTAAAGCACTCTGGCACATGGACCATTGGAGACATTGCTGGCAGCCCTTCGAGCAGTTCGATGACCAAGAAAACGACAGGCCAAATCCGTATTCAAACTGCCTCCGACATCCTTTAGGAATAGATTGCGTGGCGCTCCGAAAAGGGGATTGATTAACGTCACATTTATCCTTCTTTAGTTGTCATTCAAAGTTTTAGGTGTATTCGATTTAGCAGCACCTGACGTTCCGTCGTCTTCAAATGCCTAAACATGGGATGAAGGCCCAAGTTTGCTCCCAACTCCAGCAAACACCTCAGCGACTTTAACATTTCCTACAATAACTACATAGAGAGTCGAACCCACGTGACAGTACGTAAGCGATATCTGCACAATGCTCATCATTCAGCTCCACTGGCCATCCAACAAGGGTCGTCTGTGAAATTATTCCAACAATTCTTAGCAAGACCTATACGGTTTTATACGACTTGTAACAAGGAGCAAGCTCGTTTTTGCAATGGGCCGGTCCAAAAACGGCAGAAGTTTTTCGCCCGGTAACTCATGAGAACGAAAGGTTGGGTGTACGTATTTTCCCCATGTAATTACAAAGTGCTGGTCACTTTGCCGCGTCCACTTAAAACCGAATTCCTGTAGGGTTTTCTATTTTAACCCAAATGAGGGTCAACATTTTTGTAGCCCACGAGTTAACTTGGTGGTCTATCTTCCTCTTAGTCCGCTGCAAGTCGAAATGAGTTTACTAGGAGACATTTTCTGCCATTTTGACCACCTATTGGCGCGCACAAAAACAAACTTCATCCCAGTGGTTCGTGTTAAATATCCTACAAGACCATATCCATGCTTCGAATTTAATTCAGTTCGCCTAGCTCGATTTACTCGATTTTCTTCGGCATTTTCGTCTTCTTTAAAGCCAAACTAAGTTAAGAAGGGATTAGGAAACCACTCGCTTACGCACCATTTTCTTTCAGAAGAGAAAATTTGAGGAAAACGTCTTGAATAGCAATCCCTGCACCTGCGCTGTTGCACTAATACGGTATAACGACTACAGATGCAGCTTTGGTTACTGTTTATTCTCGCTAATCCTCATGCGATTTAATATGCAGATCCGTTGCTCATTATGAACCCTCTGCTGACATGTCAAGTGGCATACGTTGCTGGAAATGCAACTAATCCGAGACGCCTGCCCGCATGAGGTGCAGATTTATTACGGTGCGAGGCTTACGGTTCTCGACGGTGTGAAGTGCTTCTCACCTCTGTGAGAGACAACGGTGCGAATTCTTCTGGGAAAGTCGCCGACGGCAACCCGTGGACACTGTGAGCTTGACCTCGAGTACAATAGTGTGTGGATGCCACGCTGCGTCGAGTAGATTGGCACCTGAGTGGGAGAGCACCTTAATTGGCTATGGAGGCGGTTGAGCGCGGTAAGAAACGCCTGTGGAATCCAGCGAGGTGCTCTAGTGGAAAATAGCAACGATACAATTACAAATGTAACATTTGAAAGAAAAGTTCATTACATAAGAATGATCTGGGATAGATCTGGTGCTTATTTTTAAGCTTAATTCCGGATATTGCTTGACTTCTCAATTCATAACACAAAGCGATTTTTGTGCTAAGAAAAAAAATCAGCTTTCTGCGTTTTGTTAAGCATTATATGGTGAAAGTTTTATGACTACTTCGTCTAAATCTTCTCATAGAAATCGCTATAAGTAGTTACAGCTTTAGGCAAAACTGCCCGCAGTTCGTTCGTGAGAGGCTTTCCTGAACGATCTTCTGCAGCTGAAAGCTGAACCTAAGCAAAAATGTTTTATAATTATGGCAGATAATGTGTTCGTTTTGCCGAATTCACTTAAAAAGTTAAAGGTACAAACTCAGAGGGAAAGGAATTTGTGACAAGGTGTACAGATCGATGAGTACAGTCCTTAGCTTTTCTCCGAGCAGTTTTACGATTTTTGAGCTATTTGAAGAAACGCTTGTGAAATGTTAAGCTATATATTTATAAATGTTTTCAAAAAAGCTCTGGATCGAGGCCTCTGACAAAAGTTACACTGAAGTTGCACTATTTCTCTTTCAAGTAGAGGTTGCTATCTGTTATTGAACTTGGTCTGCGATCATAATATCACGTCCGGTGAAATATAAAACTTCATTCACTTATAATAAGAACAAAGGATGGGAATAAAGGAAAAAGTCAGCGTTAACCAACTCCATTGTTGTATGTGTTGTGAATCTTACATCGTAGTGACAGAGTTTCAATTCGTATTTGTTGCATAAAACTACATGTAGCGCAGTCTACCAGGTTATTAGGTCGCACTTCCCGCCCAGGTCAACAAAGCCTTCCATCCATCCGGGCTCGGCGAATTGGTACTAGACTTGCCTGGGAAGGATAAAACGCTGCCTTAGTCATCGCCTGGCCCCACAATCATTGTGTGGCCAAATACGCATTCAAATCACCTCCACGACATCCCGCAGAAGTAGAATGCGGCGCATCCCCGAAAAGGGATTGAGTAACGTGTCGTTTGTCTTTTATCCTTATCATTTGGTGCATAGAACACCCCAGAGTAGTCAACTGATGTGTAAGAACGTTTTACATTTCCTGAAAAACTTCGATACCAATTCGCTAACATTGGAGACCGAAAGCATAGTTGGTTTTGGCGGGCAGCTAACTTTGAATACATTTGGGAGGACTAAGGCCGGGCTAACGACTTTTCAAACTGCTGCAAATACTGAAATAATGCTGAAGATTCCTTTGAATTTTGGATTAAGTGGGCAGAATGCATCGACTTCGTTTTTTCCGACGGTCACCAGTTTTTTCTCGGCTCTATTCTCTGAAAAAAGCCTATGTAATTCTTGAGCGAGAAAGGGGCACACTCATATTGTCATAACATTCACTGAAATTCATCTAAAATCGTTAGAGTGAAAAATCTACACATGCTTTCATTTTCTCTACACCCCTAATGGACACCTACCTTTGGTATTGTACGGTGAAGCTGTCAGAAATAGAGCACATGCAGTCCGGACTCCTCTCTCTAGAGGGAGCACCAAAAAAGCAGCTGCTGTGCTTTAAGTGAGTACGATTGGAGTAAATAGGAATAATTCAAAGTCTAGTGCGTACAAAAACGCACCTTCCATTCATCACCATGACAACATCAAGTTCGAACTTCTAACACATGTTAATTGCATTTTTCACTTCAACATCACAGTCTGAGTTTCCTGTTTCAATCTGTCACGGTTCCCTCCATTTAATGTAAGAACTGGCATAAATCCGATTTCGTACGAAACTCCGTCGGTGCCTGCTGAAATGTTTTAAAAAGTAACCGATGACGTGGAGGTGACGAGGGCTCGGAACAATATCCCGATGTAGACTTTTTCAAGCTTTCCACTTGAAACCATCAACATGCTAAAAAGGCTGGGCTGTTTCATGAAGCAACGGCGACGGTGAATTATTTCACTTTTTGTGTAAAGGGTAGCTGCTTCATAAAGTATATTTCATACTGCGTTATTTTTGAGGTCCCCTGGTTATTTGGATGGTTTCTTGTCGACTGAAGTGGCAATTGAAACGTAATTCCTGAGAGGACACGACTTTTCTTGACTCTGAAGGAGCCAACAGCACCGAAACGTAAACCGTATTAAAGGACTGTAAGTACGTTAACTTCCCTGCAACTACACTTCAACTACATAGCTACTACGTTGAAATAAGGCTACCTTCTCATAATATGTAGCGAGCTTGCATGAAACTTCCATTTAATTTCGGCATAGGGTGTGAGTTTTCAGAGCTTGAAAATATTGGGTTTTACATGCGTTCCCTAAAGCTTTGCATGACGTGGGGGAAATGGCAGGCTAGTAAATATTCGCTGTACCTCAGTCTGAGAAGTCTTCGCATTAGTGCTCATCTTATTTCTCAGGTTTTCTGAGATCCTTTAGATTCTTCGCCCTGTTCGCTGAACAAAAAAAAATAAAGTGACGTCATCACTCTTGCAGTCTTGAGTCATGTATGCTTACAGCAGCGATCATTGGAACAAAACTATGTAGCCTGACCTTACTGCACATTCTTCTATTTCCTTCTGATAGTTGAACATTGAACAAGTGCGGTAGCCATGAATTGAGAATACATCAACCATGCAACTCTTTCAGTACATAACGAATCTGTCGGCACTCAACAATGCACCTGAAAATGTGTTGAAAATGAATACCTGAGCCAACCATGCTTTTGCTCCCAAGAAGGTACGCTCATAATTTTTCGTAAAGGCTAAAATCGCGCCAGGTTAAAAGAGAGTCTCTTCTCAGATTACACAAAAAACTACATCAGTCCACATGAATAGCCAAGAACTATGCCTAACTTCGTCACCATCTATACTGTCAACTATAATTGGCCCAATAAATCTAATGTAATGAATAGAATGTGTTACGTATTCCAGACAATTTTGGAATCATAGACCTTACCACTAGGCTACGTTTTCCTTACAAAATCGGATTTCCAGATAGGTTGTGGACGCGTGTTGCGCAGTTGGAGGAGGTGCTGGCTGTCGATTGCACCCGGTACCAGGTTCCTGTTTCGGATTTCCCGCCCGGGCCAACCAAGCATTCCACCCGTTCGGGCTTGGTGAATTGGAACCAAACTTGTCTGGGAAGGATAAAGTGCTGATTTTGTCCATTGGCTAGTCACTTTAAGTCATACGCATCATCGCATCCCAATACGCAATCAAACCGCCTCCACAACATTCCGTAGAAATAGAATGCGTGGCGCCTCCCTAAAGAGGTTGAGCAGCGCCGTCATTTTCCCTTTATCCTTTAGATGGGTTGTAGCCATCTGGTAGATGTGCAAGTCCTACAAAACTAACGGTGAAAAGCTAGGAAATTTAGTAGTTCAGGTAGTGCAAGTGACGCCTCTCAAAGGGAGTCAACTATGATGTTCTTAGTTTGGATTGTTAGTGATACGTATTGTTTAAATCGAGCAACTAGCTACATGAAGGCGTGGATTACTTCAAATGGTTAACAAGCAGCTCATAAACTTAGATTCATTGATTTCTCCCATTTTACACCTTGTGTTGCTGCTCCCTGCAAACTTTTCACCGTTACCACGTAAGTACAGTGATGCCGACGTCATTGTTATGTTGATCCCAACTTATAACCACAAAGCCGAAAAAGATGGCACGCTGTGCAGCAGCACCTTGTTACTCGGCACACATGATCTTCTTGCAGCAATGGACAATAGTGTGCGAAAGTAAACACTAGATCAGGCAACACTGATTGCGCCACCCGGATCTCTCAATGGATGAGGTCGTAAGTATAAAGAGGTGTGCAATGCGACTGCCGATGCTGAAAGCGATGTGATGAGTGGAAGATGCTACTGACCGCAGCTTGAAGGAGGCTTTGCCACAGTTAACGTAACGTAAAAGACTCACGAGGTGCCAAAGTGCCAAAATTCAGATGAATAGGTCGTTCCGCTTCTCAAATTCGAACACCGCTGTAATCCGTGCATGTAGCGGATTCAAGATGAGTTTCGAGGAGCTCTTAATTTTTCTCCTTCCGACGTCGTAGTTTTCTTTCCTGTTTTTCCTCTTTACTAGAGAAGTGGTAAGGTGTCTTTCGGTGTGACAGATTTTTTTATCTGATCAGAGACTCAATAGAACTGAAGGAAAACTACTAGACGCGAAACAAAGATCCGCCCAGTCTCAGAACACTACCGTCAACTGGGTCTTTTCCCCACAACGACTTCATGGTGCTCAATTGTGACTTTTTTGGATATTCGAGGTTGGCGGTTTCACCTCTAAGGCTTTTTCGAGTTCATTTCCTTCGTCGACTTCATTTTCGGGTACGGGTTTTTGTGTTCGAGGGGTCCACCAGAAATTTCCGCTTACTGGAATTCCATGCCATTTGTCGACTCGCCTCCAAAATTGAATTAGAGGAAACGTCGTCGTCGATTTCGGCACGCCGTCACATCAAATCCACAGGAATCAGGAATGTGTTACGTGTCCGGCACGGCATTTTCATGTCGCTCACTCGAGACAAGGGCTATTAGCGGTTTCGCTCCAATAACGCCCGAGAATCCCGAGCTTTGCGGAATCTTCGCAATGTCTTCAACACGTTAACATAGTCTAGGTTGCCTTCTAGGCGTTGATGATCATTCTCTACAAGAAGAGGATCCGTTTTCTCCAAGGTATTCGCAATCAGCTCCCTTCTTCATCATAAAGCAAGGCACAGCCAACTTGTTCTCTTTAGATTTGTCTTGAGTCACACAAACTGACGATGACATCGCATACGACGATAGCAGAAAAAGGATTGAGAAGGTAGAAAAACACGGGAGGGCAGGAGTGATACAAGAGCAATCTTTGTTTAGCCTGTCCTAAGGTGAACGAAGTGCAGAAGCCTGAAGTTCTCCTGCAGTAAATGGAATTAATATGCATGCTCCCTTAGAAAAAAGTGAAACACTTGAGAAAAAAACTACAAATTAAAGAAGAAAGCTATACGTTTGTACCATCTGCGTTTTTATTCTCTTTTTGAAAGCATTTTATTTCAAGGCCTTTATATGTATATGCTACAATGCCGCTCCTGCGCGGAATAGGAGCAAAAAACTGCCGTTTTCGTCGTTCTCCCATAATTTTTTTCAAAGGGGCCTATTCCAAAAGCGAAAGCTACTATCCGAATTTAATCTATCACTTATCCATGATGTAGGTGTCATATAATGTAATGGTTTTAGAAAAAATACTCTAAGTCCTTTAAAATCTGGACCGTGTTCAAATATCTCAATAAATATAATATAATATAGGTTTTTTCATTTCGTATCTGTAGAAGGGTTTTTATTTTGTCTTTTTTCACGCTATCAGGCTTTACAGGTTACCCAAACTGAAGCTTTCTAATGAAACTGGACCTACATCATTGGACCTATACTGGATTCAGATGGTAAGGTTTATTTCTTGAATAGGCTACTTTAAAGAGAGTTGTTGGAGAGCCGCGACCGGCGTTTTTTTTGCGTTCACTCCACTCTAAAAACCAAAAGACAGGAATGGTATTGTACTTTTAGGCTATGGGATCATATAAGGCGGACTAGCGCAGTCAGCAGAAGGCCTGCATAGCGTGGCACTACTAATCGACTGTTGGTTTGTTCCAGGCCATCAATCTATCAGCGGTTCTTGGTCGGTGAATTGGCATCACCCGTGGCTAGAAAGCGGTTTCTGCTTTCCAGAGTTCCGAAGTAATACTTGATTTCGATAAAAGATGATTGATAAAGGACAGCGCTAACACGTTGACGACGAGAGCGATTTTCGCGTGTTCGGCCAGTGGGACGAAGCGCGCCGCACAAACGTGACGCGACATACCGTTACCTGAACTTCGTCTTGGATAAATTTGGGATGCCAACATGATGCTAATGTTCCTCTCAACAGTTTCTGTCGGTTGCCCCCATATTTCTTTTTTTCTTTTTTTGTTATTATTTTTATATTTATATGTATCGTTATTTATTTTTTTTTATTTTAGGAAAAAATAATAAATTAAAATTTGACATTGCCAAGCACAGCAAACAAAAAAGCATATAGAAAGCAGCAAAAAACAGGTCTCGCCATGCACTCAAAAATTTCGCCGCAACTTTTATCCGATTGATAGTGTGAATGCCACACACATTAACCGTCAAGGGAGGATGTTGTGTTCTTTACAGTGCCTCTTGTTGTATCGCCAACAGGTGTCAACCTCCATGCGAATAGAAATACTAGTATCAATCGAATCAAAATCGCGAGCTCTTGGCGGAGGACATGGCGCAATCTCGTTTTTTGACACTAAAAAATGGTCGCCTACCTGATCTCAAGCACGAGTTCTAATCAATTATTCTCCCTCAAAAGTAAAAATTTCATAAAATTTTGAACAGTGTGTTCACCTACTGGGGAGGGCTTCATTGGTCTGCGCGGGGATCCGAACCAAGAACCTGTACGCGGTAGTGAGCCCCTTCTCCGACTGCGCTACGACTCGTTCTTCCTCTGGGTATCCAATAGAGAAGAAAAATTGCCTTCGCGGTGTCCCATAAACGTTGAGCACATGGTCGATGCCAACATGGATTTGATTAATGTCGACTCTTCGCTTGACACAGGTAACGCATCAGGCCAACACTATGCCAATAAGGTCACTCAGCACGGGGCCCAACCGATATCTGTGAACTATAATAATAGTTAGGCTAACGCTTCTTACAAAATGAAAAATAATAAAATAAAACTATCTTTAAGGCAGACATAATTCCAGGTAACATGTTGGCACATCCAGAACAGGAATGGTGATTCCAAGTCATTCCAACTTTGGCGCAATTCTTGGCAATAAGAGCAGACCGAGGGTGTTTAGTCAACAAAATATACACGGGTGGTGCGGCTTTTATGCTAGTCACATAGCTAGTTTGAACGAAGTTGAAAACATTGGGAGTAATTCTAAAAATTCTCCTGCTCACTACTGCCTCATTCTTCTCTCGCTCACGTTGAGAAAATATAGACGACGAAGTTAATAAGCCCTATTGCGGGCGCGCCACTTGTTCAGCTTCTAAAGGATATCGTCGAGCCATTGTGAATGTGTAGTATAGAGCAATTCCTTAGTAGGGCGGCTGACAAATCTATGATAGAACTTCCAAAACCCTCGCTCTACCAGTTGTCGAACCGACTCGATTGATAGGTTCATCTTTATAAGCATTGCACACAGCGCACACTTAAGACTCGCCGGGACAGATTGGAGCAATTCCATAGCTGAAAAATTCTGATAAATTTCTCCAAGCGGTTCGAAATAGTCTTGAGGGCTTTACATTTTCCAGCAAGGGAAGATGGAAGCGAAGTGAACATGCTTTCTCCCACTCGATTGATAGGTTCGATCCTATATGCATTGTGCACGGCGCACACTCGGAGCATTCCAGGCATGACAAAGCACTGACAACGTATGCCATGCTTGAGATACACCGAAAACATGCACGTCCTGGGAAATAAGATGCTCTAATTGCAAAAGCCTGCTCCAGTCATCTTTTAGGCCACCCACGGCAAAAATGCGGAGGTCTGGTAAAGCTTTACATATTTTTGTATAGATCTCGAGGAGACGAATCGAATGGTTCTAACAACGCAAAATTGAAGGAGTTATGAGCGTGCGACGCGGGCGGTATTGTAAGTCTGTATAAAAACTTGAGTGGAGCAGTTCTCTCCAAAAAAAATCGGGCATCCACTTCACCTACCAGGGAGGAATGGGAGGCTTGGATGTCTTGGGAAGGTCCTGAACCGGAAAAAATTGTTCACTACACATCCTCTGACTTCGCCAGAGCACCTTCATTACATTAGGTTTTTAGAATTCTGCACCAAATTTCATAGCTTTCTTATCAACTTAGAATTTTAAAAGGTGTAGTGTAAAACCTCGTAGTGAAACATCTCCATGATTTCAGTTGTAGAGGCATTTCCTTTAATTAGAGAAGTTTGTGTTACCACAAAGCCCATATCCAGATGTGCTTTAAAGTGCAGTGTGAGAGCGTCTCGTTTGTGTCAAAATTCTCCACTTGTCTCATATACCACGCAAAGCATGGAAACGCTTTCTAAAATTAGATCGCTATCCTAGTCCTCCCAGCGAGTACCGTGTTATGCCGAGCCTGAGAATGTTCTCAGGTGTGTAAGGTGTCCGGAGGGAAATCGAGCCAGCGATAATTAACCGCCACTTGTTATCACCTAGCTTATGACACCGAAAACAACCGCTGCAGAGCGGTCTCTCCTCAGGTGCTACCACACCACCGCAGCAGTTGTTGTCAGGTGCCATCGCATCTCCTAGCCGGACGCCATAAAAAATGGAGGAGACAAATCGCTTGGATGCCCAGAGCCCGCAGTCGCGTTTGAAGATGTTCGCCGATAGAAAAAACTGCTGACAGGATTCGAGCAAAAACATTAGCAACATGTGTGCACTGTTGTGTAAAGATGAAGTGCACTACAACCGTCACGGTGTTTTTCAGTACGTAATTAGGTCTTCCAATGCCTGCACGGTTGAACACAGATCTTGCATAAAAAACAGCGTTGCAAAGGCACAGCTAACTCATGGTGAGAAGTAGTCAGAGTCTGAAAAATGGGTAGCATCCATCAGCAATTTCCTCATCGTTTCGCTGCCCTGAACAAAGTAAAGGCAACACGAAGTCAGGGGCCGGATTCATCAACGATTTACAGCAATTTAATGGAGAAAATACAGCCGAAATCCCTAAAAGTGCGGATTATCAAGCAATATGGTGAAACATTTCACCATATCGCTATATCGAGAGCTAGATAGGTTGAGCTTTTGGACATAGTGCAGATCCAGGACAAGAGGAATAATTAAGTGCTAGAGAAGAGAAGGAGTAAGGACATATTGGTGCTCCTACCAGGAGTTGACAGTGCGTGATTGTACATCAATGTGTATGATACATTCCTTACGGTTAACTATTCACTTCTAAAGCGCATCTGTTTAATCACAAATGCTATGAACTAGGTTTTTAGATCAAAATTCGAAAATGGCTCACTTCGTAAAACTTCAGAGTTCTACCTATCATATTCATCTTTAGGTCTTAAAACACTCTGTAATATCCTCAAAAATAGTAGGTAAAGCTGAACACTTTCGTAGTTCGTTGCTTCATACATACGACACGATTTCACAGAGTCATAAAACGAATTAAGTATATTCGTCCAAGCATGAAAGGTTTATGCCTTGTTTTGCTTCAAAGCACATATCAACAGGCCACTTGCCTGCACTCGACAGCTGGTAATCAGTGCACTTTTGTACCTACACGATTTTTTTCATTTTCAAGAAGACCAGAATTGCACTTCAGCCTTCGTTGATCACGTTCCCACCAAGTCTCCTATCCTTGCGAGGCCGACACATTATTACCAGACATTTTGGGTAGGACAACACAACAATCAATTCATTGTGGTCACCCATGGCATCTGCTGAATGCGAATTCGAATTTGTTTTCGGTATCCTGCAGAGATAGAATGCATGGCCCATCCCAATTAAGAGCCATCTTAACCCCATATCTTTATGAGATTTATTGTTTCACATTGGTAGTTTAGTCAACGAAACACCCTGCATTCCGAAATCGGGGTTTTTGGTTCGTGTTCACTCAACAAGGACTTTCATCCCTTTGAGATCATTGAGTTGATACTGACGACCGGATTGTTTTTTTGTTTTTTTTTTGTTTTTACGATGAGGCATTTTGTACGATAAGGCACTTGGAATGCCTGCTATAGGAAGGTAATGTAAGTTGTCTCTTATGGCTAGAAGTAGAATGCATGGCGCATTCCAAGCAGTGAGAGATTAACGATGTCCTTTGCTCGATGATTAAGAAAGAGATGATTAAGAAAAATGACTTAATTCGAGAGGGAAGGATACTCTGTCTGTTTGGTTTAAGTCTAAGGGCTCGTGCGAAACGAAAACCAAACTAATTCTTTGTTTTCCATACTTTTACAATTAAACAATCACAATTATATGGCTTTACTCATTTATCATTTATCATTGAAAGCCTTTTCTATTTCTTTTTTCTACACTTTATTAAATTAAACATGGTCCCAGTTTCCTGTCCTTGTCAAGTTACCACAATGCACCCATGTGGCTCTCAAGATGAGCTTTTTTCATGCACTAATGGCGAATGTGAAAGGCTTCGTGCAGCACTGACAGATTCACGTCGTTTTCAATTTAAATTATAAAGTATAAAAGGCGGCGTTGGTCAATATCCTTTAGGATGCGCCGCGCATTCTACTTTTACGTGGTCCGAACCGAACCAGAATGGTCCGAACCGTGAAGCTGGGGGCGATTTGAATGTGTATTTGCCATATAATGACTTTCGGTGGCCAGCCGATTAACAAGTCAGCGCTCTATCCTTATCAAGGAAATCTGGTACCAATTCACCAACCCTTAATGTGTAAGAGGCTTGGTTGGCCTGGGCTGGAAATCCGAAGCATGAAGCTGTGGTATCTGGTGACCGCCGGCACCTTCTGCGAGTGCGCTATCACGTATCCAGTTTCCCCTATAAAATTCCCTTTAAACTTTAACTCTAACGTAAATTTAATTTATCCTCGATAAATGCTACGACAATAGAGCTGTGGTGGACTTTTTATTCACTGTGTTCTGTTAGCTGCTCTGTGCTGGACACAGTTTTATCATAATCACTATTGCTCACTATCCTAAGATCGAGAATTCCCTTAAGCGTTTTTGAGCGTGGGGTAGGGATGTGTACATAGTTCGAGAAGCTTAACCTAACAGCAGCGTATCGTGATTCGCAGCGAAGACAAGATAGCGACCATTGCTTTGGGAGGTTTTCTCTTCCTCGTTGTTGTTGTTGTTGTGAAAGGCTTCATCAGTTACAAATTATAATATAACAGCTCATTTAAAGGAAAGGCCAATGGCGTATTTTGGACACCATCTGTGATTACGCACTTCTCGACGTAGAGTTTCATGGCTTTTGTGAACCTTGCAAGCATCTACTGAGTGTCATTGACGAGCAGATGAACCACTCAAAAATCCACTTCCCACTCGATCAAGCTCCTAGATAGCTCCTCCTCACTTCCAGCGCCCCTTGCCCTCATCCGTGCCTGCGGATTACTCGCTCTAGCCCCTAAAAATGTCGAGTATTTTCTCGTGCGTACGGCAGCGTAATCGCATGCAGATCCTCAACCTCTCGACCCCGCCCAGCTCGCACTCCTGTTGAGAGGGCGGGCCCGAAGTGGGACTGGCCCACGGAGCGCGCGGTCAGGCACTGTTGAGCTGGCACCTGTAGGGACTGCTCTGGAACTTTCTGCCCACTTGTTAGAGTGCAAGGTATTCCCATAACTTGGTACACATGGATAGGAGGTAGGATAGCGGACTTGACGGCTGCTGGTTTGCAGCACCTTTGCTTCCGTAGTAGAGTAGGCTTCGTCTTCACCGTGAGTTCATTTTTTTATAGAATATCTTGCTTATGATCAATTCAAAGCGTGTTTCGTCGTTGTGATAACACGTGTTTTTCGTTTATTGTTAATTACAACGAAACCTATTGTTAATTATGCTCATGGAAGTTTTCTACACAAGCTGTAATTACGCTTTCTAGTATAATAGCTCGGTGCAAAGGTTCGTTGTCACAAGATAACGTCATTTTATCTGTATTGCGGCATAGTTAGGTCAGTCATATAAGAGTCAAAATCCAGTCATATATAGAGCAGCCGCATAAGTTAAATCACCAGCGCCTAGCTAGCACCTCAATGGAATCTTTTCTTTCTCAACCTCATTTCAGACCAGAGTCCACTGCTGGACTCAAGGGAGGGTCATTATGCATTTGTCTCTCAATTTAGTTCTGATTTATCTTCTATTGCTGTCTATGATACCTCCCCTCCGCAACAATATCGTATTCATAAGATCTTGATTGCCCACACCCACACACCAGTCGAATCGACAACATGAAGCTCAGGGAACCACGAATTTTCAACCATTCTCTTCTCGTTAACTTTCCCATGACTTCCCCTCCATCTTCCAAATAACCTACTTCTGACTAGAGTCGACACGGCCATGTAGCCACGAGTACCTGCGTCGGAATTAGCCGTGTCGTGGCATTTCATGCGTGTGCTGCTCCTATTCATAGGAATCGTTTAGCTAACGCTAATTTCAGCATGCTTCTCCACATACTCTACTGCTTGATAAGCAGTGTCGCCGCGAGAAAACTGCCCGATATCTTCTGGAACTCGACAAATTCCTTGTGAGTTTTGTTTTTGTACAATTTTGTAACAGCAAATTTTCAAAATAACCTCTATTTTTTCCAAGTTCTTTGGCCTTCGATCGTTGAAAGACCTTTCTATCAATTTTGCTATTATAGAGTGCATTAAGGAGACACACATTTGTATGCATTTCGTCTATTTTTAGTAACTTTTACCCGCTTTCTCATGATCAAATGTTTTGAGGTGTCAGTTCCAAAAACTATTGCTCTTTTTCGAGTTGCTATGATCGCTTTTATTTTCCCCGTAGTCAACTGGAAAATACTATAGGAATTTCGTGGTGAAAGTAGTTACAATGTTTCTTGCTTCTCAAATCACAGAAATTGAAGGTATAATGACAAGCTTCATAAAAACTTCCGTTGTTTTTTTTCGAATGAAATGATTCAACTGTAAAATGCATAAAGCTTCTAATGTGACCAGATTAATAACGTATAGAAAAGCAAAGCAAAATCGCTATAAAAAGCTTTGTTTTCAAGCTTTGAAATTGGCGTTTTGCTGAAAAGTAGTTTAATTTATTCAAAAATGAAGCACGATCTGGAGCTTAACTGGATAGAATTAGCTATTGTACAAATTTAGGTGTAAGGCTTCTTTTCAATTTCCTAGCTTCGAGCTTAACAGCTTCACAAATTGATGGCGTTTTTGTGAGTTTATCTGTTCCTGACGGTTTTTATGTTTCAAAGTAGCAGTGTTACAGGACCCGTCTATTATTTACGTTTTCGTTGCAAACATTTTTTAGCGACTCATAAACCAATACGCCTTTAGCTTGGTAAGCGCTCAGTTAGTATCAACGTAATCTATGTAGAAAGCGTGGAATAGCAAGTTCGGGTAATTTTTTGGAGGAAATTTTCGCCTAGCCACTTCGGTGCCTGGGTTCTTCACTTGACCGTTTAGCATCTTCAGCATCAACAGAGATAAGGAATAACATTATCTGACTGCCCTTCCAAGCGTTTTCAGATAGAGGCGCCTGTGGGTGGTAGATCCGCATGGGAGACAATTCAGCAGGAACTCTCTTTGCACTAGACGACGACGGCCTAAACTCGCTGCGAAGAAAACTATCATTAGCATTTCAGTCACGATGAATGCGTCGTAATGATCCTGCCTTCGACTCCGAGCTGCCGCTAGCCGTTTTTCTCTCGGACTTCACCCCATAATTAAGCCCTCAATTGAGTCCGCAATTGTGGAATTTCATATGCGGAGGGGTTGAACAGCAGTATAGGTGCTGTATTTCGTTCTACTTTACAGTATGTAGAGACAGAAGGAACGAGTTCGAGCTCTAGAATCGTTCAACCGTCCGTCCCTCCTTAGTCTCCATCACTATCGGTAACTTTCAACTTTCATTTCATGAGGAAACTTTCTCAACTTCTTCTTTACGTCGAGGGAAACAAACATATTCGGAAAAAACAAAACAAAAAAATAAACGGGCTAACTAATCTAACGGTTTGGTAGGAGGCTACGATGTTTCGATTGTCATTGATAAAATCTTGTCAAAGGATGTTTGGGGAATACTTAACCTTGTCAAAGGACGTGGGGAAAGGGCTAATTGAATACTCTAACCAGGTGACTGGGACTTGAGGTCCTAACATCCTTAGATTCAATAAACCCTCAATATTTTTCATGAACAAAGAATTAGCTCACCTTTAGGAACTAGAGAAACTCGGTCAAGTTCCAGGGCGCAAATCATCGTCTCATCAGAGGTAAAAGCCGGAGCCGCTAAACCAAAACTGTGAACAAGACTTTGACCGCGCCACTTGGGACTTTCTCCCCGACGTCTTCTTTCCACACATTTGCTGTAAAACGACGGCCTTCGCACCCAGCTCTACACGCTCTCCCCACCAAAGGCTCCAGGCGCGCCGTAATCAGCCGCAGTTGAGTCGCTTAATCAGGCGCCGTGAGCAAATACGGTAAATCGCTCGGTACACGAGTCGGTAGCACTTTTAAGTGTCCGCTAATCCACAGCAGCTGACGGTATCGCGACGGGAAAAAGGGGTCGCGCTATTGATTGCTCATTTACATAGTCATTAGTGTTACTTAGTGCTGGGGCTAAGCCGCGCAGCTAGCAGCAGCTACCTAGCTGAGTCGGTCGGTCGGTCGGTTTGATAGGTGTTGGTCCTGCAAGGGCTTTGAAGAGAAGCCGGTCGTGGCGCTAGGTGCACGTAGGTGCTACTAGTTGTTCACGCCTGTGCGGGGAAGAGCTGATATAGTCCATCATGGAGAGGAATGAGGACTTTGAGCCTTTCAACAAAAAAGCAGCAAAGAAGTTCGCTCGTTAGCAGTTGTAAGAGCACCTGCTTCAACCATACTTATGCTCTTCTCTCGTGGAGATCTTACTTCCAATTGGTAAACGAATGAAGAACCAACGGTTGTAGTATACTATGGTCAACTGGTACGGATAACAGCCGCTTTTTTAAAGAGCAGACTACGCCGTGTGCAACTATTCGTAGCGTAATCCATGACCGAGTTGCTTCTCTGAGTTTCTGGACATGAGTAATTTTCATCTGAATCTGGTCATTTCTGGTTTTTCTTTTTCTCAACATTTTCATTTTATTGGCGTAAGCATTCTGACGAACTTCACTGTTCTGAGGCGCATCTCAGAGCTTAATGAAAAAGAGGCGAAGGAGGCAAAATAATAAACCAATATGTAAACCTAAGCTTCCACCGGAGCAGAAAATTCAGTAATTGCTTTTTCTATGACTGCCCTTGGTGTTGCACTCCGGGTGTTATACTACCTGCTCTGAAAGACAATCTGAAATATTTTTCAGCAATTGATTTTTAAAACAGTAGTTTCATAGAATTACTGACTCAAAAAAGGATTCTTGGTTTTATCAACGCTTAATTGATACACATACTAAATTGGAACCCAAATTGCTGCCGACAATTCTTGAAGGATTGCTATGTGATAGGTGACAAGGTGTGTGTGTATCAGGTTCTGTATTTAATGGATGTGGCTCTCAATCCATCTAGCAAAGACACTTGGGGATTAAATCATGAATGGCTTAGAATTTCTCTAGCTCTAGTACTCCTTAGCAACGTCATCTAGCTTCTCGCAACACCTGTCCAGAAATTTCAGACACTCAAATCCACCTTACTTATGGGGTTGGAACATTACAGCCCTCGGTTTACATGCTCTCTTCAGCCTCATGAGGCATTTTGCTGGTATGCTTCACAGGTCTTTACTTTCCCTTTTTCCTCACCTAACGCCGCTAGCATGAACATGTTTCTTTCCCCTTGTCCGCACACCCCATTTTTACCGTCTTAAACGGAACTGCACCTTGAACTGAAGGCTTAAGCACATGAGGCTTAATGGCGCAAGGTATGTAATATTTGTTAATGGCTTCGCTTATCTGCCCAGATTGAGTCGCTGAAATATTCCATTTTTTGCCTTCGAAGTTCCCGGCAAACATCCGGCGACGGTGTGACTGACCTCATTCCCTGACCCATGCGCACTGGCTAGCGCAATTAGATGTGGATGTGTACGTATGTGCTGGTCAGAAGACGAGATGTGTCTGTTTGGAGGAAACAAATGGTCTGGGCAACGGCAGCAGCTGCTGCTGCTCAATGTCGTGCTCAAGCAACAGATAACGGCGCTGAGATTGATTACTGTCCATCAGCCGGGGGTAAACATGCCATAATGAGAGAGATTTACACCGGATGATGGCCGCATGGCGCATTTTGACACTAGAAATCACGCCCGGGTGACAGGCGATCCGCTGCTGAAGGATGGAAAAATCTGAAGAACTCAATGCTTTCTTTAGGAGTTACCTTGTGGATAGGATGGTTGTTTTTGTTACTGTATCAGTTGGTAGGGAGCTTTGTTTGTAACCGAGCAGAATCCACCCTACTTGAAGATCTTGATTTTTCATTCAGTATCTGTGTTGATATTTCACTGTCCTCCCGAACGCCGAATCAAATCAGCTCCAGAAGCTACCTAAATCGCGTCATAGTGCTGGTTTAACTCCTGCTCTTCCACTGAGAACTTTATCCAAGGAAGTTTCCAGCATCCCCTGCGCATAAAGTGCTCACTTCAGTGTTTTCCACCATTACACATTGAAGACCTCCACCATTTAGTCGTTGTAAACCACAAAGAACACGCCAGGAGTGATTTAGAGATCGGACCCACTTAGGCGAAATTAATGACGACGCTGTCCAAACATTGCGGAGCTCACGCTCTCGCGTTGCATGTGATCGCACTGAAGCGCTTGAGGAATTCGAGAGAGCGGAGAGCACCACCTCGACCTGGGGAACGGAGGAGTCAACACTGGTGAGGGACGAACACACCTGGGAGTTATAGAACCATGGCCAGAAATAGCTGGAACAATGTGGAAAGTGTTGAAACTCCGAAATATTATTGTTATTGAAATATTATTGAAATAAGGTATGGAACTCAACTCCCTCAAGGGATGCGCCACGCATTGTTCTTTTACGGGACATGGTGGAGCCCATTTGAAGGCTGTTTAGTCTATGCAATGATTTGGAGCTGGTCAGTGAGGGACAAATCATCCTTTCTAGGCATGCCTGGTACCATTTCACTGACACGGATGGATGGAAGGTTTGGTTGACCAAACGGAAAATCCAAACTAACTGACCGTGGTTTAGATGCACACGCGACAGCCGCGCCTCCTTTCACTGCGCTACCCTGCGCATAAGCCATAGAGCAGATCTCAGAGCTATCCTAGTCGGGGAGGCAACCATAATGTGTCAGCTGCATATGTCAGCCCAAGCGGCGCAACTATAGTAGATCTTATTTAATTTCTTCAACGAAATCTTGCGGCTTATTATTCATGAAGAAACGTACAAGCATGTCTCAAAAGAAATAGTGAGATCTGTCCGAGCACTTCGACGTAGAGGTGCTCTCCTATTGCTCCCAGAAACACAAGTTATTCGTACCCCGGCCCATGGCGCAATTACGCGGAATTCGCTGCTGTGTTTGCGGTCATGCGTTCGGATCGGGTTTATCTGTCCGCAGTGGCACTCAATGTCGCGCTGACCACCGCACGCTCTATTTGTAGACGAGTATCGCTTACACTTCCCCTCTCCTTTGTCGAGGACCTCAAGGATTTGGCCGATCGACGGCAGATGTCTCGAATGAGGTCGACTCCGGCGGCACGACGCCAGTGGCTGGAACACTTTGGCCTTACCTTAGACGGGCCTGCAGTGTGGCGGTGCTGTAAAGGTCCTAATCAAGATGATGAAGCCGCCGGCTCGGCTCGGTGCTCGGTGCGCAGCAATTGAAGGCTTAGGAACATCACAAAGATAGCGATCACCCGGCGACCTTTCTGAAATGATCGACAGGTTGCTCGCCGAGGTGTCGGAAAGGAGCACGTCGTTCTGGATCGGCGCAGATCGTGTGGCCTGATAGCGGCTCGTTCTTTAAGGAATTGGCTGCCTCGAGCCTCTCAAACCATGTGCAGCTTCACGGAAGGAAATTATTGCCGACCTAAACATTTCCCTTAAAGTGGCAACATCGTTTAAAATTTTCTTGCAGCATTTTCAGAGCATGTAGACTATCAGTGCCGTTAAAAACGTGGCCTACACAAGGGCTAAGGTTGCTTTGGGACTCGTGGTTTCGTAGCCCGAGTGGGAAAACCACGAGTCCAAAGGCCTGTTCCCTTTGGCATGTACGTGAGTTACCACCAGACTGACTTGTCTGGGGAGGATAAGCCACTGACTCTTTTATCAGCTGACCATCGCAAGCGGCTGTGTGGGAAAAATCCGCATTCACCTGGGCTCCACGATATAACGAAGAGTTGGACTGCATGGCTCATTCTGAGAGAGATAAACTAACTGCGACCGTTATCCTTCTATCCTTTAGGGTATTCTTCGGTTCTGACGTCAGACTCTTATCGGAGCCATCACGTAGCCCATTACGGCGCTTTTTTTAGCCACAGGCTTTCCGCCGTAGGAATTCCTACTTAGATGATGATTTACGATACCCCGGTGTTCTCTTCCTTTGTGTAAATGAAACAAAGCGAACCCCGCTCTAGATGATGTTGTGCTGCCGGCTGACCTGCTTCAAGTCATCCAGGCCGAAGACGACCTAAGGCAAAATTGCTCATTCAAGACATCGAGGCGTGGCGTGAATGACCAGGCCGTCTTTTGACAGAAAAATTCTGTCTTTATTACGTTCAAAATTAAGTCGATTAAGGAATAGAGGGGAGGGAGCGTAGAAACCAAAAGAGTCCTGCTTAAGATCAGCACTCATCCTTGCTAACCGCGAAGTACGTCTGAGCTAACGACTTTACCGGCATCGATTCGTTTCAAAGAGAAGAGGCATCCTCGTCTCAAGTACAGCTTTCCGTGGCGCTCTCGCTCGCACTCGGAGCGAGGCGTTGAGATCCGGCTCTTAGTTAACCAGGGAAAAACCACAAGTAGTACTCCACCTGAACTAGTAACATCTTCTCGACTTTCCTCTAGACTAACCGTTGTACTGAAGAAGAAGAAGAATGGTTCAGGGAATCCGTACGAAACTTAATTTCCTCCGGCACTTTGAACGTGCTGACGAGCGGCGGTGCTGAGCCGAAGCGGAAGTCTTCGGCGAAGAGTCGCCATCCGACTGCTTAGCTTCGAGATGGAGTCCGAGCGAATTGTTCAGCTAGAACTGACGATGAGCATGTTCATGTGGCAATTTGAGTCGCGAAGGCATGGGTGACAAAACTGGAAGCACCTTTATCACTGAGCAACCTTATTTTTTAAAAGCATCTATAAAGCCGTTATTATATCATTATTTACAATAAAAATAAATAAAACAGTAATAAAAAGTAACTTTAAAATTGGAACATTTCGGCCGCCGGCTGTAATAATTAAAGTTCGTCTGAAGGAAGGCGGCGAAACGAACGAACCAAAAAAAGCTTATTTTCATTTCCTCATGCTATTCAAGTACACCTATGAGGTGCGAAAGACCGCTCGCCATTGCAAAAAGAACTGCTTAGACTTCATTGCTACTGAAAAGCTTTCTGTCGTAAGAGAATTAAGCTATAGCTTTTTCTTCTGAAAAGTGGATAGAAAGGAGAGTTTCAAGTTCGTTTTGAAATTCCTTCAAAAGATGCTCTCTTCTTCCTATTACTCCAGTTTGTCGATAAAAATACATGTGTTATACCTAGGTTATAACTGGTATAGTAGTAGAAATAGTTAAATCATTCAAAGGAATGAAAAATTTTGTCATACATAGCCATGTCTCCCAGGATGTAGAAGTGATTTCATCTGAAAGCGCACTGATTGGTGTGTGGTGCATACACACATACACAGGTTTAAAAAGGTTTCCAATTGAAATAATCAAAACAGGAATCTGAAGAAGGAAAAATTTTCTAGGGAATTACAAGTGAGTTGAGAACAAATGATGGCTTAAACCGCATCGTAGAAAAATCCCCCAGACTTCGTATGTTTTTGCTATCGAGGGAATCTGTAAGGACCGCCGAAAAACGAAGCAAGGTCCGTTGATGCTTTTCGACAAAACTCCAAGAGATTAAGAGACGTTGATTTTTTTCTATAACTCAAATGTGTTTTTTTACCTGGTAGAACTATACAAACCACTAAACACTTCTGAAAGTGCAGAGTCCTTCAATGTTTTGGAAGAATGAGCTTATCTGTGCTATGAATCACACAAATGGACTGATGGTTGCAAAAGTTTCAGACTCGAACGATACGTGTCCATCGGCGATGCGGTCGACATCGTCTGCCCGTTCTACGATCCCGATGTCGACTTCATGGACACCGAGCAGAGCATCATCTACAGAGTACGTTCTTCGATCCAATCTTCGATTATTATAGACTTATCGCCCATGTTTCTAGGTACCTGAGTCGGACTACGAAACCTGCACCCTGTCTTCCGCCGCACGAGAGTTAGGTCGATGCATAGCCCCAATGAGGAAGGACAAGGTGAAGGTCTCGTTTCGCCTCCTCAGCCCTAACCCGTCGGCGTTGGACTACCGACCTGGTCAAAGCTACTACTTCATCTGTAAGTTGCCTCTGTCCTTAGAATGCTAAGGACTTCGTTATTTATGCGTGTTTAGCAACTTCTACTGGAACGCCGTGGGGCCTAGACAACACCAGAGGTGGTCTGTGCTCGACCAATCAACTGAAGATGATTATTCACGTGGCAGCTTTCGGTAGGTTCTTCGACCTAGAACCCGACAACCCCAGAAGATTTGTGGAACCTTCGTGGAATCTGACGTTGTTAGTTTCAGGCCATCACCATCATCGTCACCATAAGCGACCTGTAACAACCGTCGCTACAACGGTAGAGCCAACAGCTGAGGATTCGAGCTGGCCAGCTGATCCATTGTGGACGCAGTTCTTCGACAAGGTATGCATCGCTCATGGTTGTTGAACGTCTGAACCTCAAAGTTCACCCTTCGAAGAGCCACAAATTTAAAGGGTCGATTTCTGCACTCCAAGGAAACTGCTTTTGCATCAAAAGGGTCTATTGATAGATCCAGCGAAGAAAGGCTTTTCTTTACCTCTCTAGCTGCTCTTCCCTGCTTGTGAGGTAGCCAGCAGTCAGCCCTCTAATGTGACTGATTGCAGGTAGAAAGTGTCGGGAACTCGGTGTGGTCGACGGTCACCAGAGGAGAACGGCTGTCGCTTGACAGCGGCAGTCGGCGTCATGAGTACGAGTCCGTGCCGTTCAACGACGAGATGGATTTTCAGATTCACGAGATTGGAGAGGGTTGGTCCTAAACCTTGTTCTTTTATACAATCCTTCATTGCCTTGGGATCTATATTTCTTGAAAAATACAGGGGATGGAAACAAGCTCTTTAAAAATTCTTGAGAGCTAGAAAGTGATAAACACCACAGCTCTGTGCCATCTTCACGTCAATTCGGGCACTTTTCGAGCCGAATTGGACACTCTCCAAGCAAGGTTGACGCTTTTGAAATCAAACTGAACAAATCCAAAACCAAAACGAGCTTTTTCCATATTAAAATGGAAATTCTCCGAGACCGTTAAAACGATTTTTTATCTCTAAAGGTTTAACATGACTGTCGGTAAGTGTTTTGAAGGTGCACCCAATAAGTGAAGAAATGTTTCGACATTTTATAAAGTTTTTGCTTATCAAGGAAAAAACATGAAGAAAAATTTGTTTTAAAGGCAGCAATCATTTAGTGCCTTAAGAGGAGCGCTCAACTAGATCGTCGCAATTTTCAATTAATTAGTAGTGTGAATGCTGCTCACTCGAAAAAAAAACGATGTCTAGATATGTGTTTTTTAACACGTTTTTGTTGCTACGCTCATATCTGCCTTACTCCAGGTTTTAAGCAGGTTTTGCTAGAAAAGACTAAAATCGTGACAAATCAGACACGTACATGGCACATTTTTTTAAATTAAAAATTGCTGTCCGTCTGCACTCTCATTTAAGCTTTGAACTACAATTTTTTTCATAAATGTTGCAAAATTTCAAACAGCTTGTTCTCTTTTTGCGGCAGAGGGTTAAGAATTTGCAAAGAAGGTAGTGCGAAATTTTCCTCGAACAGAAATTATGCTGGTCTTCTCGGAAAGTCTATGATGTGGAGGAGGCTCATTTTAATTTTTTTCTAACCTAAAAGAATGGGCACACGTATACCGCTGAGGAAGAAAACAACGAGCGAATTTTGTCTAAGAACTAGCTGCACTTTCGATAAGCTGAAAGGAATTAAGGCTAGAAGCGCATTGCATCCTAACTTGGACAAGTAGCCTACAGCTCTAGACTAACTTTGAACGGATTGATCTGATACATTTTAAAAACCTGAGAGCCTCCATACTTACTGGCTAATATTATATATTCTAAGCTGTCACAACGATGTTTTGTTGCGATCAAAACTTCTAGCGCCAGGCGGGACTCGAACCCGCACCTCCCTCTGACCGGGCGGGAATGCTCTACGCCTTTACACCACCGGCGCCGTTTGATCGAACACAACATCCACACCTCGTGGGACCGATCAGCACCCACCCGTATCCGGGATGAGCTAAGTTTTGATCGCAACAAAACATCGTTGTGACAGCTTACTACCTCGATACCAGCCACTTGAGGCTTAAAGAAACTGATTTGAATTGTTTCTATCAAGACCATCAGCTTCACTGGTTCCATGCTGATATCAGCGGCCAGCTCATCCCGGATACGGGTGGGTGCTGATCGGTCCCACGAGGTGTGGATGTTGTGTTCGATCAAACGGCGCCGGTGGTGTAAAGGCGTAGAGCATTCCCGCCCGGTCAGAGGGAGGTGCGGGTTCGAGTCCCGCCTGGCGCTAGAAGTTTTGATCGCAACAAAACACCGTTGTGACAGCTTACTACCTCGATACCAGCCACTTGAGGCTTAAAGAAACTGATTTGAATTATATATTCTAATTGTGCTATAATATCCGAACTATGGAAGGAAAATCGTGTGTTAGATCTAATTCGCTGTCATCAACTTTCCATTCTCCGTAGCTCCACTCGAATAAGTGAAAGGTGGTCTAACAAGTGTTGTTGAACTTCAAATTCTCACGGCACAAATATTCTTTCCACTGATGCGGCATGTAGAATTGTAACTCAAAAAATCACTCCCCTAAAAGAACGTAACTTCAGTGTCATTTACACACATACGTTGTACACCATGTAGCCAATGTACTTAACGAAGCCTAGAGTATACCTGGTAACCGTTTTCTAACGTCATTCATTTCAGTGGAAAGCCTCTTCTCTTCGGCACCATCACCACCGCTGTGGCTCGTTGTGACGGCTCTGATTATGGTCTTCCGATTGGTATAGCTGCCAAGACTCTTCGTCTCCATAACGGGTTCAACACTACGGGTAGTCGTAGGAGTACGGCATTTCTCAGCAATCTCTGTGATATTTTCTCAAAGTATATGCATGTTTAATAAAATTAAATTGAAATTGCCTTTGTCAATGTTTCATGGAAACGATGAACAAGCCCTTCTGTTTAGCGCACTACATAAACCCTACCTTCAGAGTAGCTGAGCAACAAACTTGTTTGAAGCTATGAATCACCTGCAGCATCTGAAATAAGATCGAAAGAACGAATAGTGGTTTAAATCGAGGTTATTAGGAGGAGACGTGTTTCTGATAACGGATTTCACAGCTTCACATGGATTAAGGGTATTAGAGGACTTTGTGTCTGAAAAACTGCCTCTCGAACTTGCCTTAAAAGGACCTTGTGCCACCTTTGAGGAGCAATTTTCCCTCTTAAATTAAAGATTCGCTCAGCCTTTAGGAGATAGGCACTTTGTTCTAATGCTGTGAAGTTAAGTCGTCAAAGACACTCCCTCGCTCCTCGTTACTATAAAAGTGCTATTCAATTTTTTTATGTTTTCGGACGTTAGTAAATGTATAAGCTACGGCACTCATACAATGCAGTGGAGTGCTTCGGATATGTGTGATTGGTATTCACGCGACGTTTGAAAAAAAAATTGGAGTGGAATAACGGCTTACGGAAATCCTCATTTCAATCGAATTTGATGCAAACTCAGCGGATCTCGTTCTGAAATTTCTACCTGTGACAAGACTGAGCTCTCTTCTTCATAAATCACTCTGCTCTACCTCAGAGAAACCGCCCAGGAGTGTGTACTCTTTCGTACGAGCATTGGAGCAACTACATATTATTTGATGTTCACTGAGAAGGGTTTACCCTTAGTAGGCAGAGCGGTCACCAGTCAATAAAAGGTAATGCGTATTTGTCCCACATACGCTGACTTGTTATAGCCAGCCGATGAACAAGTCACTGTTCTTTTCTTCCCAGATAAATCTGGTACCATTTCGCTGACCCCAGAGGGATGGAAGGCGTTGTTAGTTGTGCTGGAAATTCAAATGAAAAAATTCGGAGTCGCCCGCACGTGACAGCCGGCACTTCCTCCGAGTGAGCTACCATGCGCCCTCACCATTCAATAGCAAACAGTATTATCAACCTTTGACCGCAGAAGATGCATGTGACGTAGGTAGTATGCAAGTTGGACAACTTTGAAGAAGGGAGACAAACTCGCCCGATCAGTTTGACGTCATCTGCAGGAATGAAAGCCCAACGAGTAGTCAATCCAACCACTAAGGCGGCTGATTGTCGGGCAAATAAAGGTGAAAAAGGTCGGCGTCAATCAATTCCTTTGAGGATGCGCCACGTATGCTGCCTCTATAGAATATCGCCGTTAGAGTTTGAACGCGTATTCAATGTACAAGTGCGTGGTAGTGTTGTTGCAGGCGCTCGTTGTCCCGTGCACCTCGTGCATTCGTGGTCGGGATGTCTCTCAGGCCAACCATTCAGAGGTCAGTAAACTGGTAAGAGACCTGCCTGGTAGGGATAGAAAATCTCCATCAGGTGTCACCACAAGACACTCTATAGACCAAAACGATTCAAACGGCCTCCAGGATATGCAGAGAAGTAGAATACGTGTCACATTCCACCAAAGGAAATGATTAGAAAGGAACTTAATAAAGTTATTCTTTATTCGATCTACACTGGCCTGCCGTAGCTAGTCCATGGACACCTCAGTGTTTTATCACCTGTATCACCTGTTGTCCCGTTGATCATCGAATTGCTTGAGCGGGTGCCAGCAGCGTCTCCATTCGTCCCTGTCGCGTGCCAGAGTGGTCCAATGGATCCTCCTCGCTCGAGGGACACGAAGAGCGTCATATCGGTCGTTCAGGGCTTTAACGAAGAAGTCCGACCAACGCGTTGGTGGGCGTCCTGGTGTCCTTTTGACATCCCGCGGAATCCAGTCGGTGATGGCTCTCGTCCAGCGGGTGTCTGCGAAGCGCATTACGTGGCCGGCCCACCTAATTTTCGACAACTTGGCCCACGCGGCAGCGTCTCTGATCTTCGAACGTCGGCGAAGCTCGGAACTTCGGAGGCCTTCTCTCACTTGCGTGAGTCGTGTCACTCCGAGCATCGTCCTCTCGATTCCACGCTGCGCGACGCTGATCGCGTGTTCATCCTGCTTTCGTATAGCCCAGGTCTCTGAGGCGTATGTTAGGGCAGGAAGAACAGTGGAGTCAAATAGGTGGGCACGGAGTCGGACGTTCTTCGTCTTCTTCGCGACTTCTTCGACACTCTTGAAAGCTCCCCAAGCCGCTCTTTTCCTCCTGCTCAGCTCTGGTGCTAGGTCGCTGGCAATGTTGACTTCGCGACCCAGATAGACGTAGCTGAAGCATTCGGAGATGTTCGTTCCGTTGAGCGAGAATAGGGCATCAGAAACCCATCCGTTCCTCATGAACGTCGTCTTCGTAAGATTCAGCTGCAGTCCAACGTTCCCACATAGTGTTTTATCACACCCAAATATTTAAATCTGGTACATAACTCCAGCGACCATGAAAGTAGAGTTAGAGCTGGACTGGATAGAGGGTGCACCCAGAAGACGGCACGTCCTGCTACTGCGCTATCCTTCTTCTCCTGAGCGCGCGCAGTGGAAGGGTCCGCTGTGCTGCTGCGCTATCCATTAGAGGTGAAAATAAAAAAAAATCCTGTGGACATTTCCTGAAGATATTTTGAAATCGTGGTGTTGTCTTCCAGGTTGCATTAACTCTTTAGCTATTTCACGGCATACTAAAAAGTAAGCTATTCACTAGGACTTGTCGAGGGTATGACCATCAATAAATTTTCTGGAAAAAGAATGGAGCTAGCACATTACAAATTCCAATAGGGAAACGTTCCATAGCTGGAGGTTAAACGCGCACTTCCTTTAAACATAGAACTACCAAGAATTTCCAAAAATATTGAGATGTTCGTCTATTTATTAGAATATTTGAAGCACAGACTGTGCAACACGACGTCCCCATAAAAGTTGGATACGTCCGAAGACAACTAAATATTTCTAAGCAAAGGCTTAGGAAACCAATTCGGACGCTATGCTACATATAGCTGCTGTGCTATTCGAGCTGTGTCCTCCACAGTGACCCCAACGACAGTTAAGGTCTTCAAGGACTTACAGTCGTCATTTTACAAAACATGAAACCAACGCTAAGCCGTTGGCTATATCTTGGCACTGGAAACAATCTTGACACCTATTTGAGTAGGAAGAGTCCCACAAACTGTCGTCTTAACGAGAATGTTGCTGGCGCTGGTTTGTTTATCTCCGTCCACAACAAGAGCAGCAAGGGACGTTTTTGCCGAAGCATCTGGTGCTTCTCATTATCTCGCCTAAGCGAGGCCCTTAGAGGACTCTTCTCATATGCTAATTGTTGGCAGATCGTGTTACTCCAAAATATAATCTGAGACAGATGATCCTTCAGATCCCCTCCTCATATTCAATCTTCTGAGGGAGAAGTGCACTCACTATACGATCTGGTTGACAGGCTCCCTTTCAGCCATCGATCTGAGGCCTTACTGGTCTCCTCGAGACTGATCAAAGTGCCTATGAATTAGCAACATTGCTGCTCGCCGCCTGTGTGATAAATTTATTGAGAATCAGGAGAAACCGCTGATTAACACCGGAAGCTCTGCTGAAGGCCATCATTCAACAGCTCATCCGTCAGCTGTTCTCCTTCTTTGCAGTGACGGCGATGCACACTTGTGGAAGAGCCAGAGTCTTCGGAGGGGTTAGGAAAGAAACTTCACGCCATACTGTGCCATACTGTGCCAACTTCATGCCGTAACTTCATGCCAGTAAGAATTCTCATTTCTTTTCAGTCATATTTTCACTCCAAAAAAGTGATTTAAAGGACCGAAGTGAGCTCGAGAGACTACCAGCGGAAGGAACAGCTTTTCGGAGTTCTAAAGAAAGTCATGACAAACCATTCACAAGCCTGGCAACACCACGCCATGCACACACGCACCTAACGATAAGTCCTTGCGTTTCACAAGACCGTAAAAGAAGGACAGATGTGTACGCAATGAACTACTATATGTATGTAGGCTGGTAATTGAACAGAAAGACTATCGCAATTTGTATAATGAACGGAATTTAAAAACATTTTAAACAGATTCGTTTCGCCACAACTTCAAACAAACCCTATGCTGTGACATCTTCCCGTGAAGCTAGGAGACACTACACATAAAAAGGAAAAGCAGGTGAGATAAGGAAAATAAGATTCACGAAGGAGTAATTGTGATGGAGAAATCGTACGATTCAGTATCAAGTAGGTGCAATTCAAACTAGGGTAATTAGATCAAAAATCAAAGCGGGAAGGGAAATATAACTCGTGAAGTTAAATAAACGAATTGCCAAAGAGAAATCTGAGGAATACGATAAAATTGAACCCTGGGGAAGATAAATACAGACAACTGTTTCAAGCTTAAGCTTTTGGAACTAAGTATGAAATATGTAGGCAAGCGAAAGAAGAAGAAGAAGAAGAAGAAGAAGAAGAAGAAGAAGAAGAAGAAGAAGAAGAAGAAGAAGAAGAAGAAGGTCGAAAAACTTCGTACTTATGGGAAAATACGTCAGTGTAGGGCTCTCAGTGGAATGGTGGTAGATGACCTTGTGCAGCACGACAATCCGATGATCGGTTATTTTCGTGACTGGTCAGATGGGCTGACCATCCCTCCTGGTCAACTGAATTAAGGAATTCCACATACAGCTATTCTGGCTTTTCATCCGCTAGAAGCATCAACTTAGGCTCCCCGCCTTCTCTAAACAGCTACGTCGGCCAACTTTCCGTGTAGTGGTCCCGGGGCGCTGAACGGCGAGGTCGACCGATCGCGTGTGTATCGCAGTGTGTAGTGATCAATCAGTGACCGCGTCCGTTGGCAGTACAAAGGCAGTCGCCGCCGACTTATTAAGAGACGAACATATGCGGCAGATGACGTCGCGCGCGAGATTCGCGGACGACCAACTGCCCCACCGTGGCCGGAAAAGGCGATCTGCTTTTTGGTTGCGCCACGCATTGTAGTCTACGAGAAACCGTCGTGATACATGTGTTACAAATCGGTCTGTATCAGTCGCATGATATGATGGTTATCATGGGGGGATAAAGGCTACTTTGGCTTGGTTTGTAGTTTTTCAGTTCTTCTTCTTCTTCTTCTTCTTCTTCTTCTTCTTCTTCTTCTTCTTCAGCGTTTGTCCCGCTTTCTTGCGGGGTCCGCTTTCCTGGAATACTGGCGCCACTTTTGCCGATCAAATGTCTGATCAGGGTGTAACCTAGCCATCTTCAAGTCATGGTGCAGCGTATCAAGCCAGCGCTGCTTTGGTCTCCCTCGTGCCCGCTTTCCGGGCACCTCGAAGTTAAGGCCAGTCTTTCGGACAGCAACAGCGTCACCGCTTGCGCGAAGAGCATGGCCGTACCATCTCAGACGAGCTTTACGCAATTTCTCAACTATCGGGGTGACACCAAATCTTTGCCGAATGGAGTCGTTGCTCACACGGTCCAAACGCGTAACTCAGGCCGTCCACCGCAGCATCTTCGTTTCCATTACGATGAGGCGCCTATCGATTTCTTTGGTAACGGGCTGTCAGTCAGTTCCGTAAATAGCTATGTACAGGTCGAACGACTGCTCTGTAGATCTTCGATTTAAGCCGCTCTGATATCTTGTTGCAGAGCAGTCCCGTCACAGAGCGCCACTTGGACCACACTGCACTCACGCGTGAATTGACTTCAACGAGTAGACCGCCATCGGACGCGATTGCTGATCCCAAGTACTTGAATACCGAAGTATGTGGCAGCTCAATGCCGTTTACCTTGTAGTTTTTCAGTTAAAGTCGGGAAATAAAGCGTCTGTCGTCTATCACGTTCGATCGAATTTACACAGCACCGACCAGTACTCAACAGCATGTACTGTTCAGCAAATGGGAATGTCAGTGAGTTTGCCGTTTCAGACATGTCGTCCATCGAGTCATAATTTCGAGAGGGATGGAAACCATGCCTAGTAAGAATGAAATCCTATGCCCGATTTGAAAGACGTGGTGAGATTACTTGTATGCGCGTCTGCCAAAGGCTTCCCATGAATAAAGAACAAGATAAAAGACGGCGTTACTCACTCTGTTTTAAGATACGCCACGTATTCTGCTTTTACGGGATGTCATGGAGGCGGGTTGAATGCGTATTTGGAAATGCAGTGAATTTTGGCTGCCATTCAATGGACATCTCAGCGCTTTATCCCTCCCAGACTACTCTGGTAGCAAGTTGGTTGGCCTGAGCGGAAAATCCGAACCAGTAACCTGCACGCGACAGCCGACATCTCCTCCGACTGCGCTACACACGCTCTCTTACCTTGAATATTTCTTGTTTTCTTGACCACCGTTGGTGAGAAGAAGCAAAGGGAAGGAAAGCAAAGTTGACGCCGACTCCTACCTATCAGTAACAGGGCAAGACGTTCTCCAAACTCAAAGAAGTCCTAATAAATTTGGAAGAATAATTGATAGCTCCGAAACTATTCCACGCACAAATGCGCACCAAAAGGATATCCCGTTGATGGGAACTCTAATTATGATCCAAAAATTAAAGAAAAAAGGATCTATACAGAGTGTCTCAAAAAATGTACTATACACTGTTTGAATGGTAACTTCGCTCGCAGTAAAGTTACTGAAGAAGTTGAAAGCTCTTATAAACGCTTAAAAATAGAAATTACCAGACATATGATCGGTATGGATTACGCCAAGCACTCGTCTGAAACTTGGGTTCTGCACTCGATTGATTATGTTTCTCTTGAACATTTTTTATAGTTTTCTCATATAGTGGCCGCATCGATTGATTTGTGCTTTTCTTAAGGTTTAAAACTTAAAAACACATTATTGCTTCGTAAAATGCGGGAAAACCTAAAGAATGCAGACACTGTTTGAAAGGTCCTAACATTGCAGCTATTGAAGCATTTGAAGCTTTTAAACTTTTGGAACTTGACCATCACGTGAAAGGCACGTGAAGTGCGAGTTTATTGATTGCACAAGCAGAAGTTCCATTTTCCAAGACGGGTTCTGTGGAGTAATGAAACGACATTCAATTTGGATGGAGAGGTAAATCGGCATAACTGCAGCTACTGGACGACGGAAGATGTTAAAAGAAACACAGCACAAGGTAATCAGTCCAAGTATGTAGTATCCAGATTTTAACAAGCTTTCAGCCCATGCACAATCAAGTCCGAAATACATCGTTTCAGACGGGGGCATGAGGCAATCTTGACTATTTACACGCCACAGAAGTCTCGTTATCCTGTGCTTTCATATGAATCTCAAACATCTTCAAAAGCTTCGATAGCTGCAACGTTAGCATCTTTCAAACATTACCTGCATTTTGTACGTTGTTCTACATTTTCCGCCATCGTTGGTGTGTTTTTAAGTTTTAAACCTTAATAGAAGCCCAAATCAATCGATGCGGCCACTTTAAGGGGAATTATAACAAGTATCCAATCGAAACACAATCAATCGAGTAGAGAATCCAAAGCTTCAGACGAGTGCATGGCGCACCCCATACCACTCATATGTCAGAAAGCTTCTACTATCTTAAGCTTTCATAGGAGCTCTTGATTTCTTCAGTGCCTTTAGTGCGAGCAAATTTATCAGCTTTCAAAAAGTGTATACATTTTTTGAGACAGCCTGTATTGGTGGGGAGGGAGAACTTCACTCAGTCTTTTTAATAACGAAGATAAATTAGAAGGTGTATCATTTTACAGAGACTTCTCACCGAACTAGTTTTCGAGGGGATTTTCGATGCTGTCTCCCTTTGTGGAGAAATCACTCCATCGGCGGAATTCCTTGTGATTGAATTAGAAAGCTCACTCTGTTCTGGCTATTCTCGGTAGGAGGAGCTGTCTAGAAGCCCTTAAAATGCAGTGCTGAATTCTCTCAGAAGCACAACAACAACCAATTTCAGGCGATTTACTTTCACAGGATGTTGCAGAAACAGAGCAGGAACAGTGCTTCCTCCTATGGTTTGATACGTTCTCTCTTGGCGTACGACGTTCAGAAGGGAACAAGGAGTCAATTCCTCGTCGACACGGTAAAATGCTTTTCGAACGCAAAAAGCATCACCTCAAGAAGCCAAGGGAACACGTCCTCTGTAGGAAAGGCGTCTTCGTCTACTGAAAAGACAATAACGAATGGTGTGACAATTCCAGCGAACGTCACGCGTTTCCCCGCTACTGCTTCCAGTGGCGTAGAATCTGGGAGAGAAGCAATGGTTAAGTAGGGTAATCTTATGGAATAGGCCAGCTTCTTTTCAGCTACCTGACCTTGTGTTCAGAAGCGTCATCTGTCTTCGGGATGGCTACCAAAAACCAATCTAAGTTCCAGTCCAAGTGCGCTACCGTACCGCTGAGCACGGTTCGCTGTTGTGCAATCTAACATCAGGAAGGGCGAGGTCTAGCGTGCTCCAAGGAGAGAACGCGACGGAGCCGTGTCGGCGGCAAGAGCGTTCGGGGGCGAATTCTCGATGAGTCACACGTCGCACGCTTGTCGGCAACAAGCACGTGCTCGCACATTGCACGGCGGAACAGTGTTCTTCACACCGCCCATACGAAGGGGCGGGGCAAGGGGCGCGCCCACCGCTTATTGAGGACCAGTTGTCCGAGTGCACAGGAATTAGGGCTGAGGCGGGATTACCGACGCTGATGGCGGATGCTAGATTATCACATCTGTATTTGCCAGAGAAGATGGTATTGAGTGGAAAGTTATCGAGTGGTATATTAGGGGTAACGGTAGGATCCTAAGCTGACGGAGCGTGCTACTACCAAATAATAGCTTCTGAGCGCATTATAGTCAGGATTCCGAAGAGTAAACGAACACTCCATCAGTCCTTTGGTCTGACACAGTGTTCTGGAGGACTATTTGGTCGGTTTCCTGCTACTAGTCTTTTAGTTTGCTTCGACTGAGAGTTTTCCGAACAAGACCCACCCCCACGACACCGAGACAGGAACTTAAGCGATACCTTAACCGACTCCTGAAGAGTAAACGAACACTCCATCAGTCCTTTGGTCTGACGCAGTGTTCTGGAGGACTATTTGGTCGGTTTCCTGCGACTCGACTTTTAGTTTGCTTCGACTGAGAGTTTTCCGAACAAGACCCACCCCCACGACACCGAGACAGGAACTTAAGCGATACCTTAACCGACTCCTGAAGAGTAAACGAACACTCCATCAGTCCTTTGGTCTGACACAGTGTTCTGGAGGGCTATTTGGTCGGTTTCCTGCGACTCGACTTTTAGTTTGCTTCGACTGAGAGTTTTCCGAACAAGACCCACCCCCACGACACCGAGACAGGAACTTAAGCGATACCTTAACCGACTCTTGAAGAGTAAACGAACACTCCATCAGTCCTTTGGTCTGACGCAGTGTTCTGGAGGACTATTTGGTCGGTTTCCTGCGACTAGTCTTTTTGTTTGCTTCGACTGAGAGTTTTCCGAACAAGACCCACCCCCACGACACCGATACAGGAACTTAAGCGATACCTTAACCGACTCCTGAAGAGTAAACGAACACTCCATCAGTCCTTTGGTCTGACACAGTGTTCTGGAGGACTATTTGGTCGGTTTCCTGCGACTCGACTTTTAGTTTGCTTCGACTGAGAGTTTTCCGAACAAGACCCACCCCCACGACACCGAGACAGGAACTTAAGCGATACCTTAACCGACTCCTGAAGAGTAAACGAACACTCCATCAGTCCTTTGGTCTGACACAGTGTTCTGGAGGGCTATTTGGTCGGTTTCCTGCGACTAGTCTTTTTGTTTGCTTCGACTGAGAGTTTTCCGAACAAGACCCACCCCCACGACACCGAGACAGGAACTTAAGCGATACCTTAACCGACTCCTGAAGAGTAAACGAACACTCCATCAGTCCTTTGGTCTGACGCAGTGTTCTGGAGGACTATTTGGTCGGTTTCCTGCGACTAGTCTTTTTGTTTGCTTCGACTGAGAGTTTTCCGAACAAGACCCACCCCCACGACACCGATACAGGAACTTAAGCGATACCTTAACCGACTCCTGAAGAGTAAACGAACACTCCATCAGTCCTTTGGTCTGACACAGTGTTCTGGAGGGCTATTTGGTCGGTTTCCTGCGACTAGTCTTTTTGTTTGCTTCGACTGAGAGTTTTCCGAACAAGACCCACCCCCACGACACCGAGACAGGAACTTAAGCGATACCTTAACCGACTCCTGAAGAGTAAACGAACACTCCATCAGTCCTTTGGTCTGACGCAGTGTTCTGGAGGACTATTTGGTCGGTTTCCTGCGACTAGTCTTTTTGTTTGCTTCGACTGAGAGTTTTCCGAACAAGACCCACCCCCACGACACCGAGACAGGAACTTAAGCGATACCTTAACCGACTCCTGAAGAGTAAACGAACACTCCATCAGTCCTTTGGTCTGACACAGTGTTCTGGAGGGCTATTTGGTCGGTTTCCTGCGACTAGTCTTTTTGTTTGCTTCGACTGAGAGTTTTCCGAACAAGACCCACCCCCACGACACCGAGACAGGAACTTAAGCGATACCTTAACCGACTCCTGAAGAGTAAACGAACACTCCATCAGTCCTTTGGTCTGACGCAGTGTTCTGGAGGACTATTTGGTCGGTTTCCTGCGACTAGTCTTTTTGTTTGCTTCGACTGAGAGTTTTCCGAACAAGACCCACCCCCACGACACCGAGACAGGAACTTAAGCGATACCTTAACCGACTCCTGAAGAGTAAACGAACACTCCATCAGTCCTTTGGTCTGACACAGTGTTCTGGAGGGCTATTTGGTCGGTTTCCTGCGACTAGTCTTTTTGTTTGCTTCGACTGAGAGTTTTCCGAACAAGACCCACCCCCACGACACCGAGACAGGAACTTAAGCGATACCTTAACCGACTCCTGAAGAGTAAACGAACACTCCATCAGTCCTTTGGTCTGACGCAGTGTTCTGGAGGACTATTTGGTCGGTTTCCTGCGACTAGTCTTTTTGTTTGCTTCGACTGAGAGTTTTCCGAACAAGACCCACCCCCACGACACCGATACAGGAACTTAAGCGATACCTTAACCGACTCCTGAAGAGTAAACGAACACTCCATCAGTCCTTTGGTCTGACACAGTGTTCTGGAGGACTATTTGGTCGGTTTCCTGCGACTCGACTTTTAGTTTGCTTCGACTGAGAGTTTTCCGAACAAGACCCACCCCCACGACACCGAGACAGGAACTTAAGCGATACCTTAACCGACTCCTGAAGAGTAAACGAACACTCCATCAGTCCTTTGGTCTGACACAGTGTTCTGGAGGGCTATTTGGTCGGTTTCCTGCGACTAGTCTTTTTGTTTGCTTCGACTGAGAGTTTTCCGAACAAGACCCACCCCCACGACACCGAGACAGGAACTTAAGCGATACCTTAACCGACTCCTGAAGAGTAAACGAACACTCCATCAGTCCTTTGGTCTGACGCAGTGTTCTGGAGGACTATTTGGTCGGTTTCCTGCGACTAGTCTTTTTGTTTGCTTCGACTGAGAGTTTTCCGAACAAGACCCACCCCCACGACACCGAGACAGGAACTTAAGCGATACCTTAACCGACTCCTGAAGAGTAAACGAACACTCCATCAGTCCTTTGGTCTGACACAGTGTTCTGGAGGGCTATTTGGTCGGTTTCCTGCGACTAGTCTTTTTGTTTGCTTCGACTGAGAGTTTTCCGAACAAGACCCACCCCCACGACACCGATACAGGAACTTAAGCGATACCTTAACCGACTCCTGAAGAGTAAACGAACACTCCATCAGTCCTTTGGTCTGACACAGTGTTCTGGAGGACTATTTGGTCGGTTTCCTGCGACTCGACTTTTAGTTTGCTTCGACTGAGAGTTTTCCGAACAAGACCCACCCCCACGACACCGAGACAGGAACTTAAGCGATACCTTAACCGACTCCTGAAGAGTAAACGAACACTCCATCAGTCCTTTGGTCTGACACAGTGTTCTGGAGGGCTATTTGGTCGGTTTCCTGCGACTAGTCTTTTTGTTTGCTTCGACTGAGAGTTTTCCGAACAAGACCCACCCCCACGACACCGAGACAGGAACTTAAGCGATACCTTAACCGACTCCTGAAGAGTAAACGAACACTCCATCAGTCCTTTGGTCTGACGCAGTGTTCTGGAGGACTATTTGGTCGGTTTCCTGCGACTAGTCTTTTTGTTTGCTTCGACTGAGAGTTTTCCGAACAAGACCCACCCCCACGACACCGATACAGGAACTTAAGCGATACCTTAACCGACTCCTGAAGAGTAAACGAACACTCCATCAGTCCTTTGGTCTGACGCAGTGTTCTGGAGGACTATTTGGTCGGTTTCCTGCGACTCGACTTTTAGTTTGCTTCGACTGAGAGTTTTCCGAACAAGACCCACCCCCACGACACCGAGACAGGAACTTAAGCGATACCTTAACCGACTCCTGAAGAGTAAACGAACACTCCATCAGTCCTTTGGTCTGACACAGTGTTCTGGAGGGCTATTTGGTCGGTTTCCTGCGACTAGTCTTTTTGTTTGCTTCGACTGAGAGTTTTCCGAACAAGACCCACCCCCACGACACCGAGACAGGAACTTAAGCGATACCTTAACCGACTCCTGAAGAGTAAACGAACACTCCATCAGTCCTTTGGTCTGACGCAGTGTTCTGGAGGACTATTTGGTCGGTTTCCTGCGACTAGTCTTTTTGTTTGCTTCGACTGAGAGTTTTCCGAACAAGACCCACCCCCACGACACCGAGACAGGAACTTAAGCGATACCTTAACCGACTCCTGAAGAGTAAACGAACACTCCATCAGTCCTTTGGTCTGACACAGTGTTCTGGAGGGCTATTTGGTCGGTTTCCTGCGACTAGTCTTTTTGTTTGCTTCGACTGAGAGTTTTCCGAACAAGACCCACCCCCACGACACCGATACAGGAACTTAAGCGATACCTTAACCGACTCCTGAAGAGTAAACGAACACTCCATCAGTCCTTTGGTCTGACACAGTGTTCTGGAGGACTATTTGGTCGGTTTCCTGCGACTCGACTTTTAGTTTGCTTCGACTGAGAGTTTTCCGAACAAGACCCACCCCCACGACACCGAGACAGGAACTTAAGCGATACCTTAACCGACTCCTGAAGAGTAAACGAACACTCCATCAGTCCTTTGGTCTGACACAGTGTTCTGGAGGGCTATTTGGTCGGTTTCCTGCGACTAGTCTTTTTGTTTGCTTCGACTGAGAGTTTTCCGAACAAGACCCACCCCCACGACACCGAGACAGGAACTTAAGCGATACCTTAACCGACTCCTGAAGAGTAAACGAACACTCCATCAGTCCTTTGGTCTGACGCAGTGTTCTGGAGGACTATTTGGTCGGTTTCCTGCGACTAGTCTTTTTGTTTGCTTCGACTGAGAGTTTTCCGAACAAGACCCACCCCCACGACACCGATACAGGAACTTAAGCGATACCTTAACCGACTCCTGAAGAGTAAACGAACACTCCATCAGTCCTTTGGTCTGACGCAGTGTTCTGGAGGACTATTTGGTCGGTTTCCTGCGACTCGACTTTTAGTTTGCTTCGACTGAGAGTTTTCCGAACAAGACCCACCCCCACGACACCGAGACAGGAACTTAAGCGATACCTTAACCGACTCCTGAAGAGTAAATGAACTCTCCATCAGTCCTTTGGTCTGACACAGTGTTCTGGAGGGCTATTTGGTCGGTTTCCTGCGACTAGTCTTTTTGTTTGCTTCGACTGAGAGTTTTCCGAACAAGACCCACCCCCACGACACCGAGACAGGAACTTAAGCGATACCTTAACCGACTCCTGAAGAGTAAACGAACACTCCATCAGTCCTTTGGTCTGACGCAGTGTTCTGGAGGACTATTTGGTCGGTTTCCTGCGACTAGTCTTTTTGTTTGCTTCGACTGAGAGTTTTCCGAACAAGACCCACCCCCACGACACCGATACAGGAACTTAAGCGATACCTTAACCGACTCCTGAAGAGTAAACGAACACTCCATCAGTCCTTTGGTCTGACGCAGTGTTCTGGAGGAGTATTTGGTCGGTTTCCTGCGACTCGATATTTAGTTTGCTTCGACTGAGAGTTTTCCGAACAAGACCCACCCCCACAACACCGAGACAGGAACTTAAGCGATACCTTAACCGACTCCTGAAGAGTAAACGAACACTCCATCAGTCCTTTGGTCTGACGCAGTGTTCTGGAGGACTATTTGGTCGGTTTCCTGCGACTCGACTTTTAGTTTGCTTCGACTGAGAGTTTTCCGAACAAGACCCACCCCCACGACACCGAGACAGGAACTTAAGCGATACCTTAACCGACTCCTGAAGAGTAAACGAACACTCCATCAGTCCTTTGGTCTGACACAGTGTTCTGGAGGACTATTTGGTCGGTTTCCTGCGACTAGTCTTTTTGTTTGCTTCGACTGAGAGTTTTCCGAACAAGACCCACCCCCACAACACCGAGACAGGAACTTAAGCGATACCTTAACCGACTCCTGAAGAGTAAACGAACACTCCATCAGTCCTTTGGTCTGACGCAGTGTTCTGGAGGACTATTTGGTCGGTTTCCTGCGACTAGTCTTTTTGTTTGCTTCGACTGAGAGTTTTCCGAACAAGACCCACCCCCACGACACCGAGACAGGAACTTAAGCGATACCTTAACCGACTCCTGAAGAGTAAACGAACACTCCATCAGTCCTTTGGTCTGACACAGTGTTCTGGAGGGCTATTTGGTCGGTTTCCTGCGACTAGTCTTTTTGTTTGCTTCGACTGAGAGTTTTCCGAACAAGACCCACCCCCACGACACCGAGACAGGAACTTAAGCGATACCTTAACCGACTCCTGAAGAGTAAACGAACACTCCATCAGTCCTTTGGTCTGACGCAGTGTTCTGGAGGACTATTTGGTCGGTTTCCTGCGACTAGTCTTTTTGTTTGCTTCGACTGAGAGTTTTCCGAACAAGACCCACCCCCACGACACCGATACAGGAACTTAAGCGATACCTTAACCGACTCCTGAAGAGTAAACGAACACTCCATCAGTCCTTTGGTCTGACACAGTGTTCTGGAGGACTATTTGGTCGGTTTCCTGCGACTCGACTTTTAGTTTGCTTCGACTGAGAGTTTTCCGAACAAGACCCACCCCCACGACACCGAGACAGGAACTTAAGCGATACCTTAACCGACTCCTGAAGAGTAAACGAACACTCCATCAGTCCTTTGGTCTGACACAGTGTTCTGGAGGGCTATTTGGTCGGTTTCCTGCGACTAGTCTTTTTGTTTGCTTCGACTGAGAGTTTTCCGAACAAGACCCACCCCCACGACACCGAGACAGGAACTTAAGCGATACCTTAACCGACTCCTGAAGAGTAAACGAACACTCCATCAGTCCTTTGGTCTGACGCAGTGTTCTGGAGGACTATTTGGTCGGTTTCCTGCGACTAGTCTTTTTGTTTGCTTCGACTGAGAGTTTTCCGAACAAGACCCACCCCCACGACACCGAGACAGGAACTTAAGCGATACCTTAACCGACTCCTGAAGAGTAAACGAACACTCCATCAGTCCTTTGGTCTGACACAGTGTTCTGGAGGGCTATTTGGTCGGTTTCCTGCGACTAGTCTTTTTGTTTGCTTCGACTGAGAGTTTTCCGAACAAGACCCACCCCCACGACACCGATACAGGAACTTAAGCGATACCTTAACCGACTCCTGAAGAGTAAACGAACACTCCATCAGTCCTTTGGTCTGACACAGTGTTCTGGAGGACTATTTGGTCGGTTTCCTGCGACTCGACTTTTAGTTTGCTTCGACTGAGAGTTTTCCGAACAAGACCCACCCCCACGACACCGAGACAGGAACTTAAGCGATACCTTAACCGACTCCTGAAGAGTAAACGAACACTCCATCAGTCCTTTGGTCTGACACAGTGTTCTGGAGGGCTATTTGGTCGGTTTCCTGCGACTAGTCTTTTTGTTTGCTTCGACTGAGAGTTTTCCGAACAAGACCCACCCCCACGACACCGAGACAGGAACTTAAGCGATACCTTAACCGACTCCTGAAGAGTAAACGAACACTCCATCAGTCCTTTGGTCTGACGCAGTGTTCTGGAGGACTATTTGGTCGGTTTCCTGCGACTAGTCTTTTTGTTTGCTTCGACTGAGAGTTTTCCGAACAAGACCCACCCCCACGACACCGATACAGGAACTTAAGCGATACCTTAACCGACTCCTGAAGAGTAAACGAACACTCCATCAGTCCTTTGGTCTGACGCAGTGTTCTGGAGGACTATTTGGTCGGTTTCCTGCGACTCGACTTTTAGTTTGCTTCGACTGAGAGTTTTCCGAACAAGACCCACCCCCACGACACCGAGACAGGAACTTAAGCGATACCTTAACCGACTCCTGAAGAGTAAATGAACTCTCCATCAGTCCTTTGGTCTGACACAGTGTTCTGGAGGGCTATTTGGTCGGTTTCCTGCGACTAGTCTTTTTGTTTGCTTCGACTGAGAGTTTTCCGAACAAGACCCACCCCCACGACACCGAGACAGGAACTTAAGCGATACCTTAACCGACTCCTGAAGAGTAAACGAACACTCCATCAGTCCTTTGGTCTGACGCAGTGTTCTGGAGGACTATTTGGTCGGTTTCCTGCGACTAGTCTTTTTGTTTGCTTCGACTGAGAGTTTTCCGAACAAGACCCACCCCCACGACACCGATACAGGAACTTAAGCGATACCTTAACCGACTCCTGAAGAGTAAACGAACACTCCATCAGTCCTTTGGTCTGACACAGTGTTCTGGAGGACTATTTGGTCGGTTTCCTGCGACTCGACTTTTAGTTTGCTTCGACTGAGAGTTTTCCGAACAAGACCCACCCCCACGACACCGAGACAGGAACTTAAGCGATACCTTAACCGACTCCTGAAGAGTAAACGAACACTCCATCAGTCCTTTGGTCTGACACAGTGTTCTGGAGGGCTATTTGGTCGGTTTCCTGCGACTAGTCTTTTTGTTTGCTTCGACTGAGAGTTTTCCGAACAAGACCCACCCCCACGACACCGAGACAGGAACTTAAGCGATACCTTAACCGACTCCTGAAGAGTAAACGAACACTCCATCAGTCCTTTGGTCTGACGCAGTGTTCTGGAGGACTATTTGGTCGGTTTCCTGCGACTAGTCTTTTTGTTTGCTTCGACTGAGAGTTTTCCGAACAAGACCCACCCCCACGACACCGATACAGGAACTTAAGCGATACCTTAACCGACTCCTGAAGAGTAAACGAACACTCCATCAGTCCTTTGGTCTGACACAGTGTTCTGGAGGACTATTTGGTCGGTTTCCTGCGACTCGACTTTTAGTTTGCTTCGACTGAGAGTTTTCCGAACAAGACCCACCCCCACGACACCGAGACAGGAACTTAAGCGATACCTTAACCGACTCCTGAAGAGTAAACGAACACTCCATCAGTCCTTTGGTCTGACACAGTGTTCTGGAGGGCTATTTGGTCGGTTTCCTGCGACTAGTCTTTTTGTTTGCTTCGACTGAGAGTTTTCCGAACAAGACCCACCCCCACGACACCGAGACAGGAACTTAAGCGATACCTTAACCGACTCCTGAAGAGTAAACGAACACTCCATCAGTCCTTTGGTCTGACGCAGTGTTCTGGAGGACTATTTGGTCGGTTTCCTGCGACTAGTCTTTTTGTTTGCTTCGACTGAGAGTTTTCCGAACAAGACCCACCCCCACGACACCGAGACAGGAACTTAAGCGATACCTTAACCGACTCCTGAAGAGTAAACGAACACTCCATCAGTCCTTTGGTCTAACACAGTGTTCTGGAGGGCTATTTGGTCGGTTTCCTGCGACTCGACTTTTAGTTTGCTTCGACTGAGAGTTTTCCGAACAAGACCCACCCCCACGACACCGAGACAGGAACTTAAGCGATACCTTAACCGACTCCTGAAGAGTAAACGAACACTCCATCAGTCCTTTGGTCTGACACAGTGTTCTGGAGGGCTATTTGGTCGGTTTCCTGCGACTAGTCTTTTTGTTTGCTTCGACTGAGAGTTTTCCGAACAAGACCCACCCCCACGACACCGATACAGGAACTTAAGCGATACCTTAACCGACTCCTGAAGAGTAAACGAACACTCCATCAGTCCTTTGGTCTGACGCAGTGTTCTGGAGGACTATTTGGTCGGTTTCCTGCGACTCGACTTTTAGTTTGCTTCGACTGAGAGTTTTCCGAACAAGACCCACCCCCACGACACCGAGACAGGAACTTAAGCGATACCTTAACCGACTCCTGAAGAGTAAATGAACTCTCCATCAGTCCTTTGGTCTGACACAGTGTTCTGGAGGGCTATTTGGTCGGTTTCCTGCGACTAGTCTTTTTGTTTGCTTCGACTGAGAGTTTTCCGAACAAGACCCACCCCCACGACACCGAGACAGGAACTTAAGCGATACCTTAACCGACTCCTGAAGAGTAAACGAACACTCCATCAGTCCTTTGGTCTGACGCAGTGTTCTGGAGGACTATTTGGTCGGTTTCCTGCGACTAGTCTTTTTGTTTGCTTCGACTGAGAGTTTTCCGAACAAGACCCACCCCCACGACACCGATACAGGAACTTAAGCGATACCTTAACCGACTCCTGAAGAGTAAACGAACACTCCATCAGTCCTTTGGTCTGACGCAGTGTTCTGGAGGAGTATTTGGTCGGTTTCCTGCGACTCGATATTTAGTTTGCTTCGACTGAGAGTTTTCCGAACAAGACCCACCCCCACAACACCGAGACAGGAACTTAAGCGATACCTTAACCGACTCCTGAAGAGTAAACGAACACTCCATCAGTCCTTTGGTCTGACGCAGTGTTCTGGAGGACTATTTGGTCGGTTTCCTGCGACTCGACTTTTAGTTTGCTTCGACTGAGAGTTTTCCGAACAAGACCCACCCCCACGACACCGAGACAGGAACTTAAGCGATACCTTAACCGACTCCTGAAGAGTAAACGAACACTCCATCAGTCCTTTGGTCTGACACAGTGTTCTGGAGGACTATTTGGTCGGTTTCCTGCGACTAGTCTTTTTGTTTGCTTCGACTGAGAGTTTTCCGAACAAGACCCACCCCCACAACACCGAGACAGGAACTTAAGCGATACCTTAACCGACTCCTGAAGAGTAAACGAACACTCCATCAGTCCTTTGGTCTGACGCAGTGTTCTGGAGGACTATTTGGTCGGTTTCCTGCGACTCGACTTTTAGTTTGCTTCGACTGAGAGTTTTCCGAACAAGACCCACCCCCACAACACCGAGACAGGAACTTAAGCGATACCTTAACCGACTCTTGAAGAGTAAACGAACACTCCATCAGTCCTTTGGTCTGACGCAGTGTTCTGGAGGACTATTTGGTCGGTTTCCTGCGACTCGACTTTTAGTTTGCTTCGACTGAGAGTTTTCCGAACAAGACCCACCCCCACGACACCGAGACAGGAACTTAAGCGATACCTTAACCGACTCCTGAAGAGTAAACGAACACTCCATCAGTCCTTTGGTCTGACACAGTGTTCTGGAGGACTATTTGGTCGGTTTCCTGCGACTAGTCTTTTTGTTTGCTTCGACTGAGAGTTTTCCGAACAAGACCCACCCCCACAACACCGAGACAGGAACTTAAGCGATACCTTAACCGACTCCTGAAGAGTAAACGAACACTCCATCAGTCCTTTGGTCTGACGCAGTGTTCTGGAGGACTATTTGGTCGGTTTCCTGCGACTCGACTTTTAGTTTGCTTCGACTGAGAGTTTTCCGAACAAGACCCACCCCCACGACACCGAGACAGGAACTTAAGCGATACCTTAACCGACTCCTGAAGAGTAAACGAACACTCCATCAGTCCTTTGGTCTGACACAGTGTTCTGGAGGACTATTTGGTCGGTTTCCTGCGACTAGTCTTTTTGTTTGCTTCGACTGAGAGTTTTCCGAACAAGACCCACCCCCACAACACCGAGACAGGAACTTAAGCGATACCTTAACCGACTCCTGAAGAGTAAATGAACTCTCCATCAGTATAAAAGCGCCTTACGCTACAAATCCAGGGCGAGCTGTATTCTTATGGCCACCTCGTTCACCAGCTGTGGTAGGTGAGACAGAGAAGAAGAGCTCACGTGGTCCCGCAACGACTGCCGAAGTACTGTGGAAAAACTCGTCCAATTCTTGGCAGGCAACTCGTCGCTACCTTTGGCTATTTAGTCGCCAGTAAATAGCCAAGGGTAGCGACGAGTTGCCTGCCAAGAATTGGACGAGTTTTTCCACAGTACTTTGGCAATCGTTTCGGGACTACAGGAAATGTGAACACACATAAGCTCTCTCCTTTACTTCTGGAACACATGAGATTGAAGGGAGAACCAAGAAGGGAGAACCACTGAAAGAGGACCAGTAGAGTAGGCCAGTGAAGGTACCAGTAAAGGCAAGACCACTAATCGTAAGGAGGGCCTGTAAAGGGACCGGTATTTTCTATCAATATCGTCCAACGTCCCCCGTCGAAACTGAAGCGGTCATCGACGCCCTGCTCACTCAGGGTGTTCCTACTCAGTACACCAGAGTCCTTCGAGAGTTGTACAGTGGATTCACGACCAAGATCTCTCCATTCTACAACGACGTCGTCATCGACGTAAAGAGAGGGGTTCAGCAGAGGGATACCATATCCCCGAAGCTCTTCAGCGCCATCCTCGAAAACGTCATGCGCGAACTAGAATAGGAGGACATGGGAGTGAAGATCGACTGCCGGCAACTGCACCATCTTCGCTTCGCTGACGACATCGTGCTCATAACACCGAGCATCAGCCAGGCGGAGCGAATGCTGGCCGACTTCGATCGTGTATGTGGGAACGTTGGACTGCAGCTGAATCTTACGAAGACGATGTTCATGAGGAACGGACAAGTTTCTGATGCCCCATTCTCGCTCAACGGAACGAACATCTCCGAATGCTCCAGCTATGTGTATCTGGGTCGCGAAGTCAATATGGCCAACGACCTAGCGCCAGAGCTGAGCAGGAGGAAACGAGCGGCTTGGGGAGCTTTCAAGAGCGTTGAAGAAGTCGCGAAGAAGACGAAGAACGTCCGACTCCGTGCCCACCTATTTGACTCCACTGTTCTTCCACGCGATCAGCGTCGCGCAGCGTGGAATCGAGAGGACGATGCTCGGAGTGACACGACTCACGCAAGTGAGAGAAGGCCTCCGGAGTTCCGAGCTTCGCCGACGTTCGAAGATCAGAGACGCTGTCGCGTAGGCCAAGTTGTCGAAAATTAGGTGGGCCGGCCATGTAATGCGTTTCGCACCCGCTGCACGAGAGCCGTCACCGACTGGATTCCGCGGGATGTCAAGAGAACACCAGGACGCCCACCAACGCGTTGGTCGGACTTCTTCCTGAAAGCCCTGAACGACCGCTATGACGCTCTTCGTGTCCCTCGAGCGAGGAGGATCCATTGGAGCACTCTGGCACGCGACAGCGACGAATGGAGTCGCTGCTGGCGCCCGCTCGAGCAAGTCGATGATCAACGGGACGACAGGTGATACAGGTGATCGTCCAACGTGAGTCGGACGTCGAGGCACGTGTGCCGGGATGCAGAAGACGTGTCATAGACGTTGTGGCAACGTCGTGAAACGTGCGTCGGGACTCCACAAATGTGTCACAGACGTTATGAAACATGTGTTCGGATTTAGAAGACGGAACACAGACGTCGGATAACGTGCGTTCAGATCCAGATGACGTGCCACAGATCAGACTTTGCACAGCATGCGTTGGATTTTCAAAAGGCCTTTTAGCTTCTTGCAACGAGCGTGCGCGTGCTTGACTCTCACTTCGTTTCTCTGCCGGTACATCGGTGAGATGGTATTGGAGGGGGATGGGAGAGTGGAAGGTAGAATGACTACAGAACGGAGGAGTATTACAGTTGTCCCACAGCAAAAGATGTCGACCGGTCGACCAATACCGATTGATTTTATTTGTGTTTCTGCAAATTAAGCAGCTCGGATAGAGACTCTCACAATCTGCTCCTCGTCACGTAAAGAATGGATACTTCGGAGAATAAATCGCTACATATGATAGAGAGCGGATAAGTCGTTTTGCAGCCGCTAGGTCGCTGAATTGTTAGAGGAAGTCGTTTACTCTTTAACATCGTCGAATTATCATTTAACTTCACCATAGGCCCTGTCGCGTCCAATGGGGCGGGAAGTGTTGTTCGGAAAACAATTTCTGTTGAAGCAGCCGAATCGTTTACTTTTGAAAATGATTGCTAATATATTTTGGCTTCATCGCAGGCCCTGTCGCAGTTCTGGGTGGGGATCTTTGTCCGAAAGACTTTCTGCTGAAGCAGACAAAAGGTAAAGTCGCAGGGTATCGACCAACTAGCCCCCCCCCCCACATTACTACCTAAAACCTAAGGATTGGTAGAGGGAGTCGCTTACTCTTTAAAAGGTCTGTTAAGGTATCGCTTAACTTCATCATATGTCATATAGCGGATAAACCAACGCAATCCGAAGTCTACTCCACTGTTAAATGCCTGGCAAACGGATTATTTTATCTATTTGTTGTGAGCTGAGGCGCGTTGTTCGAAATTCCCTTTTCTGTTGAAGGAAACGAAAGGTCGAGTCTCGCAGGATACTGAAGGAGTCAGCGCACAAAATTGAGCACATATTACCCTATCCCTGATTAATTGTGCTCTACCTAAACAAGTTATTTGGACTTCTTCCAACCGTGGGCCTCTTCGAAGATCAGTACTTTGATTCCTAGCATTTGGCGCCTCTTACGTCTGCCAAGAGGCGCCTACAGCATCTCTTGAGGGCAGCCAATGGTAGGTGCGAAGGACCGTAAAAGGTGCGAGGAGCGGCACAGGTCACGACACAGGTCTGATGAACGCACAGGACCAGCGAGCAATTACTCCAATCCAGGGACCAATGTCCAAATGAGGGACCAATATGGCACTGTGAGCAACTCTAGAGTGGAGGGGAGGGGCACCCTGCCAAATGATCAGAACGCCAAGAGTCAAAAAACTTCTAAAATAAGAACGTTAAGCACGTTCACACCTAAATTAGAAATGCAGAGGAATATAGTTCGCTGCTTTCAGGGTAGGGCTTAGAGTTTAGTAAGACATCCGGTATGGATCTCCTCTCTAGGTTTGAACTTGGCACTGCTGCTTTAAAAAATATCACAGCTCAAATTAAAAGGTGAAACTATAATAAATGGGTACCAAGGTAGTGGATCTCTTCATAAGACAAATACTTCTGCATCGTTTTGCTTATCAAAAAAGATCTGTGCAGTCAAATATGCACAGAATCCTCAGTGAAATAGCAAACGAATGCAGTGGATATGGAGAAGCGATTATGAAAGCCTACACAACCAGGACATGTTACTTTTAGAAAGCGTTTTCTAACTTACCGTTTTTCATACGCTCACAATGGCGTTGCATTAGTAGTCGAATTAATATAACAGCAGGATAGTAGTCGTAGTAGTAGCTGCAGAGCTCATTAATCTTGCGGCAGCATTAGTTGCAGGGAGAAGAGAAATGTTCCACTTTGCGACGTCTAATTAATACAGGCAGTGTGCGCCGTCAACTGATCCAAATGGGCGGGGCAAAAGGGGGCGGAGGCGGGGACTCTGCGGGCGGAGACCTCTCCGGTGTGAAAACCGGGCTCCCCCCCACATTGCACAACTGCGCGCAATCCGAACAAGGCTATAAAACGCGAGATCACACCGAGAAGACAACAGCTCAACACCACACACAGAATGCCGTCGCACGATCACCCCGTCTACGACTACGACGAGTTCGTTTCACTATTCGGTTATCGCTTTAATCCATAAACTCCTTCTATTTCATGCTATCTCCTGAAGTTTTGCTATCTTTTGAAGTCTTTCTGGGCTTGTTTTTATGGGGCTTCTTTGCTGAGCACTGTAAAAAACTGCGAGTTGAATTTCCTCCTCTTATACTTGGCCCATAGTACTTAATACATCTGTAGCAAAAACTTCTAGGCGCTGACTCAATGTCACCACTCGGCTACTAACTGAAGCGCTAGCGACATCGCTCTGCTTCAACGGTATACCACTAGGCTTCCGAAGGCGCTGAATAGATCAAAATGTTATCCTTAAACGCCAGAAAACTGATCCACCTCGTCTCGTGCGACACTGAAGCATTATAACGGGATCTGTTCTAGTTAAAGGGGGGGGGGGGGGCAACACCATCAGTCTGGTAGCGGCGGCAAAATGTGATGTCCGACGTTTAAAGAGAGAAGTGGGAGGGTAAGCACTGTCTGAAAGCCATAACTTTGCTGCGAATAATCTGTCAGTAAAACCTCAAACCCACTTAAGAACAGGGAAATAATTTTTTGCAGAAGTGCATGCATGCTAGGAAATCTTCCATGATTTCTTTTGACCTATAAATCAATAAGGTTAAACGAGGCATATAGGCCGGACACAATCAATCGAGTGGGCGCGACAGCCTGTAGAGTGAGCGTTTGGGGAGTTTTAAAATGTAAAATGTGTTGTGAGAAACGTTAAAATGTAAATCTTTCTCTCAATTTCCCTGACAGTTTTCTCCAGTTAATTTATTGATAACATAGACACCACATGTTTATCTCACTTTTGTAGCTGGACAACCAACTACTATTGTTTTTAGAATAATTTTTGGCGCTGTTTAGAGTCGAGGATATCATCGATCAAGGGAGGTCAGCGAAGTCTGCGAGACATTCAAACGGACCGTGTTCTACTCGCCTGAAACGTGATATGCGTGCTGACCGCTACCTGGGCCACAAAATAAAGGAAGACGTAGGGTTTTGCAGGATGTTGAGATTTGGTGATTAAAGGTTATCCAAAATAATAAATTTTTTTTATAAAATTGCCTCTACATATGAAAGCAAGGTGAAAACTCTACGATGACATATCACTAAGCCACCACCGTCTAAAATACGGTCATAGCTGCCTAAATTTTCTAATTTTAGCCCAGTCCAGAGGCGCCGATTGTCTCATCCTTTGTGGAGTATTCACTAAACAAGAAGAAGCGCTGGGAAGAGGTGAGAATTGAAATTCTACCACACTTATGCAGTTTGCGCTTCAGCTCACATATTACTGGACCGCGGAGCGTATGTCTCTTGTTACTTTTTAAAGAAAAGCCTATATATGTGTTCCAGGTGCGACAACTTCAGCGACCAGCTAGAGGAGAGGCCAGTTATGCGGTCGTCTCACTCCATACGCCCCAACGTAGGTGACGCTCTTATTGTTAGACCAGTTCGAAGTAGTTGTAATGAAGCATAATTAACGCGCCTTTTGAAAAATCACCGAAAACAGCCATCGTATTTTTGATTCATTCCTGTGAGGCTCAAATTCAGTTGTTTAATGTTTTTGCACTTCTGTGAATTTCTTGGAAGTTTTGGAAAATTGTCCTCAATGATTCAAGGTTTCTCTCCGTTTCTGCGCAGGAGTTATGGAAGTAGTAAGTCTCATAAAATGCCGGTGCCAAGTGTGTTGTGGCGCGAAGACTAGGAAGTAGCGGTTCCTACTGTGCTCTTAAGGTCCACGGCTGGGCTATACAAGTCTTCTACCCATCCATCGTCGGCGAATCATCGCCATACTTTTCTGTAAAAGATGGAGCAGTGATTGTATCACTGTGTACTCGAAATTTTTTCTGAGAGAGTTTCTCCGTTGAAATACGTTGTGAGAGGGTTTCTCCGTTGAAATACGATGCGTGGCACATCCCAAAAAGTGAACGACTTCTGAGCCGGTTAGTTGCTAGTAGGCTGAGCCTTACGCTTATCGAATCCATCTTATTCGGGGAGGGCATACGTTCATTTGTCAAACGATTCCCTCTCCTGGATTTCTTCGAGAGCTCCAGTGGCCGCCCCATTATGTGAATATCTCAACGCAAATTCAAAGAGGCGATAATGCGGCATAGCAATAGGGGCGAAACTGCAATTTCTCTTGCTCTGTCCCTAGCGATTACGGTGCATTCCTCTTACCTTTTGTACTCCTTGGCGCCAATTACTCATTGTTGTTCTACAGTCGAATGGATATTGTGCGCCAGAAGTGCCTTCTGATGCACAATACGATTTTAGAGTAAGTGTTCACGACTTAATTAATATTCTAATACGAGGAGTGCTTCTGTAAAAGGCCCACAGCCAATGGTGTGTGCAAAAGTGAACTGATTAAAAGCTGATTAAGGTTTTCGTCCAGCAAATTAAACTAAATGGAAAATCTACTGATACGATGTTAATGGCTCGTTATTAATATTATTACTTTATTAATATCTTTTAGTGGTAGTTCTTCGTATTTTTTTAAATTCTAGCTATCATCGATGCTTGTTCTTCTCTTCTTGGGTTGTTTTTTCTCCATTATGCTGTACCTATGAGCATGAAGTAAATAAATAAATAAGTGATGACCATTATTGTGTGCCTATAAAAAACAGTCACGCAAGTGTCGATATTTGTCATGCCTCCGAAGTTTCTCACCAAAATTGTAGATAGTAGAGCGAACGGACACCGTCAGTAGAGATGCGTCTCGCAATTTGGCATTCGAGAGAAGCGACTCCTGACATCAAGGGTGCTACCGAGATCTCATTGGTGAGGTGATCTTAATAGTGATGGTTAAGCAGTCGAGCCGAAGCTAAGGTGAGCAATGCCGAAGTGCTGAAGCACGCATCAATTTACACCAGCTCACGTTTGTAGGTCGCTCTCGCCTCTGTCGACTATGTAACAGTAGGACATGAGAAACAAAGAGTCTCCATGTCCGACGTTCATAAAACCTGGTCATGGCGCGCTTCGGCTCGGCATGCTATAACAATATATTTGATCGTTCTGTGCCACGCGGGTTTGTTATGGTGGTATAACGTTTATTTCGGCCGACGTTTCGACAACTCGTCTTCTTCAAAGGCCTGAAAGTATTTCGAAATTTTAGATCAGGCAACTCATTCCGTCAAAGGCATACTTCTTTACATCTCTAGTTACAATGGGTTTCCACGAATGTCAAGAAGTGCCCCTCTAAAGCATACCAAACTCACCGTTGTTACACCAGCGCTGAGAGTTATAAGTTATGCCACCATAAAAAAACCTGCGTGGTACAGAACGATCAAATACGAAGATGACTTTCTTACCTTAGATCTTGCTGTTCAAATCCATCTCGAAAGACCGTCAGGCGATGAGAAAAATGCTTCCAACGTCATGGCGCAAATCAGAGCTGCAGCGCCTAGAGGAGCCCACAGAAATGAAATACTGGAGGGGTTGCTTTGTTATACAGTTTCAAGAAGAGAACCGACTTTCTTAGAAGATATTTTCCGGTGAATCTTAAGGGTTTGAATCCTAGCACGCCTACATATGACAGCCGAAACAAAGAATTAGAAGAGTGAAACGAATAATGGCTTAAGAGCATTGCTCAGAATTTGCTACTGAAAAAAGCGTGCCTATGGTTAAGAATTTTGAGGGTCTGTTGGACTACATATAGCATATTTAGGAGGTCGTAGATTACAATAATTCTATAAAAAATGGATGCGCCTGTCTTCATTCTCATTTGAAAAAGAGTCGGGTCTGAAGAAGGACAGGGTTTATCTGGACCCCAAAACTTCTGTAAAACTATATAGTACAAAGGGAAAAGGAGCTAAGCAGTGGATGAGCTGGAGCATTTTTACAGGTGGCTCGCCCTGGTGGAGCAGCAGACAAGGCGTCATTGATCTTTCCAAGCTTGGTGGCCGGCTCGTCTCCGAAGCTGCTGTGAGAGGAAAATCCAAAAATGTGAGTGCAACTTGCCAGAAATGGTCCTAATGTGTTGTATTTCGAATTCTCTGTTCTCACCTAGCGTTTCTATCCACATTGTAGTTTTCTAAAATTGTAAAGCACATGCTCGAATCAAGGAGTGCTTGACCACAAGGTTCTACTCAGCCAGAGCACTTGTAAAAATGGATGCTATGTGCGCATTGCGCATTAAGTAAGCGCAAAAATGACTAATGAAATAAAGTAATACCAGCGTTTTGATGTCTGATAGTAAGATTTGACTTGATTAATTTCGGAAACAAAAATACAGAAAATCGTAGATCAAAATAGCCAAAAGAATTCCGACAAGTGATAAGAAGGGGGACTGGGAGAGGAGATAGTGCATTACAGCATAAGGTACTGGAAGAAAACAGCGGAGCAGGGCAGTGGCCCTCAACACTGCAAGTCCTTCGAGAGCATGTAGACAACTCTGGATGCCAGCTTAGTAGGTCCGCCAAACCCCGCTGTACTTCACAGTAGTTCGCTGGTTGACAAGATGTGGTTTGGATACTATATCGCTGCATTATATTGCACAAGCCATAGGTGCTTGATACCTTAAACAGACAAATGACCTAATCCGATAAATTCCAGATGACCACAATCTCACGGTGCTTGCTGAACTCTGAGCCTACCCTTATCTTCAACGTTATTCGTTGCTACCCGGACGCCAACTATGACTCACAGACCTTGAAATGTGAGTGTTAACATTTTGCGGTAGCTCATTTCTCATTTCATTTAGGCGCAACATGCTGCAATAGGGACAGACATGTAACATATGCTTGTTGGTCATTCTTCTTAAACGATTATGACCTGGCGTGGCCGATTTAGTCAGTACTGAGTTCTGTTGATGAAATCACGCATTTGTCTATCTCCCATCTTTTCGCTGACATCTGTAGTACCCATGTTTCGTTATATAGTTTTAATAAGGAAAGGGGAATGAAGTGATGGACACGGATCCGAAATTGGCCAACAGTTCGTTTAAACAGACGCATTACTCTATAAGCTCTTGATTCAGGAAACCATTTTGAAAAAGATTCCCTAATTTTTAGGATGTAGTTGAGCGGAATCCCGTTGAGCTGTTAGGCAGTCAATATTTTAAGTACGTATGCATTCAGTCCAAATTCTTCTTTGGTGGTTTTTTTGCCAGATACCTAAAAATATTCATGCTCTTTGGAAACCCAGTCCACTCCTTTTTTGGGTCATCTTTTCCATGATCAAAGGTAGCGAATAGCTATTTGAAAAATGCCGCAGTCAATTCATCTTGCCCGATAATCACGCACTGTTCCAATGGAACTGCCTCAGAGCCTCTGCACCAGGGTGTCGTTACGAGTGAGCTGGTATCTTCACTTGGAACTTTAGTTCCCGGAATTGAGTGCTTACTGTAAACCAGTAAATATGACCATTCTATCGAGTAGGGTATAAAAGCTCTCTTGAAACGTGTATGCTAACCTAAAAGGTGAAGATAAAGGACGGCACTACTCAATCCCTTCTGGGATGCGCCAGCGCATTCTACTTCTACTACGGGATGTCGTGGAGGCGACATGAATGCGTATTTGGCCATATAATGACTTGCGGTGGCCAGCCGATGAACAAGTCAGCGCTTCATCCTTCCCAGACAAGTCTGGTACCAATTCACCGACCCCGGAGGGATGGAAGGCTTGGTTGGCCTGGGCAGGAAGTCCGAATCAGGAACCTGTTATCGGGTGCACGCGACATTCGGCGCCTCCTCCGACTGCGCTACACGCGCCCTTTATGTTAACTTACACATATTTAAGAAGTAGAAATTCAAAGTTAATTCGCTTCTAAATGAAAGAAGATCAGAAGAGCTTGAGAATTTCTTCAGAAGACGCATTTTCTGTAAAGGTGTTGACTGATAGGATAGTTTCCAGATAGCCGACGGTTCGATCGCACAAAGCGGCGGTCGACATCGAAGATCGACAAGAATATTTACTACGATGAGGACCTATAAATGATTCAATGCTGTGTGACAGTCATCTTGCGATCTCTCGTTCGGCAAATAAATATTTCCTTGCTCGTACTATTTCCCACTGCATTGTCGCGCTGGTGTGCATCGGGATCAGTTATCCATCACTTTTCCGCGTGATTTGTCGACACTAATCAAAGGGCAGCGTCCTCGTTTGGAAGGGTCGCAGTGATACAGGAAGACGTGAGCCAGATGAGGGAGTGCTTTCTGGAGGTTAGCAGCATAAAATCAGTGGAATAACATTTGAGGATCTTCGATAGTGGATTTTCGTTTTGTCAAAATAAGGGGAAACCCTTCAGTTTGCCGAAGTCTACCTTTTAAACATCTCAAAGGACAGTTTAGGGTGGCAATCTATGTATTTAAAAAGGTTAATCCATCGATCGTGAAAGCTATTAGGATTCACCTAATTTTTCGGAATGGGATGGATGATCATGGGACAGTTTGGAGATGGAGAAAGCGCACATCTAGTGCCTTGACGGATGCTACTGAATAGCATGGAAAGCCCCAAAAGAAAAGAAGTTCTTCATCACTTCGTCCTACATCTTGGGTTTTTTTGAATATTGAAGGTCCCGCAGGACTCTCAAGCATGAAAATATTCTTTAGACAATCGAGGCCAATAGTTTTAAACAGCTTGAGAGAACCTCAAGGAATTTAAGGCTTAACGAAGTTTAGTTTAACTTTGGAAAAATGATATCTTGGAACTTTTTGTCTCTGACGGATACGCTTAACACAAAAACCTGCATAATAAAATAAATATTCCGTATAACTAGATTAGCACTCGGTGGATAACGCTCTGAAAAGCTAAGATGTCTATCATTTCAAGCCCCGTTTTAAAGGAATTTTTGTGGGGACCATTCACTCCACATATTTTTTGTAAGCATGTTTGTCCAAAATAATACGCGTTCAAGCTACACCCACGACGTTGCGTAGAAGTAAAATGCGTGGCAGATTCCAAAAGGAATTTGTTAGCACCATCCTTTATTCTTTATCCTCTATTTGTTTTGCAAAGGGATGATCCTCTGCACAATCATTTCATACCATGTCGATGAACAAAGCGTATTTATTTCGCACTGCACTTCCCTCCACCTCATCTGAAAGAGTGGAATTGCTCGGCATGGTGTACTGTAGTGATTCGCTGGAGAGCACTGTATAAAGTTATCCATCAACTCGCTGGTGTCACTTGTCGCCGACGATCAAAGGAGGCTGCCGACCCCTCAGATGATGGCCTGGAATTATACAAGAAGATGTGCGCCAGATGCGCGACTCGTCGGTCAGTCAGATGGCTGCCGAAGGTCGTTTGAATGTCAGCCTGTTGCGTGATGCTGAAGGCCAAATAGGAGCCTGCTGTATCGTACATGTTGGTGGGCTCTGATGGAAGCCGGAACTCGTCAGAATGCGCGCCATTTCGTCGGAGGGTTTTGTCTTCATCAAAACGAGAAAAAAGTGCAACCATCGGCTGGCGCCGGTCGTAATCACCGTCGAAACCCAACGAACCCTACCGTAAATCGAAAACGCGAACACTGACACAGAAAGCAACGAAGGCATCCATGCGAGAGGTTTCCTCGAAGAGAAACACGAAGGCACCGTAGCCGTGGGGCTTCGAACCCGAGCTACTTGTAGCATTCAGGAGCATGTGTTCAGCAGAGGTTTATCCTGTGCATGGATGCTAGCAGCTTTGTTGCTTATATTTAAATTTATACTTATATCATCTGCACCCAGTGTTGTATAGTCGACGAAGTCGAAAAGTAGTTCGCAGAAAAACACGTAAACAGCGCCTACATATTACATTGCTGATGTTTAGGTATACACCGGAAATCGGTCACATCAATGAAGTCGTTTTTTGAAAGTCCTTTTCTGAAATGTGAACTGTCTGTTTTACATGTAGCTTACAGCTTACTTTGTTACATGTAGCTTGTTAAGCCAATTAAGCGTCCGAAAAACGAGCTAATGAGACGAGTTCAAGAATTTATTGATTTGTATAGAGTATTTGCTATATTTGTAACTGCTTTATTGTTGCCGCCTGGATCTGTAAGCACAATGGTAAAGGAAGCCCTTCTAATGGAAGGCGGTTTGAAACGTAGGAACCTGGAAGGAGGAAGACGAAGCTAACCTTTGAGAAACCAAGATGCCATGACAATACTAAATGTCCTCTCCCAATATCCTTCCCTAAAGGAGGCTCTTCATTCCACATCTTCTCGTCTGTTCTCTGTACGAAGACATGCTGAGGTGAGGTGTGAATCTAAGAATAGGGACTTCTAATAATAGGGACTTCAAAAATAGTGATGGCAGAATAACCGAGGACGTTATGGGCTAAAAGAGAAACCATTATCCACCGGCATGAGGAAATTGGGGTGGTGTGTAGCAGTCTACTTTTGAAATTGCTCAAGTTTTCCGCATAAGCCTTTCTTAGTTCATGGAAGGTAATTAACGAAATAAATTAGTAGGCATACAAATAAATATACTGGACATGAGGTGCGTTTGGAAATTATCCCGATGTTTGTGATCACCTCAGATTTCGAATAATGACATGTGTTACTTGTACAGAACTAGAATGAATTCTAATAGGAACACTTTCAGGGAGCTCTTGGAAGAAGCCTTCTGCCAGTTACTGATTCACAAAAATTGCACTTGCTTTTATTAGTTTCAAGGGAAGTAGGAATCTTGGCGATGAGTTTCACAGGAATAACTTTTCTGAGTGTACCGCGTAGCATTCTAAGCGAGAGAGAAAAGCACTCGGGAACTAATTTATACATACATATTTGTAATAATAACACGTCATCGATTTTGCTTTCCTTCTTTGTTGTTACCGAGGAAGGAGCAGTTCTGTGATCAAGCGGAGATATAGGTATAGCCTTCCTAATCTGGTGCATTAGTGTTTTATAATGGCTGGACTTGAATGCTGAGGATGTTAATGCTTATATAAAATTTTTCTGAGGATCCGGATGAAAGCTGCATACGTTGTTTAATGTTTTCGATGTTTTCGTATGTTCTTATTTTTTTATTATTTATTGTTAATTACCACATTACTCCGGTAAGCCTGTGCGATCATAGTGGTATCACCAATCAGAAAAACAGCAACAATCATAACGCAACAAAAATACATGCGTGTAGCACTTTGCAAAAATATTCTCCTTACTGCGAATACAGGCACAAACATGAAGGAAGCTGGAGGTTCTCCCTTCTATTTCTTCGAGTTTTCTGTCCCTGAAACCACTGGCACTCTCCTCCGCGTCGCGCTTTTTTCGGCAGTCGTTCTCTTTTGCAGGCTTTGTCCCGTGGACGGAAAACATCGACCACGAAATGTAATTACCGCATTTTCGGTGCATATTGCGCTTCAATATTGGCCTCGCTGGGGCGGTATGACCCCGGATTTGATTGAGAACCGCTCTGACAGACAGCCATGCATCGCATTCAAAGCATTACCCCGGTCAAAGGATCACTAACTAGCGAACACAAGAAATGACTGGAACTGGACCCTGGACCCCCAATGCCAAAGACGAACTAAAGGCGATCGGAAGTGATGGAAAGATGAGTCGAATCGGAAGGACGGTGCCGGGAAATCCCCGACAATTCCTTCCGTCCCGTCCTATTCAGGTGTTAATAGACCCGTGCCCACACCTCATTAGCATAAGTCGACCTGTCGATCCCCAATTGAACTCGTCCCCATAAACGCCCATTGGACGGGGAACATCAAACGCCTCGGCCGCCTACCGTAATTATCATCACGCTCGAATTGTCGCACTCTGTTATCAAGTGGCCCGACTCCGGCTTACGGTCGGCAGGATGTCTTGCCTCACAACCGTAGTCAAGGCTACGATAGATTCCGAATATCGAAAGCATGTACATTGGGTTGACGATCTTGATTTTGACGCCAAGAAACCGTTGATACGAAAATTGTCGTTGTTTGTTGGCTAGTGTTTTCGGAGAATTCCTGAGCAGTTTTGAAAAACACGCGAGTACAGTAAAAACCAAACGAAAAACAGAAAGGAAGTGAAACGTACTTGAAGATAACAGTTTTGTGCGAGGCAGAACTGGGGAGTGGTTGAAATGAAGAGGGTGTTTGAGCTATAAGTTTATTACGCTGCTTAAGGCAGACCTCATGTACACGAGAAAACAATAACGGAACACACATACACACCAAGAAAAGAATAGAAACATGCTAACCAACGAAATAAACAACATGCATGTTTACCATTACATAAAGGCTTCAAGATAAAGTTTGACGGCTTATGTTTGAGACATCTCAGGCTGTCTGTAGGAAGAGTATGTTCTTAGTAAGTTTCAGATATATAAAGCCGGTTCAGTTTACAAGGAAATGGGTCCAAGTGAGGTTCTACCTCTACCAAAAGCGTCTTTGTTCTGTCCACCACCATTGGTAGACGGAACAACCCTATAAGCCGTAAAGCCCAATTCAACTTTTCCTGTTATGATTCTGTGTACCATGCAAATACCAAAAAGATCCCTTCTTAAACTAAGAGAGGAGAGAAAATATTGAGCTGATTGTTCCTAATTGACGCTCGGGTATTCTAGAGTAGAAGAATCCACCAACTCTCTTACGAAGTTTCTGCTTAAAATTATTCTGAACTCTTTTTTAAAGAATTATCCTTCTCTTTAGGGGATTGAGAACAGTAGTCCCCGACGAGATTGCGTCAGCTTATGACTTCTCCCCGTGGGTTTAAAACAATAATAAACTAAAAGGCGGTTCTAAAGAAATTATTGCGCGGCGGGTTCTAGGTTTAGGATTGTGTGTATGGCTTCATGGAGAGTTGGGTCATATACACCAACTGTTTGGGTCATATACACCGACTTACAGTGGCCAGTTGACATTCTAGCGAACTACTCCTCTTATGCAAGCACTTATCTAAGTCGTCAATCGTGGAATAGTACTACGGTTCGAATGAAAATTAGGACCGATTTCGTACTGACGCCTCCTGCTAACTGCGCCATTTCTATCTTTTAGGTTTAAGAACTCGCTGAGTGAAACTGAAAGAACCATATTGCTATGCTGTTATATTTATGTTAAGACAATTCTTTGCCAAAATACAAAAGGATAAGAAGAGAAGTCGGCATTAATCACCTGTATCTCATTGGGAAGCGCCACGTACTCTGTTTTAAAAGGAATTTGTGGAAGCAGTTTGGGTGTATACCTAGAGCACAGAATTACTTGTGCTGCTCGATGTTGATTGACAACCAACGTGTTGTTTAATTCCCATACAGGTTTGGTAACCCTGCAAAGATGGAATGCTAGCTAGGCGCGAGCAGCAGCTGAACTACATACATATTCTTCGATTCAGAACGCATGTTAGATCAAGCGCCTTTTTCAGCTGCGTTACATCCGGTCAGGAACACTACAACAATGCCATTTCCTCGTGCAAATATGGTTCTGATAATCGATGCTGTTCAAGCATTAGAAGCGTCACTGAACTACCTGGCCTGCTGTTATCCTTTTTCGAGTCAGCTATTCTTGTGGGAACTCCCTATTAAATCTCGTCACCTGTCTTCCTCCTAAAAGTAGTCTTCATATGTTCTAGTGCTTGAACTATTATTTTGTCTCACATATCCATATACTACATGTAGCGCAGTCGGGGAAGACGCCGGTCGTCGCATGAGCTCGATACCAGGTTCCTGGTTCGGATTTCCCGCCCAGAACATCCAAGCCTTCCACCTCTCCGGGGTCGGTGAATTGGTACTGGTAAATTAGTGTTGTTCTAAGGATAAACGATTTAGGATAAGCAAGGATGTTGAAGAACCTAGCACATAGGTCGCTTGATATTCATCATTGTCTGCTACATTTTTCTTAGAATGGATTTTCTTCAAATTATTTTTTATACACTCTTACACTCAGTTGCTATACTTGAATAGGAGAATCTGCAACAGAATGTTCACGTATCTGGTTAAAGAAGGACCAGCTAAAGGTTTGCTCAAAACACCTTGACAGACCGATTTGTACGAACTGCTTCATGGAACATTTTCTATCAGACCACTGAAGCGTTGTCAGCTCCCCAACATTTCTCCCCAGTAGTAATAAAGCGCGCATTTTGCGGCAAGCAGTGGCCGTGTCCTTGCGGTCGGCTGCTCTCTTTGCTCTCAGCTCTCGAGTTTCACTTACTGACTTTATCGTGGCAATTAGTCGCAGCAGTGGTGCTATTCGATCCCTGGCGTCTTAATTGCCTAGCCGAGCAATTAGTGGCTTCTGTTGCGGATTTCACCGCGAGCGAGTTGCACCCGTATTGCGCTACTCGGTCGAGCCGCTGATCCGAAACAATTAAGAGCTTAGGAGAAGCCTGAAGACGATCATCTGCTCCTCAGTACAATGCCCACGCAATCAGGCCAGATTGTATCGCGGCATGACGAAGCGGTTGTCCATTTCCATCAAGTATCGTGGAACTGGGATGTAAATTTTTTTGCGAATAAGAGACGAATTCCAGGAACTGTGTATGTTCCGTCAGCATTAGCACTCCCTACGGTAGCACTTGCTAGACAGCTCATTGAAGCGATCGCATCCTACAACGGTGGCTGTCATTCTGTCATGTCACCCGGCGAACGCGGAGAACAAGTGCGCCAGGAATTTGTAAGCGGCGCTAGGGCTGCAGCGATCATTAAGCTGTTACAATGGACGAGCAAGCTTCTGGAAATGCACTACCTGCCTCTGTTCGACAACTGCTTGACAGCACTTACTGACGTGGAATCCAAAAATTATTTTCTGTGGGCTTACCCAGGCGCCATCAGCAATCTATCAGGCTATACAAAAATATAAGTTTGCACATAGGTCATGATAACTTAACCGGAACAAAAGATCTGAAGGTGGTTCAATGCCTACAAGTAAAATTTTGACGACGATCTTGTACTGATTATGCTGTCTAGTTTCTTTGCGCTTTAAAATCATACAACGTGGAAATTGAGCTTAGTGAATTCTGATCTCAAAAAATTCAAATGAAATTCAAAATTTGATATTCAATTCAAATTTTTCAATAGTAGAAGGAACACTTTGTATTTTTTACGTACCCTTTGAGGCATGCAATCCAAAACAAGAATAAAGGTGGGGCACGTGGTGTAAGATTCCAAAGAGGCACCGGTTGTCTGGTGCATTCCGAATCGAGGTTCTGGTCAGGACCAGCCCCAAGCCTTCCATCTCTCCGGAGTAGGCGAGTTGGGACAAATTTGCCTATGAAGGATAAAACGTTGATGTCTTCAACAGGTGGCACTGGCAACTTCTTTGTTCCCTTGATAATAGAAAAAAGTGGCTATTTTAAAATGTGAAATTTCAAGCACTGGAAATTACAACAAGAAAACCCTAACAATCACAGGACGTAGGTCGAGTTTGGCGCAGAACGGAAGATTTCAAGTGACTCCATATTTCTTAAATATAAAGTCTTTAAACGTAATATAAACGTGAATTCAAAAAATAACTACACTGCGACTTCTTTCTATTGCCCAACAAGTTGCTTTATAAAAAAGTAGATCACTGATACACCTAGTAGGAATCTCTAATACTGAACTTAACGGGAGTTGGAGGCTTGATGTCCCCAGGGTGCTACCGCTCGAACTCGCGCCGCCCATCAACCTGTTTCTTCATAAATGCCCCGACTATCACCATAATTCAGGCGAAGCAGGCGTGCTCGATGACATGTGTTCTGACACGGCTTTACACTGGCCGGCGTAGACCACAACAAGCCACGTTGAAACGCTGACAAGTGCCCGCTGAAGCGGCTCACCTTTCGCCTTGCGCGTGGGTGATATACGGCTTCATTTAGGATCCCGCTCTCTGTGAGCAAAGGAATTGGAAAGAAACACGCTATGAGTGGAATTTACACCTTCACGGGCCCAAAACTATGCATTTGTTTATAAAAAGGTTATTCCCCCATGGTATGGCTTGCATTTATGTTGGCTTTTCCAACAAAACTTTTTAACAGCTCTATAATTAGTCTCAAATTGAATAATGTATTTCTACATACTCTTTTTTACGATAGTTATGCAATTGCCGCTGAAGAAACAGGACGTAACGGCACTGTTTATTTTTGTGAGCGCGTAGTAGCGCAGTTCAAGAAAGCAGTTCAAGGAATCGCTAACCCCGATTTGAGCTACCTGGTTCGATCGCTTGTAGGCCAACTAAGATTCTATCCTTTTGGAACCGTAAAATTAGTACTTACCCGGAAACGAAAAAGTACCCATATACTTAATATCACAATTCATCATATCACGCAGGTTGGCAATACCTGCCTGAAGATATTATTCCCTTATGGGAAACATCGCTGGACTCTTTATCATCTTTCCCGCAAATCTATGTTTATTGTAACGTTGCATGCAACTCCAATACTTTCTGCACTGCTAAGAAAACCGAATTTTAATAAAGGAAAAGGTGGGCATTTAGTTTTAAATAAATGCTGGTACTAAGTGAAGTACAAAGGATAGAGGACGGCGGTGCTCAATCCCACTTGGGATGCGCCACGCATTCTGCGTACTTCAACGGGATCTCATGGAGGCGATTTTAATGGGTGTTTGGCCTATACGGTGACATGCGGTGGCCAGTTGAAGGCAAGTCGATTTTTATCCTTGCTATACAAGTCTGGCACCAACCGACATGTGTGGGATGGAAGACTTGACTGGTTTAGTGGGGGGAGAGGACCCCAACCAGGAATCTGGAATAGAGCGCACGCGACAGTCGGCACATCGTTACCGTTACATCGTTAGTCGGCTGTGTTACCACGCACCTACTGCCGCGAAAAACGTCAACTGCACAATTCAATTTAACGAAGTTTGGATTTGGCCAAGCATTTTTCAATGAGAAATTTTGGCCTGAAAACATGGTGACAGCAAATTTCGTGTTTTCAAGCGTAGTTTTATAATCTTCCTTCTTAAAACATCCTCGACACTGTTCCGGAGCATTTGCTGGAAGAATTGGCTATAATGAGATTTGTGTTCGAGGAAATTGCTACTTAATCCACAAGCGGACGACTGTGATAGGAGATCCCTTTGTTCACTTTGACATTAATTAACGAGCTAACCTCGGGCGCGGTAACGAATTGGAAGCCACAGCTATGTGGCTTCGCTTTTTGAAGCCTAAAAATCCTCACGATTAGTTTGTAATCATTGGAGAATTTCCATTTGGTTTTAACTCTACTCTTAGCTACAACATATTGAGCAGTATTATTTTCATTTGTTTTATTTTATTATTGTTACTAATTTATTTTTATTTCTATTGAGTTTCTTCTTTGAAGCATCTGAGAGGAGACGAATTAGCTCTCATTTTACAATAAAGTCTGTTGATGAACCTTCAAGAGTTCCACGACATTTGCGGAAGCAAACCGTGTGGTCCCTTCCGCTTTACATCATAGTACGAGTTCGGCGAAGAGGACAGGGAGCTGCGAGCGTCCGTCGACACTTGTTCGTTGGGGTGCGTCCGACGATTAGCCGAAGTGGTTACGCTAACGTATCGGATAACCAAGATCAGCTCGACAAACACGCACCGAATGTTTTCCTACCGTAACTGGAGTAGCCAGTGGCCTCTTCGCTGTTTCTTCGCGAAGAAACCTGATCGACTGGGTTGCGCTGGCAACTTTGTCGCACTCCCAGGCTACTGATGGCGCAACCGAATAGCACTAAATATCAGGTTTCTAGCTGACAGCACCTTTTGAAATTAACTTGGACGGCTAGCTAAAAGCCTGAAGAAACAGAAGGATGTGTTAATCATTCCTTCTTCAGACGCCTTGTGCACTTTCAACTAGCAACGTTGGTAATTTTGTGTCTTTTCGGCTTATGCAGCACATGCAGCAGCAATTGTGAAGCATTTTGAACATAAGAAAAACCAAAACGAAATAGCGTAGAAAATTATACCAACATGACAGAAAACATAAGAAACTGAGAAAAAGAAACAGAAGAAAGGAAATGTAAAGAACGGTGTCAATCGACTGTTTATGGTTGATACGAGGCTGGTGCAAGCTGTTCGCCAAGATGAGTTTCAGATTTAGTCCGACTTGCGTTTCGAGTTATCTTTGGGATGCGCTATGCATTCCATGTACTTCTGTGCACTTTTATGGGATCTCATAAAAGTACGTCGAAAGTGTGTTTGGCCAATACAACGATGGGACGGCCACCGAAAGCCAATTTTGGGAATATTCATCATGAACCTTGATTGGCCAGGAAGAGGCACGAACCACGAACATAGAATTTGAGTCCACGTGATAGCCGGCTCTCTACCCGACAATGCTGCCACGCTCTCGCTTGAAAACACTTTCCGCTTATTATTATTTCAACGAAAAAAAAATGAATCGATGCCTGAGAAGTGACAGCCATAAAGAAGAGCGTTCTGCATTTTGGGACAGTAAAAACTCACAGCTCTAGTAGCTATTGTGGGAAAGTGTTCAATAAAATTGACGACTGAAGACAGGCAATAATTTGCTAAGCAAAACACGTTCTGCAGCCAAGAAATAAACAGGCGATCTAGATTAATCTTCTTACTGTTAGATCTTCACCTGCAAATCAGGCACTGTATCAAGATAATGAGTGAACAGCCGAAGCAATAATTTTTAAATTATCGACAATCAGCTTTGTCAACGAAGGCCGTAATTTATTCTTTTTGAAGGAGCGTTCACGTTCAGAAAAATTCACAAACCTTACTCAAACACTCTTTAGGCAAAAACATCAAATGGGACCAAATTGCTTACCAATAAAACACTGGAAATCGTGGAGTGCAATGAACCTACATACGGGGTACAGTTCACTAAAAAGAAAGTTATTTGGTACAGTGTTTCCAACACTATTGGATAAGTACTTCTAAAAGCATGCTCTGAGGGTTTCTGCTTTATCGCTTAACCGATTGAAGCTGTTACGTACATATGTCCCCATCAGCTACTCCGTTCAGCCCCCGCTTCCGCTTTATATTTCACACTCACATGACCACATAGTATTTTACGCTTTTGAACGATTTAGTAACACCATCCTCAGATTAAAAGACTGAGTCAATTCAGGCTGCAAATTACACCCTTATAGTTTTCGGCGGTAGGTTACGCTATGCTGTTTCTGTATAAGCCTTAAAGTATCGGGCTTTCCATGTCCTACTGATGAAGGCGACGGACCTACTAAGCTGGTATCCGGAGCCGTTCTGTCTAGCGACTTGCAGTGTTGGCGGGCCACTGCTTGTCTTCATCCAGTTTCTCTACCCCCAGACCCGTGTATTTGGAAGCCGATTTCATTTCATGTGTGAGGCTACTATTTTCTTTTGACTGAACGTTATTCTCATCGGTTAGTTATGGTTGAAACAATAGGTTGATCTGCTGAGGCTTTATTCTATTCTATTCAGTGATTCTCGATTTTTAAGACATCGTGTCCGCGGTGTTTTATTAACTCTATTAGCGCCCAAGATTGGTGCAAATAAATAAATAAATAAATCTGCGCAATGGGCTTTTGCTGAGTTTCGGATAATGTTTCGGATTAAGGTGGCGCGACGTTCCTTTTCATGCCGGTTAAACAGCACTTCTAGCTTTCAGAGGCTGAAGCGGGTATATGAAGCTTATCCTGCCACTGGAATGAGAAGAGCTGCATATTCATTCGCCTTGCAGTAAGCGGGGTTCGAGACGTTTTAGGCGTTCCGTAGCAATATTATAGGATGAGAAGTGTTGCATTTAACGAGCATACCAATTTATCCCCGACTTGCTTACACTTCCCACTTAAATTGTTCAAATTACTAGTTGCTATCACTTTGGATGGATGTAACTTTGGAACTCATTGGGCGCGTGAAATCGCCGTAGGAGGAGGCTGATGTTGTCGCCTGCAACTGAATCGAGGTTCGAGGTTCGGATTTGGAACTTATACTTCCCCTCCAATCTTTCCATCATTCTGGGGTCGATTGATAGTAGACTTATATGAGAAGGATAAAGTAAAATCTTTATAAGCCATTCTTTAGGTCCAAAATCTTAAATGCTATTATTCAATTTACCTTCGTGATATCTTGTAGTAGTAGGAGTCTGGCGCGTTGTTCAAAGAGAATGATTAACGCCTTCCTTCTCCCTCATCCCTTTATAATGGACACTTTAAGAAAAAATCTACCATACATGGCGGTCTTCTCTGACCAGCAAATCCAATTAAAAGATAATGATTTCCAAAGCTTCGTTATCGAAAGGGCGAATCAGTTGGCGGACGTGCCAAGATTTCCTGACCATTTGGCAGCCGACCAAAACAACAGATTCGCGCACTCGACATCGGTAATTATGCCGATGATTAGCATATGAGTCGACGAGGACCTCTCGCCCAGCGTGACCGAAGAAAATTGCCAGAAAACGGCGGACATCCTGCAGACGGAGGAGGTGTAGAGTTGCAAAAAAGCACGAGTGGGGACGCACCTGTACGGGCGAGTGGTGATTAGTGGTGTTGGTTGTGGCAGTAATTAGCTAAACGAAACACTAGGACACCACTGATTTGGGGTAGTTAGTGTCCAGAAAGGAAATCAGGGTCAATTGGGTTTCATGAGCACCACCCATGCGAGGTCTCGCCTAGCCGGAGCTGAGATTGGGCTTTCAGAATGAGCCTGATGGGCAGTTGTCGTTGACCTTTGGACGTACTAGGTAATCTAGAAAAGGACAGTTGAAATGGGAGCATTGCTGCCTTCATCCCCTTTATGTCATTTAAAACAAAAGCCATATCCTCTTCAAAAAAAGGTTTTTAGGTTGGCTTCTGCTGTGCATGCCTTCTCGGCTATCTTCAGGACCCCGCGTTGGTCCTAATTCTCTTTCAAATACGGAGTGTCATCTTGCTTTTAGTCCTCGTTCGCTACTCCAGTTCTACCGTGCTAAAGAACTGCACCATCCCTAAGCAGGTGCGTGATATGCTCTTTCATTCAATGTGAAAATTATGGCAATTAAAAGCCCATTGAAGGATAATTGAACTTTATGAAGGTGACCAACTAATGAACCTTGTACTCATCATCTTCTCTCTGCCATGGAAGTAGCACGATGCAAAGGTTCGTCTGACCAGAGGCGAAGCAAACCTTTGATTGTCTTCTTTTGCTATTTAAAATTAAAATTATCAATTTTCTTTGTGAAATTCCACGTTTTCTCTTTATTTATGCGCTTTGCGAGCCAATGGTCACCTTCACCGGATTCGCCAAACCTCGAGGAATCTTGCACGATAAACCGGCAGTCTGTTTCAAGTCTGGCAAATTTCTGGAGGTGCTCCCAAGATTTCGCTGCTGTCTTCCGTAATGCATGGCGGATGCGTTGAGGCTGAAGTTCGCGCAGTGTGGTCCCCTTATCGGCTCACCTCACTGTTCCAACATCGGCATATGGGAACGGCGATATTCCGGTTGACTGAGCACCGGGTTGGCCCACGCCAAGGTGATGATTATCTCGTCGTCTCGACGGCGATCACCGTATCATCTGCGACACGCGATCCACGCGTAGCCACGCGACCATACGTCGGCTGTTCGTGAACATTAGTCAACGCTGGAAATGGCATTGTTCTCACGCCAAGGTGAATTGTTTTTCGCAGGATCTCAGCCTGCAATGGAAATTGGACAGAACTGCGTTACGAATAAATCCCACATGGCCAACCGGAAGCTACAAAGATGTCACCGCACTTTTAGAATTTGGATGCTTTAGCTGTAAATAATAAACATAAGTAACTTTCAGACCGAGCTCGATGGGCTCGTTTAGCGCAGTCGGAGGATGTCGCGTAAACTGAATACCAAGTTCTTGGTTCGGATTTTCCCCCTACCAAGCCTGCCATCCCTCCGTGGTCGGTGACTGGTACCAGACTTGTCTGAGAAGGAAAAACGCTGACTTCTTCATCGGTTGTCCACCTCAAGTCATTACACAGGCCAAATTCACATTCAAATCGTATCCGCGACATCCCGTAGACTTTTTAGTACATCAACCATATCATTCATTTTCCTATTAGTATAGTCACACAAATAAGAAGATTCAAAAAAAAAACAATTACAAACCAACTAAAGGCATAGTGTATAATGACAGATCATTCAATACTGCAGACAACTCGCCGCGGTAAACTGCTCGAGATCCTCTTGGAGATCGCGGCCGACTAGTGTTCTGAATTGCCCTATTGAGCTAGGTAGAATGTTCTTTTCGGAGAACTTCAAGAATTCAACGCTAGCACGATTGGTAAAAATGTTGCTCCTGTACTATATTTTGCTCAAAGAATCTGTGTATTACTCTGCCCACTCCTTGTGTCAGAGGGAGAGACAGTGTAATATTCCCGGAGCGGAAGACTTGCCATACGATTTACCATTTTGTAATCAATTCTAATGGCTAGTCATTTCTTTTTCTGTGAAATGTAAGCGCATGCAGAATGATCATCTTATTCCGAGCAGTGAAGCAAATAATCTCTTCAAGGCCGAAAGGCCACATGCGGCTCCTTCTACTTTTATAAAACATTACCAATGATCGTTGTGAAAGTCATTGTTGTTTTACTCGGAAACTCGGCTTTCACTAAATCTTCACAGCTATATTATACAGTATCCAGGGCAACAAGTGAAGATATTCCCTTTGCGAGTAACTTGAGGGACTCTTGGGGAATAGCCAGTCACAAGAACAACCGTGCCGTCTTTTTTCCCGTTTGGAAGAAATCTCGTTGAATACGGTGTGTGGGTGCCATCTGACGTCCTTGGGAACCTGCGTAATACCAGGGCGCTTCGAAGGGTTTCAGTAAGTCGAGAGGAGGAGTGGGTCAAGTATCTCATCAACCAGATACCTGTTGTCGCCTTGACCGTCAGTTTGCTCCACAGGGCGCCTGCAGCGACTCCATTCATCCCTATTGTGTGTATAGAGTGACTCAGCGCTTCTACTTGCCTGAAGATGAGTAGCGACATTTCTCGTTTAAAGCTCTCCTTTAAAAACTGAGCGCATAGTGTTGGAGACGGAATGGTGTCCTTTTCACGTCCTCCCGAATCCGAATTAAGATAATAATACCGCGGACGTTGTTCGCTATCAGCCAAAGTAACCTTCTGATTCTTGAATGCCTCGAGGCCTGCATCTTCACTAGTGTGAAACCGCGCCCACTGTTCTCACGATTTGCGTAGACAGAGCTGAAAGCTTATGTTAATTTCAAGGGCCACGTTTTTAAGGTGTGTTAGTGAGAAAAGAACAGTCGAATAGGTTGCAACGAAACCGGCCGTTTTCCCTTTCTTCATAACATCTTCGACGCTCTTGAAACTTTATTAATTTTTTCACGCAATTGTGTACCTAAGCACGGCTCTACGTTGAACATTCTGGCTTGATGACCTATACTAGAAAAACCACGAAAAGTTTTATCATTGTTTTTCGATTTCCTTTCTTTTTAATTTTTCTTTGAGAAATCACCATCAATATCGATGTTTGATTACCTGAGTTGCAGTTTTTAGTAACGATACTGATGAGAAATGGGCTGATTTGGAGGAAGAGGGCTAAAACAATTCTAAAACTAAACTGCCAACAAAAGCTATAGAACAACGTCGCATTGATTTCCCAAACTCTGGTCGGCTTTTCTAGGCGAATTTGGAGCAGCTTGTACAACAGCGTGTTTGCGGTTAAGATGTTTCTCTCACATCCAGAAGATTCGCTGTTCACCTCGAATTCTTCGCTCCAATGCGATCACCACATCGTTTTCATAGGAGAGTGATCAGCTTGCGAATCGAACGAGCTATTAAACCTAGATTTATAGCCCAAGCCCGGCCGCTATTAATCATCGAACTGGCGATTTTGAACCCGCACTGGCTCGCCCGTGTAATCCTGTGCAACACTACAACAAAGCCGGGCGAATAGAATAAATTTATTACTTTGAACAATATGTACAACAAGGTAGCAGCAAAGTCAACTACATCACAGTCGGTGAAGTGTCTTCCGATGCGCCTCTCGGTAGGCGATCGGATTTACCCGTGAACGATTCACCCGCATCCGTGACGGAACAGGGAATCGGGTCATAACGTGAGCATCAAGCCGACCACAAGTATCAACGCCATCGAGACAGCAGGACGAGGACTCGGCGAGAACAGACTCTCCACTGGAAATTAAGGATAATGATTTCTCGGAAAAGACTACGCTTCTATCAACAACAAAGGGAAAGAAAGAAAGGTTTACAAAGCCTTGACAATCAGACAGTAGTTTGAAAAGGGAAAGAATTCCGCTCACATAAGAGAGTGCATAAAGAGCGGCATTAGCCAATACGCCATGCGTTCCTAACGGGATGTCTAGGGAATTGGCCTATACAATGACTTGCGGTGGCTAGCCGATGAACAAGTTAGAGCATTATCCTTTCCAGACAAGTTTGGTACCGATTCACCGACCCCGAATAGATGGAAGGGTCGGTTGGCTTGGGCAGAAAATTCGAACCAAAAACCTGGAATTGAATGTAGACAAAAGCCGAAGCCTCCGTCGACACTACTACCGTACGTCTACGGCTATGTCGCGAAGGTGAGCAGCACTGTGGGGTGGGAGCGCGCCAGTCAATTAGGCAACGTCAAATGGGCGAGCCATTTAGATAGATTGCATACGGTAGGTATTCTGATTGGCTGGTGTGCCTTTCGGTCTGTGCTCTACTAGATTATGATTAGTGGGGGCGCTCTCCCAATGCTGGCCACCTTCGCGACATGTACCACACCCACTTCGTGAGAGGCAGCCCAACATTTTAGTTCAAATTTTCAAATAGAGACAATCTTACCATCTCCGATCTCATGAATCTGGAAGTCCACTTCATCTCCCAGCGCCAGCGCCTCGTATTCGTGACGCCGACTGCCAGTGTCCAGAGAAAGTCGCTCGCCTCTAGTTGCCGTTGGCCAAATCGGATTCTCACCGCGACCCACCTGAAGAGCGAATTGAGGGTTAACGGTCTGGTTTGGAAGCAACATCAGGCAACTCACTTTTTCGAAAAACTCGCCCCACAGTGGATCTGAGGGCCACTGAGACTCCGCGGTATCGGTGCTGCTAACTGTGGTGGTGGTGAGCTTCTTGTGGATCCGATGGATATGACCTGAAAGAGCGGAAGTTAGTAGAGGGAGGATTTGACTAAACAGACAAACGTACAGACAGACAGACAGACAGACAGACAGACAGACAGACAAACAGACAAACAGACAGACAGAGACCATAAGAACAAACTTACTGCTGGTGTCTCCGTTCTTATCCGTTACGTGTATGACCATTTTTAGATGGTGACTTGCACATAGACCACCGTATTTGTTGTCAAGGCCAACATTTGATCCAGTGGACGTTGCTAAAAAACCATCCATTTATAGAGTGCCTATGGCATTCAATATTTCTAGGGTCAGATCTGAAATGCTACGTGTCCATGTTACTTTCCCAAAGAACACGAGCGGCTTTTAAGTGCTGTACCTCACCTCTATCAACCACTACCTGAACTAGGCAGTACATAATCACATACATAGCTAACATTTTATCGTTATAAAGAAAATATTACGATCTTTTAAGAAGCCTTTTATCTGTTTTCTTTAACTTATACTACAGAACTACTGATCCCAAGAAACTCACATATGAAATAGTAGGTGTGACCTGGCCGATAGTCCAAAGCCGACGGGTTCGGGCTCAGGAGTCGGAATGAGACCTTGACTTTGTCCCGTCTCTTCGGTGAAATGCACCGCCCAAGTTCGCGAGCTGACGACGACAGCGTGCAGGTCTCGTAGTCATGCTCAGAGACCTAACATAGTTCTGTTAGCATTCGGCAGTTAGCGTATTTACATAATCCAATTGGAATCAACGTACCCTATAAATGATGCTTTGCTCGGTGTCCATCGTATCGACGTCAGGCTCGTAATACGGACAGATGATGTCCAATGAGTCGCCAATCGCTGCGAATCGTTCCACTCTGAAAAAAAACCAAATTTATTTCCATTAAATAGAAGGAAGTAAAACACCAGTGTTGAAGGGCAGTCGAAGAGATAAAAATTTCAATTAAGGATTTAGAGATACTAGTCGTTAATAGGGACCACATGGAAGAGGGAGAGGAGACACCATGCACCAAGCAGGCGGCATCGAATTACGGTATCTCGCAGAGGAAAACTTGATCGGTGCGCAACCCACCATTTTTGTTTCTCACACCAATCAAAGAGATAGTCCAAAGACTCTGGAAACGAGGCTGGGCTTAAGCTCAGTTGCCTAGGCATGCCTCGTGACTGTATCTACTAAGAAGGACTTCTTGGGTTGCTGCCACTATGACGGAGCTGCTCGTCCCTACAGGATGTGATTCGCCACCCCTCTGAACTTGCGCCCACAGTTCTTATATAAAGTTCTTTGTACGTGCGGCGGTTCGCAGACCACCGCTGGATGACAACCATAACCTTTCCGCGGATTGTCAAAAAACACCATTAGGCCCACCAATTTGTTGGCCGGATATCTTCATGACGACTCTGCAGGAACGATATGGCGCTCTTCGCGTCCCGCGTGTCATTGGAGCACTCTGGCACGCGGCAGGGACGTATGGATACGCTGCTGGCGCTGCGCGAGGGACTCGATGATCAGCGGTGCGACAGGTGATGCAGCTGACAAGGAAACAGTGTCGCGTCGGGAGCCCACTCAATTAGTGAACTGCTCAACTTTACTGTAATCATTACGCCTGTGGGAATCGCCTTTGATCGGGCCGCACCTGTTCGCCGCCAATTTACGGCCATTGTTAAGCGACACGCGCGTCGCGTGTCATACCTGTCGTAAATCATCGTCGCCACCGACCGCGGTACGATCTTCGACGGTACGATACGGTATTCGGAGGAGTCTCTTAAGGCAGACGAGCACGACCTGGGGTAGGCCACGTTCCGACGGCGTCTTAATTGTATAAACGGAGCATTGGCGCCGTAACGAAGCGGCCACAAATTGGTCATCTTGATGAAATTCGATTACGGCACTCTGTTCACCGAGTGTTTTCGAGGGCAGCACGATGCGCTCTCGCTGCCCCGCAAGACTCATCGGCGACCCTAATGAGTGCTGGAAGGCCTTTGTGAGCCTCTCCTCAAAGGCCAGATGCTCTGTAGGAGGTTAGGCAAGTCAACTTAACTCGGTCTGAAAGTTATTCTTCACAGGCTACCTAGAAAGAGCACAGCTGAACCGCCTGGATCTTTAGACAACTAGGGATTCACTGATCTTCAGCTAGACGGTCGTGGAATATTAAGGTCTGTGATCTTCTCGAGGGCGCTATTCTCTGTTTTTGTTGCAGAACGATTAAGGAAGACATTGCTGATCAACGTCAGCCAACATCCTATTTAGATAAGACTGTTGTAACGTAAAAGCTGCATTGCTAGCTAATCGAACACAAAAAATGTTGCACTTTTAGTATCTAACATTACTTTTGTGCTAGTGCGTCTAACCCTTCGTTATTTTTTGATAGAAGAGAATCCACTTGATTTATATAAATAATGGTGAACAGAGCTCTTTCTGGGATACACCACGACCTCTACATCTACGTATAAAATATCGTGGAAGCAGGTTGAGTGCGCATTTTGCCTCTATAATGACTTGATGATGGCTGTTCGATGACAACTTAGTGGGTTATCCTTCACAAACAGACTGGGACAACTCATCAACCCGAGCGGATGAAAAGCATGGTTTGCCCTGACGGGTAACCCGAACCAAGGACCCTGTTAGGTGTGCAGACGACAGCAGGTGCCTCCCCCAATTACACCACCAAGGGTCCTACTTGGTATGCAGGTAGAAGGGTGCAACGGTTGCGAGCGGAAGTGCACTATCGTTTCAAAGATGCCTGATCCCTAAGTCGTACAGAAAATGACGTCCAAACAATGGCAATTATGCAGTGGTCAAGAAGTACAACCTTAACAAGGCGCAGTGACCGGATTACACATAGCTGACAAGCGCCAAGAATCAGGAGAAATAGTACCAAAACTTTACGTTTGGGTTATGCCCAGGATAACAAGTGTTTCTTCGATGACTTGATACTACGATCACACAGCGGGAATTAGTCAGCGGCTGCTTCCTCGTTGGATGAAACGAGTTCGTGTGTAGCATCACGATAAACTGCTTGAAACCGTGTCTCTTCTCTTAATAATGACAGCGTAAAGCAATTAACTAGTGGAGAAGTACAACCTGGCAACAACAAGAGCTTTACTCCCACTGTTAGCCAGTGGGACGTCATGGGGAACGGGCTGCAGAGGAATACTCAGCCTGATCCCACCCAATTAGAAAAGCACCAAATACTAAGTTCTCTATCGGCCAGGGCCACACGTTCACCGCAAATTCTGTAATCTCATACACTGGCCCGGTTCCTATTCAGAGATTTGAATCCTTTTATTCACTCTCTCAAAAAAAGATAAGTGGCTGATCCAAAAAAGAGACCGATTAACACCTATCCTTGTCCTTTGCTAACCTAAAGACAGCTGGAAAGCTCTAACTAAGCCTATCAGTACGATTTTCTTCACAACTGGGTAGTTTTTATGGGCAGACAGACGCTCTTGTTACAAACAGGTTCACAAATCACAGTTTTCAAAAGCTTTCGGCTCACTATTGCTAGCTAAATAATCTCCTGAATTTCAACAATCGGACAATGTATAAGAATGTCCAAAAATTCGCAAGATTCGCAAGTTGCAATAGGCAAGTGTGAAAAATGCATCTGTATTTCTTGCGAATTTCGTGTGAAAGGCGTCAATGAGCCGTTGAGCTTCCAACGGTTTGATGATTGTGAGGTATGCATTAAAATTTCTGGCCACCAACCCCGTAGACCAACAACCATGAACCCATAGTCCAGCTCCCCTCTTCCCATTATGCTCCCCAAATGGAGCGCCCGCGAGCTCCTTATCATTGATGAACTGGCGCACATCTGATGACCCTCCGCGAAACCCTCTAAACGCCTCCTTATTGCTTATGCATACATTAAGACATTCAGCTCGTCTAATCTTCAGTGTACGCAGCAGCTTAGCGGCTGAGCGCTGCCCTATCCCCTCAGAGATTCGGTCAAAGCTGCATACGATCTGAATGCACCACATACATCGGCACACAAGACCTCCGCTTCCGAAAGGATCCCAGCTATGGCATAAGAACCAGTTTTTCTTAGCGGTTCGGTGCGCGAAAAAGGCGAAGTCGGACGACTTCAAGGAAGGCGTATGACGCGGTTACAGACCATTGCTTCTGAACGCCTTTACGGTGGGCGGCAGATGAGAAATCTGATCCCATTTTGAAGGTGGCGGGCCATAGCACAGGGAGACGGAAGGAATCGGCGCGCAGCAGGTGTCTACGTAAGTACAGCAAGATGGTGGGAGATAGCGAAAGAGTAACTAAACACCCAACGACAGATGTTTACCGGATTCTATACATCATTACTCAACGACGCAGGTGGAGGATCGAGCAGCCGTTGAAGGTCGCCAGTGCCGTGGAACGGGAGGATAGTGTTGGAGGTGCGGAGCTAACCAACCACAAGGCCTTTGAGAGAAGAAGGATGAGAGCGTATCCACCAATCTCTATTCTTTACCATCACCCAGGCCAACCAAGCCTTTCTTCCCTCCGGAGTCGGTGTTTTGGTGCCAGACTTGTCTGGGAAGGATGAAACCCTGTTTCGTACATAGACTGGCCATTGTATAGGCCCAATACGCACCCAAGTTGCGTCCATGTCATTCCATAGAAGTAGAATGTGTGGCGCATCCCAAAATCAATGCCCTGACGGCGTGCTTTACCCGTTTTTTCTTAATTTACAGGCGATTCCATGTACTTCATCCTTGTCATTCTTACAACGACTAGTGGGTCCACTCTCTACTGTTCAGGATTTATTGGCCATTCGATTGAACTGCGCTTTCTACTTGCCTTGTTTAAAGTTGAAATCCCACTAATTTTTTTGTTGAAATTTTCATCGGTCGGTCATAGTCGGTGACTAATTTCCACGCAATCCTTATCCTTTTGTCCTTTATCTCCACTCCAAAGCCCGTGTAGTTAAACACGAGCACTCACTATGTTATTCGCATTCTGAATTCGGATTACAACCTTCAGGTTCTAATGAAGGATAAAGGACGGCGTTACTCAATCCCTTTTGGGATGCGCCAGCGCATTCTACTTCTACGGGATGTCGTGGAGGCGACATGAATGCGTATTTGGCCATACAATGACTTGCGGTGGCCAGCCGATGAGCAAGTCAGCGCTTTATCCTTCCCAGACACATCTGGTACCAATTCACCGACCCCGGAGGGATCGAAGGCTTGGTTGGCCTGGGCGGAAAATCCGAACCAGGAACCTGGTATCGGGTGCACGCGGCAGTCGCGCCTCCTCCGACTGCGCTACACGCGCCCCCAGGTTCTATTTAATAAGCGTTGGTAAACTCTCTTGAGGTTATCTAAACAGAAGGAAGTGTGGGAATATGCATTTTATACGTATCCGATGTAATTGTTAAGAAAGTTTTGTTCTCTGCTTTTAAATTGCGCGACTATGGCTAAAGGGGCTGCCACCATATAATTAGTCACACCAATATCTCTAACTCTACGGAGGAACTGCAAACGAATCAGCCCAAGGCTTCGTACGGTAACTCCACTACCAAGCCGGAGCATCGTGCTTCCTCGCCTGTCTGCGAACTTCAAGGTCCAGGAGCAATTCAAATACAGTAATTTTTCACGCTGTAATACCTCCTTACAGTACACAATTTCGGCGGCTAGTGAGGGAAATGGTGCGTACAGAAGCGTTCGTGGCACACAACGACATTGTAGAACAACCTTGCACTTTCGTAGAGATCGTTCTCCGCGAACGGGAGAAACAGCCCCGAGCAAGTTTCATCGATATAAGCTCTGGCTACCGATCCTTATAGTTTGCAAAGAATTCCAGAGTTTACGACTTCGAAAGCGTTTTCCTCGAAGAAGAAAATTTTCTCCTTGTCAGAATTCTCCGGTAGGATGTTAGCACTAACGAACTTTGGTGTAACATTGTTTTCCGCTGCGCTGATTCTATTGAGACGGTGGCTAACTCTGTCAGCGTTTTTTCAAGTTTCTAGGATACATGGTGGTCTGGGAAATTGCAGCAGAAACTTTTTGGCGTTACAAAGGAGTGAAAGCATGAACTAAATATGGTAATACCCCTACGAAATCGAACTCCGAAACGCAGGAGTGGGATTATTGGAATGCGGTTAGATGCTGAAAAATACAACCAAAATAATTCAACAGATGTGTAAGGTATGCCTGTTCTAAGATGCCCTGTTCTATGCGATTGCAATCAAATACATATATGTATGCGGGGGTCCAGAAGAATGCAATAATACTGGTATAGTCTACGAGCTACTTTCCTTACTCCTTCAGCACGGTGAAATGAAGACATAGTATTGACTCATATTCATATAGTGCCACTGCCCGAAAATTCAATAGATATCCGTTAATGGGGGACGACCGCGGTTTCGCTTTCATTCTCTCAGTCCATGAAACCGAAAGGTGAAGCAAAGGGTCCCGAAATAACCGAATATCGACTTTTAAAGGGCGAAACAGAAATAATTCTAAATAATCTTGCTGCGCTCGCTTGCTTTCACAATCTTCAGAAGCTTCCTTTCGTGCAATGCCATGAAAAGCGCTTCAGCTACATACATCCCCGGCATTTGCTTCAATGTCCCACAGACTCAATAACGACGAAGGGTAACATTGGCTATGCATGAGGATCACAAGCGACCCGATTGCGCACTTTGGCAACGGTGAGATGACCACTGCTCCTCTTCACTTTCACATTCTTCAGTCATTCCTGAAGGTAAAAAGTAATGTGAAACAACAAGAGTAAGATTGTTGCGTAGGGGAGCGTAGACACCAGCTCTTGGTTGGAGCATGTCCTTCGCCTGAATCTTCTTATTGGAGCTGGACTGAAACAGAACGCATAGCATGATACAGTGCTGGAGTCCCTCATTCCTGTCTTGTGCCTACATATACTTTTGCTATCACTTCCACGGTTTTTCTCAACCAACAAAGCTACAGTCCCCCGCGTTCTCATCCCCCTCGTCACTTTCTCCCACGCCCATCTCTTCGCTAACTCCGTCCATGCAAGTTCTCACCGTAATTCTCCCGCTACTCAACCTCGTTCGGCGTGCGGGAGCGGTAGCCCCTCTCAACCCTTGAGCCGCGTAACACCAAAGGCACACGGGGTTGTTGCGCATACGGTCGTCGTCGGTCGCTAAAGGACCACCAGCGCCTCTTAACCGTTCGGCGGCCACTTTCCGAACTACTAAACCGCCGTAAACCGAAGGTCACCGCGCCGAGTTTATGACACGTTCTTCCGCCACCAAATGGAGGCACTAAGTCTGATAACAACACTCGCGTCCATTATGCCGCGAACTTCGAACACATCTGTGGCGTAGCGGAGAGGGCTTTACGACTCGCTGGAACTCACAGCTCAATTAAAGAACACATGGCACCTTAGGTCGGATACGGTATGGGATCGCCGCCTCAGGAAACTGTTGGGCAGGTAACGAGCTATGTTTGTAAACATCAGAGCGAAGTCTCCAGAGCACCTTTTCGTGTGTGCATTGTCGCCGGCCGGGTAACGTTTGCTCAGTCGCGCATTACTAGTTACTGGGCCGATTAGGCTTGCTTAGGGAGCTCGTGGGAGGTTTCAGTCGATCACACGTCCACAAACAGTGGAGGGGAACTGTTTGCTCGTGAACGTGTGATCGACTGTATCAGCTCGAATTTCAAACGGAATCCGAGATTCTTCTCCTTGTTGGCCATCCAGTATGAAACAACCCCTCCAAAACCTTCAAAAAAAAATTATGTTGTCCAATGGCTTATCCAGCAATCCTTCGAGACAACTAACCAAATCCTCCCTCTCTCACCATGGCGACAAATGCGTCACATAGCGGGAAATCCCTGGAGATTCACTGCGAGATGGACGACACCTGCGTGCTCGGCGGTTAATCAGCTAGCACTTTGCTAATGAAAGGTCCCGACACGATTTTATCTGCTCTCAAGTGGCTCTAATTATTATGTCACAGTCGAGAAACGTCTCGAATTCGCCGCCAATTACGACCGTTTGAAGTTCGACACCGTCGCGAAGGAGAATGGAGGAATATGCCACTGGGAGTGATCAGCGGTGATTGCTCCAAATACGCTCCTTTTAGTGTGCCGTCAGCTTTGCTCGACGGGGTTTCTGTAGCATTCCTGAGCCACTATCCACTTCCATTCTTAGCGAGTGTCCCTTCTTGCAGAAATGCTTGGACAGAAAACCAACTACTGACTTTTGGTCATAGCAACGAACAGGAAAGAAAACTATGAGAGTGAGAAAGTGCTTGCTATTGCTGCCTCATCCACAGCTCACAGAAGTCTTCTATTCTCGATCCAACTTACACCTTATTGGTGTTGCTCCATACTTAAGACGAAACACGAAGCTGTAGAATTCGCCCCTCTACGTTCCTTTAAAAATGCTGGGGCCATGCCAGTTTATGGCCATCCTGACCATTCGAAAGATATTCGCGTCGTCCATGCCAATTCTTCTCTCTTCTTAACTATTCTCCGGGATTCCGAACTAATTGAAACCTTGAATGGCCTGCTGCCTTATACCCTAGAACTGTTTCAGCTGTGAAGAAGCAGAAGTTGAGGAGTTTCGAAGCACTCAATCACTTCGATGATGCTTGAGGTTCTTAAAATCTTAGTTTCTGTTCTTAGAAGGAACTAAACCGGCGAGAATCTGCGAAAGATATTTCAAGCACTACAGTTCCACAAAACTAAGTAAATTTTACTGCTTCTTTTCAAGAAAAAACAGTGTTCTATGCTCAGATCATGGGCGGCTCCATGCGAGGAACCGATAGTGCTTCAGCAAATTAACGAAAACAAAATATGAACTACGCAGAATTGAAGCTACTGGATTGCTTCCTTTTACGTCCCTTCTCCAACTGATGGGTAAAACTACTTCGGGATAATCAAGACCCTTGTTACAATATTCTTTTACGGAATATTGTGGAGGACTCACACAGATTTGACACCATTTGTTCAGCCGAAGGGGATGGAAGGCTTGACAAATACCGGCGGGTCCCGGACACGAACCGATTCCGATTCCGAAAGTCGGCGTCTCCTCCAGTTGCCCCATGCGCGGTACTTCCCAAATGGATCTGGCTGTTTCGAAGCACCGCTAAAATCCAGGTAACTCCTTAGCTCTACAGGCTGCCTAATCTTCATGCTCCTCTCGTCCTAATACTGCACTCCTCCCTAAATCAAGTGCGAGTTTTCACATAACGTTTGGATAAAGAATCTATGAACAACCTCTAAGAATGGTCTCCAGTAGAGATACGCAGTGGCTTTTTATTTTATGGACAGAAAAGGAACTAAATAGAATCCTTCGTATGAATCGCCCAAAGTGGTTAACTCCAGTCCCTTATCTAAACGCGGGTAGGTAGCAACCAACTAGCAGCGATTCTACACATACCATTTTCACGTCAAACAGGACACTTTTCGAATCAAACTAGAGACTTTTTAAGCCAATTTGGCTCGAAAAGTATCCAGTTTAACAAGGAAGGGTGCATGTCGCCAAGATGGGCAGCACTGGAATGTGGGAGCGCGCCAGCTAATCATGACCAAGCAAAGTACCGAGCGACCACACACCAGCCAATCATAGTGAGCGTACAAGCCCTCTATGAATGGCATGCCAATTTGATGCAATCTGATTGGCTGGCACGTTCCCAGCTCCCAATGCTGCACATCTTCGCGACATGTGCGCGAAAAAATTGTCTATACGAGATGGAATTTCTCTCTCATTTCCTTCATTGTCGATTTCTTTCTCACTAAATTCATTACCACTTTACTTTCCTCCCTATTCTAATACCTCGGTTAGGTTGTTACAATACCGACAGTTTTATGTTTGGAAAATGATGAAGTAGCAGAGAAATTCCAGTCGCTTAAAATGTTGGCAAAAACTTTCCGTCTAGGCTGACGAGGCCTGACCGCATCTGGTTCGAAGCGGTTTTTCCGCGACCGCTCTCGTCTCGGCATTCATTGGGCACCTTCAAACGACCGACGTCAATCCGCGCCGGGCAGCCGCCGTCTTGTCAAACATGTGTTCAGCTGAGCACTTTGCACACACACACCTCATCCTCGGTCCAACAACAAATCGCTGCAAACGCTCTGGTCGATAATCGATCAAACGCTCGCATAACTCGTCTACTCGACTGGCGGAGCACATAAATCATCCGGTGAAGGTTGGTTTCGACCGGCTCCGGAGAGCTCATAGATCATCGTCAGCGCAGCCCGCAATCTGTTCATAAACGGGAGGAAGAACAGCTGCCTAAGGATTTGCGTACCGACCGCTGCACAAACAGCTCGATGCGCGACGTCTCCACAGTAGCGGCGGATGGCGGTCCGTGTCGCCGCCGACGCGGTAAGCAACAACAGAACGGCATCGGAGACGGTGCATCCGTGACCTCCTCTGAAGTGTGCCTTCCGCAGGTACGCGGTAGGCTCCGTCGAGCCCTACGTGGGTGCAGCTAATGAGCCGCCCCAGTGGACAAAGCTTTTGTTTCCGGTTCATTAGGGCTGTTTATCGGTGGGGTGTTGTATAATTGTAGACCAGGTGTGACCGGCCCCATTTGTGTCCCTTCAGAGGACGCATCCCGAACATATGGATCGATTGGAGAGGAAAAACATGTTGAAGCTCTGAAGAAAGCCAGAGGATACAAGAACGGCAAGCAGATCGTAGCTGTTTAGCTAGTATGTAGCTCTTTAGAAGAAAGAAAAACTCTACAAGTAGATCACAAATAGGAGGAGAGGCAGAAATCTCGTGCGGATTCTGAACCACATCGAAAAAGAAGCAAAGGAACTGCTGCCAAAATATCACAGTGCTATTCTAACAGTGGATTCCATTAGTGTATCAAAGTGTTAGGGCTTATTTTAGAGCCCCCAAAATTTGAAGAACGGTGTGGCTCTTTTCGCGGCTATGTGTGTATTATAGAACGTTGCCAAAACCGGAGTTGAATAAGAGCATCTTCATTCCAAGAACTAAAGGTTAAATCTCTCGCTAAAACTAGAGCCACAAAAACCGAGCATGATAAAAAATGTAGAGTAAAGGTAGGCGCCAGTCAGTCGATGGGATTCCCACACCCCATGTGCCCTGCTTTTATAGGTATGGTGCAAACAATTCGAATGCATATTTCGCCCATAACCTTACTTTCAAAGCCCAACGATAACGGTCAGTAGTTAATCCTTGGCAGACTTGTTCACTAGCGAAACTTCCAACCCAAAGGAATGGAGGATGTGGTTGGCATAGGAGCATACTCTATCCGAAGCCAACTCGCGATATGCGTGCAACCATGGCCTTTAACCGATCCCACCACAGGGAAGAGATTTACAGATATGGATATGCTACGAGTTCTCCTCACTCAGCCACTGATTAGGCTGAAACACTCATTGCACTGCATCGAGTTCGAGTCGACAACGTTCGAGAAGCAAGCGAGAGCAACTATAAGGTCCACTATTGGGGGATCAGAACTGGCGAAGTACAAATGTTCAGGAGTCTCCCGAGACGTGAAGTTTTATTACTTCGCTTCAGTATTCGCACTGGGAAACGCGGTAGCGCAGCTGGATGAGGTATAGGTGTTGCGTGCACTCCGTATCGACGTTCTTGGTTCAGATCTCACCCAGGCCAACCAATGAGTCCACACCAAGGGGATCGGTGAATTTCTGCTAAACATGCACTGGAAGGACAAACTACTGACTTGATCACCGCCTGAGTATGGGAAAACATTGTAGTATGGGCCAAATACGCATTCAAATCGCTATCGCTGTATCTCGTACCAGTAGAATGCATAGCGCATCCCATAAAGAAACTGGCTAACATGACCTTTCACAGGGTGAACCAAAATAACGTGGAAAAGATTTTTTTGTCATAATTGTAAAACAACCGGAAATTCGAGAAAACGTCAACTAAATTACAACAATACAAACATTAGGGTACGTCATGTTCAAGTGGTTTCGTAGTGGCCTCCCTTGGAGCGGCTGCAGAGGGCCAAACGTTTCGCGAATTTTTCAACGCAGGTCGTACGGGGGAACAGATTCTGTTCACGGATGAGAAGCTGTTCACCGTGGAGCAGGCGCACAATCGCCAAAATGGTAGGATGTGATCTACTGAGGCTCCAAGTACCTCTGCTATCGTCCGAAACCCACAAACTGTCATTGTTTGGGGCGGAATCTGCGCCAGCGGCAAGACCCTTGGTTTTCGTGGATAAAGGAGTGAAAATCGACGAAGATGTGTACCAGCGAGACATTCTTGGGTCCCTAGTTCTTCCTTGGGCCCAACACCACTTCGGTGATGCCCATTGGACGTTCCAACAGAACCCTGCACCCGCACATAGTGCGAAGAGTGCGCAGACGTGGTGCAAGGCCAATTTCCCCAACTTCATCACGCCTTCGGAACGGCCGCCGTATCCTCCGGATTTGAATCCCATGGACTACAGTGTGTGGGCATTTTAGAGGCTAGGGTCGGCGTCAAACGCCACCGCAGTCTCGAGTCCCTGAAGGAATCGTTGCGCCAGGAGTGGGAGTGGTTGTCTCCTGATGACCTGCACCCCATCGCAGAAAAAATCGCGAAACGTTTGGCCCTCTGCACCCGCTCCAAGGAAGGCCACTTCGAAACCGCTTGAACATGATGTGCCCTAATGTTTGTATTGTTGTAATTTAGTCGTCGTTTTCTCGAACTGTTGGTTGTTTTATAATTATGACCAAAAAAATCTTGTCCACGTTATTTTGGTTCACCCTGTATTTTTTTTCTTAAAAGTAACTTGTTAAGCAAACGAGGTGTCCATTATGTGGCAAGGAGGGAAAGCACGTAATATGTAATTTATTTTTATCACATTGGTACCTAGCGTTGTCGTTAACGACTAAAAAATATGTAAAGGTTGGAAACCTAACCATGCGAAGGCGACATGGGTCCCTTCCAACCACAAGTGCTTTGCTCTTACCGTCCGTTCCGACTACCTACTGCCTTACAGGTTTGATATAGTAGGCCAGGAGCAAGTTCGATTGAAAGATTTCAAGCCATAGACCGCGAAGCTCGTAAAGCTCGTTGAAACAGAACCTGTACCACAGTGGACCTGTTCGACGCAGAAGAGTAGAGGATAGTAAACCGAAGTACCCTTCTCAAGTGGAGCCCGGAGCCCGATAAGGAGACCTCTACCTCAAGAGTAATCAAATTACTGAGTCTGAATATCTCTCCTACCGCACCTCGACGACAGCTTGAGCGAGGCATATGCTGTACAAGTTGCGGGTGCAGAAAAAGCCACCACTGCAGATCCTATTAGCATGACTAATGCACCCCATTGCCTTCGCGAGTTTTTCACCCGCTTGCTGTATCCACGATTCATTACGTGGCCGAGAGAAGAAGGTCTGACGAGGAGACCGATGCTCCGCGGCGGAAAAAACGCGCCACAAATCTGGCCAATATCCGTCATCTGTATAGGATTAAGCAGCACAAAGCGGACACCGCTGCTTCGTCGGGTTGGGTTGCTCTGGCTCGCGAGACGAGCCGTATTTGGCGTGGTGCCGGGTTAATAACCTCCCGCAGCGCCGGCTACTTGTTAAGGACATACCGCTCGCTTGCCAGAGCGAACACACAACTCTCACCGATGTGTCGGACACGAACAGATTGCTCGCATCCCACGGTACATGTCCGAGCAGATGGAGAGGGCCTCTGGACATGCGTCAGCCTCCTCGATGCACCCAGCGGATCTCTCTCCCGTTGCAACTTGAAGACAGTCCTACTTATTTTAAATTATAAACTGAACTTCTTTTACAGCTACATAGATAACTTATAGGCAAGGTTTCAAAACAGATACAGTTAATCAAACGGAAAGTCGATGAAAATTAAAAAAGACGAGATAGTGATGGAGCAAGGCCAAAAACTCACAGTGAATTCGTAGAATTCCAATATATATCGGGAAGTTTCTTGGCCACAGAAGATGTAATAAATGCGGCAAATAGTACGAACCACAACGAGAGCATTCTGGAACAATCTTCTTGTTAGTGAAACATTTAAGACACCATCGAAAATGTTTCAGTAGAGCGCAGCAAAACAGACGAAGGACATGATTAACATATAGGGCAGCAGAATACGGAGGAAAATGATATACGAACACCAACGAGTGATAAAGCGCGAATGAAAATGAGAGCGGAAAATAAACACAAGATGGAAATCTTGAGGAAACTTTTGAGAAAAGAATGAGGATGAAATATAGACTGAAAATACAGTAACCCCAAGGAACGTCGGCCATCAAACTTCTCAAATCGGACGGCTAATGGTCCGGTATGACGCGTGCCTGGCCTCTACGTTGGCCACTTGACCGTTCAACTGGCCGGGGTACCCAGGCCATGGTCCGCCGGCGCCCCGCCCCGGCTAGTCCGACGGGGCGGGCCGTCCGGCGGCTGCAGCGGCATATGCCTCTAATAAATTAATTAACAGTGCTTATTGGGGATAAAGTTCTCATTACCTCAATCGTGTCTGCACACACGCGCACACTATGCGCACTCTCAGGAGAAGCGAAGCGCCCTTAGTACGTATACGATTGAGAATTAGCTGCGGGGGGGGCGCATTCATAGCGGCGCTTGAGTGCAGCAATAAAAAGGTGTCATTACATTACAACATGGAGCTAACAATCCATCTAATTACTGACCAGTCCTGTGGAAGAAGTTCATTCCAAGACTTCTTGTAAGGGAGGTGATCACTCATGCCATTTCGTAGTCAGTGAAATAGGGGAGCTTTCATCGATAAAAAGGGTAAAGAACGCCGCTACTCTATCCCTCTTAGGATGCGCCACACATTCTACTTCTGCAGGATGTCGTAGAGGCGATTTGAATGCGTATTTGGTCATGCACTCACTTGCAGTGGCCAGCCGATGAACAAGTCAGCGCTTTATCCTTCCCAGACAAGTCTGGTACCAATTCACCGACCTCGAAGGGATGAAAGGCATGGTTGGCCTGGGTGGGAAATCCGAACCAGGAACCTGGTGTCGGGTGCACACGACAGCCGGCACCTCCTCCGACCCCTTGTATTGTTCCAATTTTAGTATATGTTCAGGAATAAACAGCTTTCGTAGAATAAGAATAATAGAAATAAAAATAAGTTTAGCTAAAAATAGCTTAAAGCGGTTAATCAATTCCTCAATTTCTTGAAAGAGCAGGGTGCCACAGCAAGATGAGGTGCCGGTGGTCCGAATCTCGTCTGGACCAACGTAGCCCTCCATTTCCATCCTTCCTGACTAGGTGGATTGATACCAGACATGGTGCCAATCCACCTGCTCAAGAAAGACAGAGGGTATGAGGGATGACTGATTACACAAATACATCTCCTCATCATTGAAGAGTTTTAGAAGAATTCATGCTGTGGCTGAAAATCTTAATCGAATCCTATTCATAGTTAAAGGGTAGTTGGTCAACAGCCGGTCGAAGATCGCTAAAGAGTCCAGCACTTTCTTCCTTCACGGTTGCAGTGCATCTATTCTTTCTGTCTGGAGGACAAAGTTTATGGTGTCCGACAGATTCCCATGTTAAACAGACGACACGCGATCATACCACAAACGAAGTCGCACGCAATGTTATTCGGAAGGCTCTAAAGATAGATCAATGTCCGTCGCTGCTCTTTTGTCCGCTGCAAATTACCTTAGAACTTATGGAAAAATTCAGAGAATTGAGACAGCTATGTTCAAGAGTGCACTTGCTAAAAAACTGAAAATGAATGCGCCGTTCACTAACAACGGCGGATAAAGTACTAACTGGGTATTCCGTTATCCTCCGATTTAACATCCTTCTTACAAGAGAGATCAATGAGCTTCCCGAAAGATGGAGAATTCCGAAGTAGCCAACTGAGGGTTTAGGGCATTATGTAGACAGCACCGTAGTGTCTTCGAAATTTCCTGTGGACACCTAGATAGGTCAGAAATGACGAAAAACTGTAGGTTTCCAGTGCGGGCTGATCAGTGAGTGGCACCTGGAAAGGTCTTGTTGTGCTAGAAATTGGCATGTAAAAATATGGAGCTTCAAATAGAGCTAGATCAATTCAATGTGAGAATTTTTTAGGCTTCTTAAAAGAAGCCGCGGGACACATTTAGATGGGTCATTCATCCCAGTGGTGGCAGTGGCCGGGTGAATAGCGATGCAGGCTTGCAGGGGAGTGGTCAAGGGTTTGAAACTGGAGGTGGAGTTTAGGGATTGCTGCTTTTTTAACACGTAGACTAGGTTTTGACATCATTTTCATCCTGTTTGAACCTCTTGTTGCTTATGAAAAGTGCGGTTTTCGTTGCATAGGGCTACGTCGTGCTCCCGTTAAACCATCCTTGTCTCGCTGAGGAGGCTCCCGTCGGTTGCTACCCATAAACGATTCTTTTGTAATGTTCTCTACTTGTTTTGCAAGTGATCGAGATGTATTGCCTTAGTATATCTCTAGAATGTTTTAGTCAGTCATCAGATTTCTATATAGAAAACTCTTCTTGAAACTGTCACTATTTCTACAAGCTTATAACATGGATTTTTGATGCAGCTCATGCTCGTACTGCAGCATATTTCTCCCACTTTTTGAATTGCCCAGATGCCCGCAGGAAATTTGAAAACCATTACGGTGCTTCCCAGAAAATCCCTTACAACCCTCAATAGGTCACGTTGGAAATCTCTACGAGAAGTTCATTGGCCTCCCTTGTAAGCAGGATGTAAAAATGATACAGGACAAACCATGATGTTATTCAATCCCTCTCGGAATACGCCACGCATTCTATTCTACGGGAATTCATCAAGAGAATTAAAATGCGTGCAGTGACTTGTGATTGCTAGCAGCTGGCAGGTCAGTGCTTTATCTCTCCCCGGCAAGCAGGCACGAATTCGCCACGCGGGTGGGATGGTAGTGTCGGATGGCGGGAAATCAGAACCAGATACCTAGAATCGGGTGCACATGACAGCTACCGCATCCTCCGATTGTGCCACCTCGTATCCAGTAAAGATGATATTTCTCGCAACTTGTCTAATCTGAAGATACAATGGAGAACTATGAAGAACTGGGCATCTGCTATTGTGTGTACCACTGCCCAGTTAAGCCCTGCCAAGAATTCACTTGGTCCTACGCTCTAACCGACATCTAGACTGTCACGACTCACTCCTGAATGCAATTCCGCAGCTGCCAGGTTTATTTCTTCCATGCTTCTCTCCTTTCGCTTAGTTATTATATTGCTTTTTGCAAAGGGGCAGTTACCTACTAAATTCTCCCCTGGTTCGCCTTTGGGTACAATTTTTCATGTTGGTTAAAATAGATAAATAAATAAACAATGAAACACGCCAGAATGGAGTAGTTATTCGAGGGCTCTTTAGCAACACAACCGACCCAGTGATTGCGCCTTCGACACCAGAACGCGATTTATGATGGATATGCGAATTTCAAGCTAGTCGTGGTGAAATTCATGACCTCATATTACCAAAAATTCGAAGCTTTTTCAGTCAAGAAACTCCCTTCTTAATAAGAAGCATGCTAACTCAACTTCTCGGCTTACCTTGGGGAATTGATTCAGGCTGAAAGTTATGAAGGAAATCATCGGCAAGCAAAGCTGTATATTAAAGTTTGGAGGATGAGTAACGCGTGAGAAATAATACATCTTTTACTAAAGATTTCATGCCTCTTTTCAAGTGTCATTAACGCTTCCAACCAATTAAACGCCGTAGTACATTGAAGAAGCGCAAACAGTACGCAGTCTGAACTGTGAAACTACTGTAAAATTTCTTGCATTTTTTCCTCTTACCAGAGGATAAGGAGCATTGTTGAAGCATTTGGAACAACAGTTATTTGATTAGCACAGAAGTGGTGATGATATCTTTGGAAACTCCTTCACAAGAAGACAGCGATGGGGAGTTCAAAGGTATGTATTCCATTTTAAAGTGAAGCTAAATAGAGTAAGCTAAATATTTGGACAAACCATAATAATTTCATTGAAATTTACATCCACTGCTGATTTTATCCAAGCATAAGTTCGCCTACTTTTTGAAAATTATAGCACTGGTAGCAATGTAGAGTAGAGTAAGCGTTTTTAATCGACGGTACAATTAAAAGTAAAACGGTAGAAACGAAAGCACGAAATCAATATTCGTATGTAATGCGCCACTTATTCTTCTTCAACAAGATATCGCGGAGAGAATTTGAATGCGCATTTGTCCGTACATATGTCGTGTTGCGGGCTTTACGGCTAAAATCTGGCAAACACTGTGTCAGATCTGAATCGAAATTTGGGAACTGCGTTGGGCTGGTCCAAAAACTGGTAAGTAAATTACTGAAATAGGAAACTCTGTACAGGAGGTACCAAAATACATACCTCCCATGCAAGCGTCAGCTCGAGGAACACCCCAAGTAATGTATTCATAGCATAGCTTAAGATTTGAGGCATTTGGAAGTACCATACTGATATAGATTCCTGTACAAGAAAAAAAGTCGATGCTCCACGACCGGATGACTCGACAAATCCGCTGCCAACTTGGACGTTTGATTTGTTCCTCAACATATAAAATAACGAGCGTTTTCTGCGTATTTACAGTTTATAAAATGCGGGCGATGTACAAAAGGATAGAGGGTTCTGCAAAATTTTTAAATAGGAACAAACCTCTTCTATATCACTTTCAAAGAACCACTTTCAGTACTTAGGGTAATTAGCGATATCTATTCCCGGCACAGTTCATAACAGAGCCCTGTAATGGAGCCGAAAGTGCTGAAAACGAGGACAGATGCGATGTCCTATTGCAAATGTACCCTAATTGGGCAATCAAAAGTCTATCCATACTAGCGATGTATCCAAATAACGCATCTTCACTCACCCGCACAAAACTGAGATCAAAGTTCAAGGTTTTACCTAATGTTGCGCGAGTACATAAATCCCTCATGCATCCTGGAGAAAACTTCAAGCGAATTCTCATCGTGCGCAGAAGGATGTCACAAATGGACTCTGACGGTTTACGAGCTCTGTCCTTCGTTCACAACTAGAAAATTTTTAGCAGTCGCTTTCATTGTCAGACGTAGTAGTAATTAACTTAAAACGGCTCTACTCTAGAGAAAGCTGTAATCAGTTGGATTTAGAAGGCGATAAAGTTAGAAACCCCAAGTCCGACAATAATACTAACGAGGCTCCGTAAAGAGATTCATGCGCTACGAAACTGAGCTGTTTCACATCTCACGCTGACTTTGCTAAGATATGTGGCAATATTTGATTTTGATAGGACTTACCAGAATGCATCCACAATAAAACTAACTAGTAAGCAGTGTAGTTAGACGATCGATACGAGGAGAGGAATGCTTGGCAGCGCTTATGACCAGCTCGGTTTGTATTTGAGATTAGTGGCTATCAGTGGAGGGGATTAGCCTCTGAATCAGAAACTGATAACACTTGACGACGGGCTTCCATCGCGGACGCGAGGCGGAAGAGAATCGATTTCTGGACGGGGAACTTTCTCCGATGATTAGAGAAATTCTATGAAGCTACAACCTTGCACTGCATCGCAACCTGGTGTGAAAAACATGCAGTAAACCGCTTGCAACCCAACGCAAACTATGTAGAGCGCATAGAGAGTTAAGGCAGGAGTATGCGGTTGTGAGCAGTACAAACCTATTTATTTATTTATTTATTTATTTATTTATTACGTCCCGAAGACGTGCTCACACGAAAAAGCAACTACAGTACCGGACATGTCTTTTGGTCATTGGCCGAAAAAGCCGCGCCGGCCAACATAGGCCGCTTTGGAGCGTTCCAAAGCGGCCTTCGGCCTTTTTGAATAACTTCTTTATAATTCAAATACTTGTAAAAATAAAAATATATTTGAACTCAGCAGCTCAAGCTCTATCTTTTGGTATATAAATCTCAGTAGAGTTGAACAATGCATATAGGCCCGACAGAATCAATCGAGAAGGCGCGGCGCGACAACCTGTAGAACGAGCGTTTGGGGAGTTTTATCGGAAATTCCCAGCCGTCCTAATCAGAAATTGCTCGAAGACTGTCTACCTTTCATTTGGAGTGCGCCGTGAACAATGCATACAGAATACAAACTTGGCCCGGATCAAAAATATCGTTTTTAGATGACGTCATTGTCCTTCTGCCGCGGCCTTGGCCCGCCCCACTTTTGATGCGAAATTGTCAAAAAATCGATGTTTTCGGAATTGATCGAGAGTGTCACCGTTCAATAGAGCTTTCCGAGCTGAACAGAACGGCACCATTAGAACTGTCAAAAACTCAAATGAGGGCGAGTAAGGGGGGAAGAAACTTCACCGCTGTCCTCCGCCGCTCTAAAATGGCTGCCGGGAGCGAGGCGGGTTAGGTGGCTGGAAAGCTCTGGGCACTTCTTCGCAGCGTACCTTAACTGTTTTGCTCACTTACGCATTTCTTGACCGTTAGCTTGTCACGTCTTCGCATAGTGGTCGACTGAATTTGGAAAAAATCGTGTCACGCAGGGCTAACCTGCATTTTCTCACCGCAATAATTTCGCCCTTTTAGAAGCCACCACGGTGTACTTTTGGGGACTACAAAACCATTCTACTGCCTACAAAATCCACTAGCCGCAGCCGGAACGATTCGATCCCCACAAAGTTTTTGCGCTCCGAACACGCCCGCGCATGCAATTTGCGAGCTGTCGCGCCCACTCGATTGGTAGGTCCGACTCTGTATGCATTGTTCACGGCACACTCTAAATGCAAGGTGGACATTCTTAGAGCAATTTCTGGTTGTAGCGGCTGGGAATTCACGATAAAACTCCCCAAACGCTCGCTCTACAAGTTGTCGCGCCCACTCGATTGGTAGGTCCGATTCTGTATGCATTGTTCACGGCGTTCTGTCGGGCCTATATGCATTGTTCAACTCTACTGAGATTTATATACCAAAAGATAGAGCTTGAGCTGCTGAGTTCAAATATATGTTTACTTTCACAAGTGTTTGATTTATAAAGAAATTATTCAATAAAGCCGCTTTGGGGCGTTCCAAAGCGGCCTATGTTGGCCGGCGCGGCTTTTTCGGCCAATGACCAAAAGACATGTCCGGTACTGTAAGAAGAACAGAAAATCGCATAAATGAAGGAAAACAAAAAGACAAATAGCACTGGAACTGGGTAAAATTCTACAATTCAGCGTATAAGTTGAAGTATGCGAGATCATTTTTGTATTTTAATGCGAAACTGGTTCAGTAATTGGAAGTACGCCAACGGGAATTCAACCAAATATTTGGCAAATACCTTGAAGTGCTTGAAGTGATACACTTAAGTCTAGAACTTCTAAAAATTCGTTGGCGTTTTGTATACGTTATACAGTTGTGAATAAAGAAAAATAGGACAAATGCAACACCAGAGACCAAGAAGAAAAATTGCACACTAGATACACACTGAAGTGAGCGAAGAGTCAGGGTGAGTTGTATAATATGTGGATATTTGTGAGGCAGAAGTGTTGTGGGCGAAAAAAAAACGGAGCAACTTTCTTGGATTCTACTTGTTCCGCTGATGCGGAGAAGAGCAAGGACCGGGCAAGGGAAGAAACTCCAGGAAGTGTGACACAGATTTGAAAGGTGAACCACATTATAGGGTTTTCTGTATGAGCACGGGCACTCTGGGTCAAAATTATCGACATGTCCTTGAATTTTTTTGGAAATGAGGCCCAGAAGGGGCAGACTTATTTAATACTGCATCCATAGTAGTAGGAAACGCCAAGTAAGTAAATAGTGAGATATGGTATTCAGATATCAAACTTGTGAGTGAAGGTTACGCAAAAAACTGGGAAAGCAAATTTCTAGCAAGTCCAGTCTGCCCCCAGCTCTACAGCCACTCCTCCTCCCTTCAAGCAGCGGTCGATTTGCAAAAAATACCTCGTCGAAAAAGTAAAACTACTTTAACGACTTTCGTCAGAGTATCTTAGGCGTTATCATATCTGGAGTTACATACGCTCTTCCCAATATGGAAGCAAATAAAACGCGGAAAAAGAACCGTATCTTATAATGGTTATTTTTTTCGCCTTACCATTAGTAGCACTTCCAGTAGGATGCAGTGAAAGTGAGAAAAATGGAAGAATAGCAGGTGCTCACATGACCCTTTAGAGAGCCAGTGAAATTAAGTGACCCTTTTGAAGTAATTATAGGGAATTATCTAAAGCCTGCTGAAATCGATAAGCCAAAAAGTCAAAAATAGCCAAAAAATCTTTCAAAACAAGTGAAAAACCACAACTAAAGTACGAAATGTGTGTAAACTTAGGTTTAAAAGAAGTTCAGAGCACAACACAGTCTCCTCTGTAAGATAAATAAAACTCTCTTACTACAAGTTAAGAAAAAAATCGACAAAAGGTTCGATCCTTGAAGAGGTGCGAAAAGCTTTAACGGTAAAATTCTCCATTCAGTTTTTGCAACGCTTCACGCATTTGCGTGTCATACTTGGGCAGTGGCAGTTGGACATCTTCATTCAATGCTCTTCAACCTCATAAAAGAAATACACGAAAACAGCCAAATGTTGAGCTCATTGCTAAGGAGACCGAGACGAAGCGCGTAGCAGTCGAACTGCAGTGGCAGGCTTGATTGGTTATGGTAGCCACTGGTGGTGTCATGGTAGTAAGGGACGAGGAACATGTGTTAGCACTACATAATCACACCTCGACGTAGGGTAGCTGGGCTGCGATTAGCCCTAAAACAGTGCTGAATCGTTGAGATGGCACGGCCAGAGGCAAATCCCTTCCATACAGTCATAACGCCTCTGCATCCACAGGAAATTGGGTGCAATACGGAGACGAGGGTTGCAGTGCCTTTTAGGCTTGGAAATCTTCAATATGCAGCTGCGGTAGGATGGAATACTTAGCTTTCCTTTCCTGACGGAGGCCCACCGAGAAGTAGGATTGAGCTAGAATGGTGAGCTCTAGTATGAAGAAAGCATGAAAATACAATTGTCATAAGGGTGCACCCCCCCCCCGCATACCCGTATTGCCCCGGAAGCAGTAGGTACAGCTAGGTGGGGTGATCATGTTGATGCTATGTATTGAAGAAATGGAAACGAGGAGAATCTGTGAAGTTGAGACCGAAAAAGGAAATCTTCGCTGGAGTGGTGACGACGAGACGGACGTCCCGTCGAAATGTCCACGTCGTATCGGGATCAACACGACAGTTCCAGAGCTAGTTCTGATCTCTACCGTTCCATAAGACATTGTACTTCACACATCCATTAATGTTTGAGTGAAATTGTACCTGAAACTTTACAGGTTGTGTCGGCTTGGCATAAGAATTAAGGAGTATGTAGATGACGTAAGAGTAAAGAGTATATGATAGAATCTTATAATAAAAAAGAGAAAACATGGGCACGTTGATTGCAGGATCAGCAGGGTAGGGAAAAAGAAAGATATCGTATCTTTCTACTCCAAAAAATGCTTCCAAGTAAAAACCTTATTAGGATTTTTTAAAGAATTGTCTTCGGTACCTAAGGGCCGTTTACGAGGGTAAACGGAGGGAGCACAGGCTGTGCTCAATGTATGAATCCCACTCAAGTCAAACCTTCCATCTCTTAGAGGTTGGTCATTTCGTACCAAATATCTTTGGGAAGAATAGGACTCTCGCTCCAGAACTACGCAGCTCCGATGTCTGTCATAAGAGTTGCGCTAGTTCCTCCCTGTTCACGAAGAGCGTTAGAAGGAGCTGCTGAGATGGTGGTTTGAGTACGTGAATGTAGGTGCACCATCATTCTTGCTCAATTGGTTATAAGCCACTAGATGAGAGGGCCGTCACCAATCGTCTCCATCACATAAGCAAGAAGTGGCGCGCATAGCGCGAGCAGAAACAAGACCAATTAACGTCGCCTGTTAAGATCTATTTAGTTTATAACGCAAACTCCTCAAATTCACAATGTAAATGCTGTGTGATGCATTGGATTAAGTTAAAAATTTTGTTCTATTCTAAAGATTACTGTCAGCCCATGAATAGATTGCAAATCAAATCAAATAAGTTTAATACCTTTGCTAAAGGTGTGCATGAAAAAAAGAATTCACAACAAGAGAAAACCATTGAAAGGTTTTATTTAACATTTTAATTTATTTATTGAATACCCACAAACGGTCTCATTCTGAGTTGTTGGATTAGTTTCGCACTGTCAAAGACAGTCGCTCACTATGAGATGCTATTCAGAAATAATTACTTTCTTTGCAGTTTTTAAAATCTCTTGTTAACCTCCGAAAAATCATTGATTTAGTGACATGACGTATTTCTCACTTAGGGAGAGCCGTTAAGAACTCAATAAGTTCCTATCTCCATGGAATTCGAGCGCTCATCAGCAAATATGTGCATTGCTTTTGATACTTCTGGTTTATAAAAATTGGGCGCAACCGAATGGGAGACAGAAGACCCGGTCTTTGTTACTATTCGGCTCCTTTAGATAAACTAGATGTCCAACCCTTTCTAGAGTGGAAAGGCCAGCACATACCATAGAACTAATAGTAAGTGAGACACTTAACACACAGGAAATACCACTTCTTATAAATAGACGATTAAAGCTCCTAGTTGGTATTTCGACTTTTTGTTGGGATAAAATGTACAGCCCAACATTCCCTTCTTCTGCTCGTTTCGTATTGATCTAGGAGATTTTTGTTATTTCCTGTCACCTACATATGTATTTTCTATATGTATTTACCGCTTTGTATTTTCTTCCATCTTTCCAGTTGACATCACCTTTCCTTAATGCTGCGTTATGCGTATGCTTATTTTAGAAACTTTCTCTCGGATTTATATTTTCTCTTTTTTGTATAAGTTATGATCGCTTTACTGGTAGGATATTATGTAGATTTTATATCAAAATGTTCCCTTGATACTAGCACCGAAACGAGCGAACGTTTTTATTGCCACAGATTTTTTATTTGTTCAAAAGTTGTTATGTTAAGCTATTTGTTATGCTATTGCTATGATATTTTTTATTTATTTTTATTATTTTATGGAAATATAATTTTAATTTTTTGCTTTTTTTGTTCTTTTATGCAGCATTCTAAAGATTACTGCTACGCTGTTCAAGTAATCCGGCGTAGTGAATGATGTCTAAAAATATGACCGCTCTCCCATTACTGTCAGTAGAGGTATAGGTTACTTACAGTTATATGTACACCTATGCCCCATCACTATAGGAATTCCTCAGGGCACATTCCATCGACGGAAGTATGGGATTACGGCGACTATGTGTGAATTCGTCCGAAGGATATTTGCGCCTGTGCCACCGTGCAGACCTTCAGTGTGAATAAGCCGTCAACAAGGCTTTACTCTTCTCCAAGTAGCACAATTAGACGCTAATCAGCCAGGTGAGAGTCAATTAGAGGCTTTTTAGCGGGAGTAGCTCAGCGATTATCACTATGGCGAGAAGAACTGGAATGCCATGGGATTATGGAAGGAATACGGCAGAATCTCGGACGTCTTTAGAACTAAGGGGTACTACACTGAATATGGCGTTCCACGAATGGCCATTTCTTCCTCAAAATCAATTGAGAAATTGTAGACCTTTGGATGCTAAGCGCAATCGGGATGGAAGAAGTCTGCGTAAGGAAAATGGCAAGCTACTGCCACTACCAGAAAACGCGAGTGGCTAATTGAGACTTCGTGCGAAGTAGTATACGCCGGCTGTTCAGTGAATCTGAAGAGGGTCTTGAAAGAAGAGCTGGACAAAAGACTACGAGCAGCGTGGGCCCAGCTTCTAGCTCCTCGCTGGAGCTGCGCATTTCGAAAAGTCTGAGAAAGCCCAGCGGACGCCATTGCTCTGCTACGTATGAGCCAGCTTCGGGGAAGATGGAGAAAGTGGGAACGGTCATTGTTTTGAGAAGAGCGCGGCTGCCGAGGGCAGATGCAGCAGCAACATTAGCGGACGGCCGATAAGGACGGCAAACAGTGCCGGTGACAGCCTGGACTTCTCATTGTCCCCGATCGAAAACTGGCGTCTCTAGTGATGTACAAATGACTTATTAGTAATATGAGAACAAGGCTAAGAACGATGTCAACATACCGCGCACTTATCAGGGAAACGTCCAAACCATGCTACAGTTGCTCAATTCATTTTCTCTGAGCCTCAAGTGACAACTACTAGGTATAGTTGTGCTCGTGTGATCTCATTAAATAAGAGTTACCTAATCGAATAATTTTCACTCAAATTTGAATATTCATATTCGAATACTCAAGAAATCGCACTTCTCAAATGAACTCGAAGTCGAGTAATCAATATTTGAATATCCAAGCAACTGCGTTCTTCTAATGCATTCAAAGTTAAATATAAAGAAAATTTTGAATACCCGCATTTTTGAATACACTTAAATTAGAATGCTCGAAAGCGTTTGCGAGCATTCGAAAATATTCGAATATTTGAGAAAATTTCAGGAGAATAAGTACACTACTGAGGTTATTTACCGTTATAGGCAGTCACGTTGTATTGTACTAGACATACTCGTTTTCAACTAATTTTCGGCATGTCGCCTTTTTTAAATCGAGTAGAAAAAACGAAAAAATTACATTTGATTTCGCAGCGGTTGTAAGCGGGCAAAATTATGTGCCCTCCTCACCATATTAGACACTGGTTATAACATTTCAGGCGGTGCTCAGCACGCGGCACGCTTCCATTGCATCGCTCCTTGCCCGGCGAGACGGTTGTTAAAACCTCAGCAATTTTTTTTGGTTCCGTTCATTTTTTTTGTTCCTTTCACGTCCTATCTTGTTTTCTAGAAGCCGCTCAGTAAGTTTTAATTCATTTTTTCACTCATATTTTAGCTATGTGCCCGCCCTCGACTAGGATAGATCCTAATTTTCTGCCTAACCTAGTCTTATGCGCGCTTCTTCTATAATCAGTGTAATGCCTATGAAAACTTACAACGACCTTTCTTTGTTAGACCTTACCAAACATCTCGACATTTAACTTATGCGTCTTTAAATATTTTTACTTTTTTGCTATATCCAACAAAAGCGAAAACGATGATTGCAGTTCAGGTAGCCACACAGTCCCGGTGATCAACAAAGGATGACTGTATAGGTGGGCGTTTTCTGTGACGGAGTTTTCTAGAATGATGCCTTGCATGAAAAAGGGTACCAGGTGCTTCCCAGTGTGATGACTTAGTCTTTGCACGATTTTGAAGAAATTAATAATCAAAGGATAAGATTGACAAAACACTGACTACGTTCTCTTGGTCTCTACACTTCATTTTCAAATAAGGAGGTCAGAGATTAGAGCATGGAACAACCGCACATACAGCATTGGGTCGGAGTTCTCTCCCTACGCAGCGTTAATTTGAATTGCCAGAATTCCGAAAAAAGCCAGAAAACCTGTTCGAGATGCGGACGTGATGACTGGGACGTACGATGATAATAATACGGCAGTAAGGCAGCTGCTGGCGGCAAACCGTCAATTTCCGACTTTTCCCTCAATGTCGAGGCGATTATCACGAAAAACGCCGAACAATACGGACAGACGCCGAAATCGCACCGTCTCGTCTAACGATGGCCTAGACGCAAGGCTGGAAACACGTTCAGTGGAATTTTTCCCTGCTTTGAGGAAGTTTTCCTGCTATTCTGCACAGTTTCAAAAAGTCCTATAAATGCGTTGAATACGCAAATCAATGTTCTCTTTCCTTGGACTGATTGAGCTTACTGAGCTCTTCAGCCTTGGCGAACCTTAGACAGATGAAACAGGAGATAAAGGCGATAGTGAGTTTTTTCGACGATCTCCCGCCTCACAACCTTTTTCTTCGCTCCCTTCTTTTTCTTCTTGAATGATATAGGATTTAATAAACACTTTTATCCTCACAAACAAACTCGCGATATCCAGCAGTTCACTTGAGTTGAAAATAGACACCACATTTGGGCGAAACGCATACAGCACCAAGCAAATTGCTCTTCATCCGTTTCCGTTTTCCCGCCACAACATATGCATATTAATCGTTCTTACAGGTCTGTAAGAAGCAGAACGTATGACTAATTTTGAATGGTTGGACGTATAATCGTTCTCACACAATACCGCCGGGACACGGATACGCGCTGAAATCGCACCGTCTTGTCTAGCGACAGTCCAGATGCAAGGCTGGAAACACATTCTGAGGATTTTTTTGGTGCTTTGAAGAAATTTTCTCATTATTCTGTGTCCTCTAAAACTATACACATAATCTACATATGCGTTGAAGATGCAAATCAATGTTCTGTTTCCATCCACTGGGGCTTCTCTCAAGGAAGCAAGGAGCACCAACCAACTTGCTCTGCATATTTTCGTTTTGGATTTCTTCTTCTCCTTCTTGTCCAAAAGAAGTTCAAATATCGCCGGGCCGGGAATGGCTCGCTCCCGAGAGACCATAAGATACCACTGGGACAACCGCCAACGCGAAAGACAGACTCATTCTCAAGATTTTTCAGAGAGCGGAGTCTGCTTCACTGGATTCAAGCTGCCAGAGATCGAGCGGGTGTGGACGAGTTTTGGTCCCTGCTGAGAAGACCTCCAGCCGACAAAAAAAACCATCAAAGTATTTTAGTTTTTCCGGCATAACATAAGCATAAGCACATTTTCGCTCTTCCATGTCATGAAGAAGTAAAATTCATGGCTCATTCTGAAGGACTGCACAAACTAACAAACAATGCCATTCATAATCAGTGTCCAATCGAATGCGCCAAACCATTACGAGCGGAAAATTTGAAACGAACTCATCACTGGATTCACCTTGTCGGGTGCAGTTGAAAAATTTGCGTGTCTCATGCTGAGCTTCACATTTGACCTATGTAGTTACAATATCTATAGCATAGCTGACAGTATTTCGTCGTATACAGACAGCACTGTTAGAGGCTGACGCCGCCCCATAATGGTGAACGAAGTGATTTTTTTCTTCAAAAATAGCTGTGTAGTTTCTAATTATATGAAAATCCTGTTTAATAAGGATCCAAATATGTTTGCTCTTTCTAAATTTGAGCATTTAAGGCAGTGTTCTCTACTACGAACTACGGCCGGCCACGCTATTATACTCACCATCAGCTTTTTGAACCGCACTCGACGAGTCAAATCCAAAGGTATGTTCGGCGTTGCATTTACCACTCAACTGAGATTTTAATATAAAAGACCTTAAACATTTCATGACTTCCAAATAAAGCGTTTTCTGTGGAGAATCTATTTGAAGGCAGCGTGGACCGAAAGAAAACCGCTGTTTGGCCATGTTAAGGGAGACTTCGTATTCCTCTTTAGTAGGTGGTGTTCTAGGATTGAAAGGAAAATCAGCGTTAGGCACTGTCTAGGCGATGTATGAGATCCAGTAGAGGCCGGTAAACTTTAGCTGAAACCTACATCAGTTGTCGTCCAATAGGTAGTCGAGCATATCGAGCGAGTGCCAACAACATCTCCAGTTGTTCCTGCTGCGTACCAGAGAAGCTCAAAAGATCCTCCTTGCTCTAAGGACAAGAAGACCGTCATACTTTTTGTAGATGGACCAACGCGTTGACAGACATTCAGATGCTCTTCTCACATTCCATATAATCGCCGCGGTCCCAAATCTCTTCCCGCGAAACGCTCCACACGACCGGCCCACATAATTTTTGACGATCTTGCCAGAGCAACAGGGTTTCGTGCGAGCGTCTGCGGGCGTTAAGGGAGGAGAATTGCGCGTAACATGTATGATACGGGCAACTAAGGAGCAGGAAAATAATAATGCAGGGAAACAATAATGCTCAAATAGACGTCCATGAGGACACCATAGGGCAGTCTGCTATCGACATCAGGGCAGTGAACGAAACACCCTCAATCAAGATGAAACTGTGAGAACAGCGCGGGATCGCCTAGCAGGGCAAATACTCCGCTGCAAGTGCTCCGTTTCAAAACATCTAGAATCATTTTTAGCTAAAACCTTGCTGAAGAAGTGAAAACGTAGAAACAATTGATGTGTGATACTCCACGAGGCTGGTGATATTCAACAAGTGAGGAAGTGTGAGGGTTAGGAGGGCGCCCGAAAATTTCCGCGCTCCATCGCCAAGCGTGATCACTAAGCAGAGAGGGTGCACACAGCATCGGATCAACCGCCGGTAGAGGGTTTTAACGTTGGAGGCGACTGGAAAGCGCGCGAATTAAAAAATTGAAATCTAAATCGGATTTTAAGTCATTCCATCAAAAACGTCCTTGAAAGGAGGGTGTGCTGGTGAACGCTGAAGGGAACACCTTGCAGGCTTGCAGGAATGGCAGTTCGGAGGGAGGGGAGGATAGCCATTGATGATGAAGATAACTTCCAGATCCTTCAGCTAGGAATAGCTAAGAACCCTTTTGTTCAAACTATTCGACACTGGAGCTGTAAGACATGTTCTTGTTTGTCTAATGGGTTAGCATATGGAAACAACCACAAAAGTGTGTCAAGTAATTAGGTGGGAGCAGAAGGAGTAAACCTGTCTGATGTTTGATCAGTCGGCTGCCGGTAATCCTCGATGAAACACACGACCCCGACCTATGTTTGGCTATTGAATGTCAAAGAAGCCGCACTGTGGCCAGCTGCATGAATATTGCGCTTTCAACGGATCACGCGCAGAATGAGTCGATACCAGCTTGTGATTCTGCTTCTGCTGTCATTTAGGGTAGCTGCAGTGAATTCATTCTTCTGCTGTCATGTAGGGTAGCTGCAGTGAATTTGCTGGGTATCCAAACACCGCATTACACGTTTGCAGAATGAAGCTTCAGTTTTCGTGAGAAATGTTGAGGGGTGGTTATTCTAGACAGCTGCAATTTCGTTTCCAAGTAGTGACACAAGGCGACAAAATAATAACATAAAGTGCTTGTCAGCAGTCTGCGAGTATTTATAAGTATATAGTACTAATAAGTATTCAGTGCAAAATGAAGTTCTGTGGGAACTGATAACAATAAATTCAATGAGTATTGTATTTATTACATGGAATTCCATGTTACAACACTGTTCCATAACAATCACCAGACAAACTATCCAATAGAATATAGACCTACATCTAGCTAAAACGGGATGCTAAAAGAAGAGTAAGAAACATAACGTAACAGAGAGGAAATGATACTAGAACCATAGTGAACATTGGAGAGAGTCAAGTGCAACTTTGAAATTAGGTTCCCAGAAACTTATCCAACATGCTTCTGAATGCGTGAAGTTTAGGTGGTACAGTATGTGCTTTACAAATTTTAGAGTACTCCAACCCTGCTCTGTTGACAAAAAAGAATTTTCTAATATTCTTGCGACTTCTTGGAACTACACATTTTGTGAACATAACCATGTCAGCCTTGCGTCTCCTCCATTGGAGAGATTTTAGTCCAAAATTTAAGTTTCTGGACTCACTTTTAGGAATAGCCTCATAAAGGTATCCCAAGGCACGAATGAAGACCTTCCGCGTAAAGCTGTTTTGTACACTTTCGAGTTTCAAAATCGACTTCTTTTTGTACGGATTGAATATTTCTGTGCCGTATTCCAGGATGGGCCGTACAAATGATTTATAAGCTTGCAATAAGACCGACGTGTTGCGCGTGCACAATGCCCTAAATATATTATGTGTAACTCTAGTTGCCTTGGCTGCGACCTGTTGACAGTGAGTGTCAAAGCTGAGGTTTTCATCAACGTTAAAACCGAGTGCTTAACTGCTGACTATTCGTAAGCAATTATATTTCCGTACCAATCCCTTTCTTCTGCTGTCATTTAGATGCACTGTGCTGCTTGCGACTCCGGATCTTTAATATGCTAGCTAGGCTAATGAGAAGTTCCAACTAAAGAAATCAGCCGTGAATTGCCAAGCAGGGAACGACGATTACAGACCTGCTAAATTCAAGGATTGAAGAGAAGTGTTCCACTGGTACAAGGTAATTTTCCTCTCAATATCATTTCATAGAGTATAGGTGCTTCTAGATCCATATATTCATCCTAAGAAAAAAAGCTCTCATTCTTCACTGAGTCTGTGGGAGAAGAATGTTGTGAGCAATCGAAGACTCGGTCAAGTCAGAGCTCTTTTAATGAAACGATCTTGCTCCTTCAACGGGACCAGGTGGAAAGTATTTTCATTGTCTGCAAGTGACATGTGGATTGGAAGGTAATGAACCTAGAGGGCTCAAATGGATGCGCTAGACCCACCCACCCCGTGCTATCAACAGCGCAGTGGCAATAGCAGTCATGGTTTTACGCGTGTACGATAACGGCTGGCTTCTATTACCTTCATTCCCTTGAGTTAGCCACCAACGTAGTTATTTGAATATCACGACCTACTACTAGGCATTGACTTAGCATGTAAACTACGTATTTGCTAATGTGACACCTTCTGAAGCTCATGTTTTTGAAAACAACTAGTGGCGAACTAACAAGGGAAAGATACCAGGCAGGGATGTGCGGAATTTCAGTTTCCGTACTCCGAATCCGGTTTCCGGCCATTTTGGGCTCTTCCGTTCCGTTCCGTGTTCCGCCTGTTTTTGCGCCGGAAGGCGGAAACGGAAATGGGCACTGTTCCACACTGGCTTTCTATTGAACACAATCAGTAAAAAAATTCTCCTTCATATAATTGTGAGAGAAATACTGTTTGACAACTCAAGTATTAATGATCTTGAAATTGGTAAGATTACCAAAAAACACTCAGAAATGGCAACGGCTGGGTGCAGCGCAAAATCCATCCTAAAACCTAGTTATCCTGAAACGGATAAGTTAGATCAGCCACCGGAGTTGCTTCCCCGCGTTTATTTGGGTGTTCCACGACCAAGGTCTAATAATGGAACTGGTACCAGCCCGCTTAGTACCAAAAAACTTGGTAAGCATACAGCACAGTGTCATTTTAAATAACGATTACGAGAGAAAATGCCCGAATAGCACCGCGTCTGTTTCGGTGAAGAAAAGGCCCGCAGCCAGGAGAGAAAATGTCCGCGACTCCTGCGCGGTTGCGCGATCAAACCCGTTTGACAAAACAAATGGTAGTCACATGAACAAGGGTACGGTATTCTCTCATTCCGTCATGGATAGCGCCTGTGAAGGGCTCGGCAACTGGAGCTGTGAGAATATCTCATCCGCATTCTCAAAAATGTGGTTATTTTATATCACTTAAGGCCGCCACAGACTTCTGCGGCGCCGCTCGGCGGCGCCGCTCGGCGGCGCCGCTGCCCTATGCTTAACCATAGGGCAGAGACGCAGAGCTCGCCTCCAGCGGCGCCGCTGGGCGGCGCCGCTGGCCGGCCGGCGGCACCGGCGGCGTCGCTGGCGGAAATGACTTCAATCATTCCACCCGACGGCGCCGCTCCAGCGTCTGTCTGTCTGCGCTCTGCGCTCTGCCCTTTCGCGGCGGGATCCAGAGCGGAGACGGTCGATGCGGGCGCGCGATCGTCATCGGGGCGCGTTATTGTTAAGCACCAGTCGGTCCCCACTAGAAACAGTACAGTACCTCGCCGTCACCGCTCCCACTGATGATGAGTCAAGCCACTGAGCGGCGTCGCTCAGCGGTGCCGCCGGTGCCGCCCAACGGCGCCGCTGAACGGCGCCGCCGAGCGGCGCCGCAGAAGTCTGTGGCGGCCTTTAGAGTGTACGAAATGTCGCACAAAGCCACACCAGCAAAGCTTAGCTTTTCTCGAAAAGGGTGTACATCTATCGTTATATTTCCACTTGATCGCATGATTGACGGCAGTGATACGAATCTCTTTGAGAAGAAAAAACAACAATGATGCTTACGTCTCAGTTTGCAGTGGCTGCCGATGCATGAAAATTTCTGACACAGCAAGCAGCCCCTGCCACTGTAAAGATAAAAGGATTTCTGCGTTCTTCTGCAATGTGACGTTGTCATCATGCATTTTAGTTAAGAGAAACTTACTTCATAACAGGTCCTCTTCGTGGTCACTGCCAGCCCAAGAGCTCCGCTAAAGTTTCTATGAAACGCAATATAATAGTTAAGAATTGTTCCTAGGGAGCGGTAGCCTACATTTGCATCAATCTCTGCTCGAATGCAATTAGTGCAAGCCTTTGCTAAACTAGAACACGATGAGAGATTAAAAATTGCATGCACTAAAAATATCGTTACTGCGTTTTCAGCACATTTTCATGATGCCAAATCAAAAACCATGGTTGCGTGTGTTGTCCATTAGTACGGGGTCATAGCATGACAATTTCCGAAGTCTTCTGAACGGAACCCGTACGGAGGGGCTTAACCCTTCGGTCCTAGGAGATGTTAGGTACATAGGTACATATTTACATACATAGGTACATATTTCGACACCTCTTTAATTTTAAAGTATTTCTTGCTCTGGAACACTGCAGGTATCGTAAATGTTTTGTGTGCCTTTCCATTGACGTTTCTCTCAGTACAAAATTCTTTTTCTGGTAGGTTGAGAACCCTGCTTTGTTGTTTTCTTCTTCAGGGATTTCCATATAAGTGCAGAAAAAAATGTATATGTATATGAGAATACATGGTTTGTTGTTACATCAAAGGCTTCACAAAAAAATCTTGAAATGACGCCGTCCCAAGCGTTTCAGTTGCCATCAAATTAACAGAATTTGCGGTGCAGTACCTTAACACAAATCTGGCGAGCTCTCTTGTTTTGAAATGTAGGGCATTTTTCGTGAGTCTTTTTCCGATCCACTTCTTATTGAAGCTTAAATTTGATTCAAACGCTACGGAGTTTAGATTAGCAATGTATTAGATTAGCGATGTAACCGGCTAAACTCTTCGAACGAACGATTTGTCGAACAGTTTCGAATTTATTTCAAGTTTGTTAGTGGCGTTTACCGCCCACAGTTGTTTAATTTATCACCGCATTTTTACTAGTTCTCACATCACAGTATTCTGGTGTAATATGCGTTTTCTCATACTATACGACTATACTACAAGTTTTGGTGTACTATTCGTTGGCCCTGGGAATTTCATTCACGGTTGCGGGCATTCTCTCCCCCGGCTGCGGGCATTTCCTCCGCACGCAGCGCACACCGTGAGATTCGGGCGTTTTCTCTGTAGACCTTAAATAACCTTAGTAACCTTTATGGGGCGCGTGGAGCGCAGTCGGAGGACGGCTGTCGCCTGCACTCGATACCAAGTTCCTGGTTCGGATTTCCCTCCCAGGCCAACCGAGCCCTCCATCCCTCCGGGGTCGGTGAATTGGTACCAGACTTGTCTGCGAAGGGTAGCACTGACTTGTACATCGGCTGGCCAGCGCAGTCATTGTATGGCCAAACACGCATTCAACACCCCTCCACGACATCCCCTAGAAGTAGAATGCGTGGCGCATCCCAAATAGGATTGAATAACGCCGTCCTTTATCCTTTTTTCCTTTTAACCTTTCTGGGCTATGTTTAGGAGGATGAAATTTCCGCCTTGAGTCGTGATAGCAACATAGTACTTGTGAATCAGGTATCCTTTCTGGCGACCATTTGGCCGCCCTCGTCCACGACGTATCAAATAGATTGATAGCAGAATTTCTGTTTGCATGAAGTTTCACTCTTGTAATCGATACAACAAATAAAATTGTAAGAAGCACATATATCCTCACTTCGGTGCGTCATGTAAGCAGCATTTACACTAGCAAACAAATAAAAATCGCGACGAGCTTTTCGAATACAGGGGACGATCTCGTCTTTTAATGCACTAAATGATAAAAAATTGTTGCGCTTTAAAGCGAAATTAAATTTTTTTCTCAGAGAATAAAAATGCGATAAAATTGTCACACTCATTCGGGCAGCTTAGCTGACAAAAGTTAAAGAAAGTTATACCAAATTTTCCTTGAACAAAAAATTATTTTGACCAACTTGGGTAGTCTATAGCTGAAATTGTAAAAAGCATCAAGTTTGTTTAGAAGTCCTCAATTTGACGTGACAATGGTGTATATAGAGGCGTACAAACAATAACACTGGATGTCCATGAGGATCTGCACAGACATTCTACATAATTTTCGTGAGAAAGTGTTTAACTCGCGGTCCTTCCTTCTCCTTAGCCTCTAATTCATAGATCTATCATGCCTTAGCTTTACACAAGTAAACATGTTGCTTTGGTGTATTTGTTTTCTCACGTGTTTGTTTCTAATTCATATTCATATTTGTTTCTATTTTTGTACTCAAATTTTTCCGTTTTTCCCTTTTCTTTCCTGCCCACCTTTGCTGCTTTTATCTTTTTCTTCAATGGCAGTTTCTGGTTGTTCTCCTATCTAACTCTAGGATATCTCGCTTTCTTCCCTCTTCCTACACCACACGTTACGCGGGTGTTGATGGAGCGATGGAGTTGACGGACCTACTAAGTTGGTATCCGGAGCCGTCTTCGATTACGACTTGCAGTATTTGGCGGGCCACTGCTCTTCTCCATCAATAGCTCCACAAATCAACCCCTCACTCCCCTATTTTTTCTTTGCCTTGTGACAAAATATTTCGCTTCTCCTTGTTTTTCTCTTTCCAGTAGTTCTTTCCCTTTCCTCCAATTAGCACGTAACGCTGTTCAGCTTTGGTTTGTTGAGGGTTCTCTTTTTTTACCATGTTGTGTTACTAATCACATTGTGTCCATGGATTTCTTGTATTCTAGAATTGTGTGCGCATTTATGTGCAAATAAATAAATAAATAAATAATGAGGTTAAGCTCGGTGTGACTGCTAGAGCTACTACACACATCTCGCTCACTAATTCTACCTTTGTGGTTCGTGAAATCTTTAAAAAAACAAGAAATATGAGAGAAGTGGCCAGCTCCTTTGGAGTAGTATAGTCTACATATACTTCGCATTTCGAGGAGGTGGAGTCATCACCAGGGAGGGCCCGGCAATAAATTCGGCCATTTCTTCGAAACGGTCGTTGCGCTGAACAAATATTGTATAAGGAGCGCACCACACGCTTTCCCCACACATATTTCTTCGCAGGAATGGAGGTTGAAACAGCGGCAGAAGGGTAGAAGTATGCGTAGTGATCGACAATCCTATCGTGTCGTATCAAAACCTTAGAGCCAGTTAACTCAGCCTTTTTCCTAAGCACTCATATAAAATCAACAGTTTCCTGCTGTGGTCGTTTAGTGGAACGTTCTATTCTTGCCTGAGACATTAAGACAACGCAAACAAAATGCTATTAAAAGCATGAGCGAACAAAATAACAGTTGCGTACATTGTAGCTCCTCCTAAGTCACACAGTCACTTAAATTTACCTTTGCTAATTTAAGGCGAACAGGTGTACTTCAGCATCACGAACAACACAATGTGTAGGCATTTTCTCCTTCCCCACCCTAACCAAATGCAATGAGTATATATTCGCTTAAAACCCCGTTCCTCACCTTATTTCAACAGTGATCCATCACGATCTTAGCCTTTTTACTTTGTCCACAAGGAATTCTCCATATTCTCCTCTTTTCTTCTGTTGTACTAACCCGCGATTAAGGACCTGCCCCGTGAAATGAGTGATCTAGTGCGCATTTGTTGGCGATATCCCACCCGAACAAAAATCGGGTTCCTCAATTCCCTCTCTTGCTATGGTGCGAGTTTTGAGCAGCAAGCATTGTGAAGCTTGCACTGGGTGCATCAGAAAAAAATCTTGTGAAGAAATTTTCATTGGGCTGCACCACATCCCAAATGTAAGGGTTTTGGTAGTTCAATGAATAGTTAGATGGTGAACTCAGCTATCAAGACTAGAAATTGGAGAATTCGAGGGAGGCAGCTACTCCTATCAGTGAAAATGAGTTGACAGAAGAACTCAGAAAGGAAAAACCTCAGCTTCAGCGGAGTTTCTGGAAGATATTGTAAGATCGGAGAAGCTTAATAAGCTGACATCGAGCGAAGAGTAGGATACGAAGAGGCTGCCATCCTAAGATTTCATTTTCGGTCCTTCTGCATAACAAAGGCAAACATTTCCGCAGTTAATTGTAGCAAGCAACGATGTAGGCATCCTGAAAACAAGCCTATTAGTTGGAGGCGTGGACCAACATAAACTTCTGACAAGCGGAAATCAGACTAGCAGTCGCCAGTAGTATAGATTCGGAATCTGCCGCACCCAAGCCTCGTTTTGAACCCACTTCGAATAATTTTCTCAACAAAATTGCGTTTAGCATGTCACCTAATTTTGATCAGCAGATATTCAAAGGGTTCAACACTCTCACGACATCATGTCGTTTCACTACGAGGGCAAGACAAAGATAAGGAAAAGCGTGAATCAATTTATGATACGTAGGCGCCACGCATTCACTTCCACGGAATATCGTGAAGGCAGTTTGTATACAAATTCGGCCACCCTGGGCAGGTGGAAGGTAGACATCTTTCCAAATGTGTCGCTTGTGAGGAGAGAATGCCGCTCGGAGTCTTTCTTGATTCAAATGGTATCTTTTGTTGCTCACGATCACTTTCATAATTGTAAAAAATCGTGTACGAAAACATCCAAACCTGAGGAGTCAGCGCAGTTGTTGTTCTCTATCCGATCCAAAAGTCGACGGATAGCGAACAACAAAATGGACAGGCGAAAACCCCCCGGAAACAGGATAACAGATGGTGACGGATCAGGTTAACCCGCTCATCCCTGGTCAGCACGTCATCATTCCTTGACAATGCACCGATCCCGCGCATGCTTACTTGCTCGACTTCTTTAATGACTGGACCCACGACATGAGCTGCCACTGAACTTTTTCAACTTTGAAAAAGCGGTGACAATGTACCACGATACGCAATATAAACAAATGTCTGTAGTTGGATCACACTTTAGGGACGAACGGAGGGTCAATGCTTATCTAAGCATATGTCTATTTGAAGTCCACATTAGGGGTCATTTCTATACTTGTAGAAGAGATGCTGTCGTAATACTTCAAGGGTCAGCTCTCCCGCCATCCTTTTTGATGGATCCAGCAGAAGTGCTCTAGGATTTAATGAGATGCCTGGCTATTAAAACTCTTGCTCCTGGCGGGACTCGAACAGAAGCCCTCACATCCGGTGGTGCAATGTAATAGCCCATTACTGTGTTTCGTCAAATCTCAGCTAAACATCCTTTTTACAGTTATAACCTTTATAATAGCCGCTCTTTGCTTGAGCATAAATGTGGAAATCATTTCTAAGGAAGCCTTTTGTCTACTCCTAAGACCCTTTTTCCCTTCGACTTCCGTTGGCAGACTATCTACGGGCAGTCAACTCCGGGTTCTTGGTTCAGATTCTTCACCCACGACCACCAAGCTTTGCATTCCTTCCCGGGTAGGTGATTTTCCACCATACAGACTACTCTGTGGAACAATACATCGCCTTGTTCATAGGCTAGCCACCGCAATCCATTGTATAGGTCAAACACGGAGTAATTGCAATTGCCCCCATGAAGTTTCACTGAGCTAGAATGCAGCGCGTATCCCGCGAAAGGGTTGAGTAACGCTGGTCTCTGTCCTTTATGGCTGTGCGCCTTTTGTTTCTATTAGGTTGTAACGAAATAAATGGCACTGAACCACTGTGAATTTGAACAGTTAATATCTCGGCTTGTAGGCAAGTTTATTAATCGAAATAAAAACCTTCTGATTCTACACATCTTTGCCAACGTGACACAAGCTTTCTTATCCCAGTAGCATAAAAATCAGAAGTTCTGGGATTGACGAAATCTTCGAAGGCACTTTCGGCATCCTGTTGGTATTTGAATATTTTCCCTACGAAGAAGTCGCCAAGATGCTTGAAGAAATGGTAGTCTCTTGGGGAGAGATCGGGAGAAAACGGAGGATGTGGTAGAGTTTCAATGCTCAGTTCATTCAATTTCTGCAACGTCATTCGTGCTACATGGGGGCGAGCATTGTCGTGCAGAAGGAAAACTCGCCTTCGCTTTACCAAGGCCGGCCGGATATCCTTCAACTTTTTCATCATCTCTCCAATTTCAATGCAGTACTTCTCTGCCGTGATGGATTCACCGGGAGGGAGGAAGCTGTGGTGAATAACTCCCAGCGAACACCACCATACTGTCACCATTACTTTCTTTTGGTGCAATTCCGGCTTCGCAAAAATCTTGGGGCTCTCATCGCTGTCCACCTACTGTGCCGATCGTCGCCTGTTGTCGTACATTATCCATTTCTCGTCACAGGTTACGATGTGATCAAGGAATGGGTCCGTTTCGTTCCGTAGAAGCAGTGCGGACGAGATCTCATATCGTCGGTTTCTTTGCTCCTCAGACAGCTCGTGAGGCACCCATCTTTCCAGCTTTTTGGTCTTTCCAATTTCCTTCAGATGCCGGGCGGCTGTGTTGTGACTGACGCCAAGAACCTTCGCTATCTCCCTGGTACCTTTGTGTGGATCCTCCTCTACCACATCTCTCAGCTTGCCCTCATCAACATCACTATGCCTCCCACGACCTTCATGTTCTTCCATGCTCTCATCTCCATTCCGGAACTTCTGATACCAACGATACGCCGTCCGAATTGTGGAACATCCTTGACCGAATGCGGCGTTGATCTTCTCGTCCGCCTCCTTAGCTGTAGTGCCCAGCTTGAATTCATACAAGTAAATGCCTCGGACTACCCTTTTGTCCATCTGCAAAAAAGTCGATAAAACTCGTAAAGTTTTCCCACTTTTACATAGAAAATTTGGTACTCGCCGGTAGAGCAAAGTTTGCGCTTCTAAATGATATGCCACATGTTACGGTTTGTTCTTGATCAAACGCGTAAAGGCGCGCCAAAAAATGGCGCGAGCCAGTGCCATTTAATTCGTTACAACCTAATAGTTGCCTCAATCGGTGCCTTCATAGACTTGTCGATGAACAAATCAGAACAGCCCACAGCATGCGAGCCTGGTATCAATTCATCGAGCTAGAACAAGGGAAGCCCCACTGAGAGCGCGCTAGCAGAGCTGAACCGCGCTAGGAACCGCTCCATGCGACGTCATATGCAGACACTCACAGAAGGAAATTCAACTCTTGCAATAGGCGCCTATCACCTGAGTGTTTATGTACTCTCAATGTAAAAGAAATTGTGCTGCACACCCCGATGCATGTAGACAAATACCAACAACAACAATCGTCACGTAATTAACAACCTAACGATCTCGTAACAAAAAACAACAATCTCATCCAGTGCTTATGTCAGCAATATTGACCGAACAGATGATATATGTACAATAAAAACTCTGAACAAAACAAAGAAACGACATCGACAAATAAATCAACTGAGTCCGTAATGGAAGATGTTTTTTGAACATCTCTATTCCCTTTTGTGCCTGAGGCTAGTTGACCTTTACAATCTTCTGAGGGTTCGCAGACTTTCTAAGTCGTTGTTTCCGCTTCCTACCGCCTTTCTTCTCCACGGAGTCACCTTTAACATCGGGAGATCTTCAACTGAATAACTCCGAGAAACAACGAACATGCTGGTAAACGGACCTTTCTTCTCCGGCCCTTTCAGAGCTTTATTTGAAGGGGTTTTCGATTCACGGTGTCCTTTCATACGATTCCGTTCACTCTGTATATCAACACATTAATACTGTTAGAATACTGCAGTCTAGGGCAGGAAGCTCCTCACCTCGTAGCTGGCAGCTGATGCTTCTTGCACTAGCCTCGTCCACTTGACCAGAAACTCGTACAGTTCAGCATCTTTGAACAATTTCAGCCCAGTCTGAAAGCACGGGCGCCAGCATATATGCTTTGACAGAATGAATCGACTCTTTCAACAAACGTTTGAGCTGTTCGATTATGGTAACGGTTTGGCCTACATGGTTACGGAAGCAATTTCAAGTTGATATTCCCTTGACTTAGAAAACTAGCAAGCTATATCAAATGAACTGGAAAATTTCGAAATCAAACTGAACAACTTAAATGGTAGGAAACACGCTTTAAGAAATTCGATTTAAAATTCTACTTAAACTGTTTTTGAAAGTTTATCAAGTGATTAGAGAGCAGATCAGTCTGCAGGAGCGTTCACAAAAATTCCCATTTTAGCTACCGGCAAGGCATTTCTATCCTTAGAGCCACCGTGGTACCGCAGCTGGAGGAAGCGCTGGATATCGTGCACTTCGAACAAAGGCTTCTGCTTTGGGTCCCGTACACGGTAGCCAAGCTCTTCATTCCTTTTCTGTCAATGAATTGGTAGCGGAATTATCTAGGAAGGATAAAGCGCTGACTTGTTCATCGATTGGCCACCGCAAGTTATTGTATGGCCAAATACGCATTCATATCGCCTTCACGACATCCTGTGGAAGTAGACTGCGTGGCGCATCCAAAGCAAGGATTGATTAACGGCGTTAATTACCCTTTTCACACTTTGATCTACGGGCGCGTGTAGCGCAATCGGAGGAAGCGCAATCAGAGCTGCCGCGTGCACCTGATACTAGGTTCTTGGTTCGGATTTCCCGCCAGGCCAACCAAGCCTTTCATCCCTTCGAGGTTCCTGAATTGGTATTAGACTTGTCTTGGAAGGAGAAAGCGCTGACTTGTCCATCGGCTGGCCACCACAAGTCATCGAATGCCCAAATGAGCGCAATGCGCGGTGCATCCAAAAAGTGATTGAGTATCGCAGTCCTTTATCATTTATTCCTTGTTCCAGACTGCAACAAGGTGCAGCTACTATGGTAGAACAGATTGCGCAACGCATTCATTCAGTAAAAATGATCAAGGATAAATGACGGCGTCATTCACTCTTACCTGAAATGCGCTACGCACCCTACTTTTACTGGATGTTATTAATATGGTTGATTGGCTGATCTGGGCCGGAAATCCTAACCAGGAACCTAGAATCGTGTACACGCGAAATTGGCACCACCACCGACTGCGCTACCGCGCGCCTACTTATCCCTTAGCCCCAGTTTATACTTGTGCCGCTGCGCGGCGCGACACCGCGGTCGTGCTAGATATCGAAAGGGCGGCGTGAAAAATCGATATCTATGACGACCATGGTGCCGCGCCGCGTGACAGCGCAAGTATAAACTAGGGCTTAGGCCTATGTTATACTTCGGTGACGCGTCGGCGACGCTGTGTTGCGCGAGCTGCTACGCACTCCGTGGCAGCCCGCGTAACACTGTCGCCGACGTCGCCGAAAACAGCGTAGCCGAAGTATAACATAGGCCTTACCCAGCGAATCTTGATCTATGGTTAAAATTCTGTTTTAGCGAAATTGTATATAAAACGGCAGAAATAATTCATAAAAGGCGCAAATCTCCACAGTGCAGCTCCACATAAATACCACATTCACTATCAGCTAGATAAATAGCGATGTACTGAACAACTGCATAGTACAGACCTTCTGAAAAAACACAACGGAACATTCTGCCTTTCTCACTTCCCTCTGTGTATGCATTGTATTGGGATATTCTGTAAAGGAAACCTATAAATTCTAACCGAAATCATCACAAGACGCATGAAGGAAGGCATACGCGAAAAACTTCGTGTAATACATCACTTGGGCGCGTGTAGCGCAGTCGGAGGAGGCGCGACTGTCGCGTGCACCCGATACCAGGTTCCTGGTTCGGATTTCCCGCCCAGGCCAACCAAGCCTTCCATCCCTCCGGGGTCGGTGAATTGGTACCAGACTTGTCTGGGAAGGATAAAGCGCTGACTTGTTCATCGGCTGGCCACCGCAAGTTATTGTATGGCCAAATACGCATTCATGTAGCCTCCACGACATCCCGTAGAAGTAGAATGCACTGGCGCATTCCAAAAGGGATTGAGTAACGCCGTCCTTTATCCTTTTATTTTTAATACATCACTTATAACTTGCTATATCACTATGTCACTTGCCGCTTCATATTGTTTTAACCTATGATAACATTATGAAATCGTCCCCCCATCAATTGCATGCATCGCGACCGCTTTTATCTCCACATAGCCAAATAAGTTTCTCCTCCGAGAATCTATGCTAATGGCCAATCTTATTTCCACACCGATGCCCTCTGACTGAGGAGGGAACTTTCTTTTGAGAACTTTGAACAAAAGCAAAAACACTTTACCTGATGCACAACATGGAACTTCGCCGGATCATGCTCCAGTGCCCACTTTCCATACAAAATTACAGCCTCGACGGATGCGGCGTCTTCCTCGTTGACCGCTGTCCTGATGACCAATCCGGCGAACTTATGGTCAGGCACGGGTCGTTCCATTTCTTTACGATACAGGCTGCAGTAGAACTCCGCCCTGCAATTCTACGTCCGGGCCAAAAATTGGAATACTTCTACATACATATGTACATATATGTTGTGATTAAGCACCCAACTTGCCTATGTTTGCAACAAAATTTTCAACCTTTCTACTCTGTTCCTACCTAATAACAGGTTTTACACGATTTCCTCTTCTAACGAACTTTGTTTCGCAACCTAGAAAGCTCATTGATAAGTATCGTAAGGAATAACTCATTGAGATGATGATATTTGTTTATATTATTTATTTGCATACTTTATATTTCTCCATCATGCAAACATAGGGTTTTGCTCTTCTCGTTATGTGCACCTCGCCATTATTTGTAGATTCGATTGCAACTAGTTCTGTCTGCGTGGATATAGGCGTAGAATAAGTAAAAAAGATATCCAACTGTATATAACCGGTTGATGTCACGTGTCCGTCACGGGGAAGGGGACTGAAGCCAAGAAATGCCTGCGGCACTGCGGCGTATGCCAGCCGGGCTTTCTTTCAGCTTAACCATGGGCGATTGCTGGCGAACTATATCCTTAGCGGCGAATCGCCCAAGTTTACGATATTTCGAGCGGGCAACGCGTCAAGGTATGGATGGGGATCAAGTGCCCAGCGCCGAGAATCAGAAGAGTGCCGCAGACGTAGTCTAAAGTGCGTCGGGATTCAGAAGACCTGATGAAGATGTTGTTCAACTTGCGTCAGGATTCAGAAGAAGTGCTTCAGATGTCCCTCAATGCGCGCAGAGATCCGGAAGACGTGCCGGAGACGTCCAACTTGCGTAGGGATTCCAAGTAAGGGGAACCAATAGGCAAGGGACCAGTAAGAGGGAATCAGCAAACAGAGACCACTGGGGGGCCCTCAATATCGTCCATCGGGTTTCTGAAAACGCGTCATAAAAGTCGTGGCGCGTGTGTCGGGGTGCAGAAGGAGTGTCATAGACGTCGTGACACGTGAGTCATGACTCAGTGTTACATGTGAGTGCTTGACTAACTATCACTCACGCCAGCACATAGGTAAGGAGAGAGCGGGGAGAGGAGGGGGATGGGGGGGGGGGGGGTGGGGAAGTAGGAAGTATTGCTACCGTCGTTCATTCCTGAACATATACTAAACCGCAAGAAGGCATAGAAGCGATGGCGCGACTACTTTGAGGAAATCTCTACGATGGAATTTCCTCAACCAGCCATCCCTTCAACGGCTCCAACCCACGCCCCCGTTCAGAAGATCACCGTGGAGGAGATTGAAGCGGCTTTGAAGAAGATGAGGCCAGGCAAAGCAACTGGGCCCGACGACGTCGCGGCTGATTTATGGAAATCCAAGTGCTGGTACCCTGCTGAGTGGTTGGCGAAGTTCTTTAATCAGGTTGTGAGAAGGTGTGAAGAAGGTGCCTGAGTGCTGGCGCCAAAGTACGACGATTCCGATTTGGAAGAAGAAGGGCAGTCCTGCAGACTGCTCGAATTACCGTCCTATTCGCTTGCTTTAGCTCAGCATGAAGATCTTTGGGCGAATTGTCGACGGACGAATTCGGGACATCGTCCAGCTTTCCAGAAATCAGTGCGGCTTCGTGGCTGGCTGTGGCACCGTTGATGCCATTCACGCCGCCCGCCTCCTGATAGTGAAGCGAGAAACAGAGGCCAGTGCATATCGCCTTTCTCGCCTTGGAGAAGGCCTTCGACCGCGTACCGCGTGAGGTTATATGGTACGCCTTGCGACAACACAATGTACCTGAGGAACTTATAGAGTGGGTGCGGATGCTCTACTCTTGCCCAAAGATTCGAGTTCAAGCTGCAGCTGGATCCTCGATGGAGTTTCCCATCTCTGTCGGGGTACACCAGGGGTCTGCGCTTTCCCCACTCCTCTTTGTTGTCGTCATGGATGCCATCACACGAGATCTTCAGAATCCCGTCCCCTGGACGTTGCTTTATGCCGATGACGTGATGCTCGCTAGCGAAGATAAAGTTGAACTCGAGCGAGAAGTGCAAGCTTGGTGTGATCGCTTGGAGCGGTTTGCACTCAAACTGAGCGTGAAGAAGACCGAATATCTAACGACGGACGTTACTGAGTCCAGCTCCATCAAGGTTAGCGGCTTCGAGCTTCCACGCACTGCGGTCTTTAAGTATCTGGGATCAGCAGCCGCGTCTGACGGCAAACTGATGGTTGAAGTGAACTCACGCGTGAGTGCAGCTTGGTCCAAGTGGCACTCGTTGACTGGCGTGCGCTGTGATAGGAAGATACCGGAGCGCTTGAAGTCGAAAATATATAGAGCCGTCGTCCGGCCGGTAGCGATGTGCGGAGCTGAGTGTTGGCCTGCGACAAAGGAAACGGAAAGTCGCCTCAGCGTAATGGAAACGAAGACGCTGCGCTGGACGGCAGGAGTCACGCGCATGGACCGCATCCGAAACGATGCTATTCGGCAGAAGTTCGGTGTCGCGCCGATAGCCGACAAGATGCGCAAAGCTCGCTTACGATGGTACGGCCACGTTCTGCGTGGAAAGGAAGACAGCGTGCGCAAGATAGGCCTTAACTTCGAGGTAATAGGAAGGCGGCCTAGAGGGCACCCAAATCAGCGCTGGGTTGATACGTTACATATGGACTTGAAAGTAGCTGGTGTCCACCCTGATCTAGCGCTGGATCGGGAAAGGTGGCGTCATGACACCAGGATAGCGGACCCCGCCACGGAGCGGGACAAACGCTGAAGAAGAAGAAGAAGAAGAAGAAGATTACTACCGTCGGACAGTAAACGTTGTCGACCTGTCGACCAATACCGATCAATTTTAATTATTTTTCTGCAGAAAAGCACTTCGGATTGGGACTATCATGATTCGCTTCTCGCCACGTAGGGAACGGTCACTTCGGAGAATAAATCGCGTGCATGCTAAAGAGAGTGGATGAGCTTTATAGGGACACTGAAGATTCCGCCCACCATATCCCGCTGCACTAATCTATATACTAAAACCAATTTTACTGCAGAAAAAAATTAAGAAAGCCTAAATAAGAATGGAGGAGGACTGGGGATGTTCTAATACTGGGGTTTGGACCAGACGTTTGCCGGCCGCTAGGTCGCTGAACTACTGGTATGTAATAAAAATAATAAACACATTATGACGATGTCATCGTTCGTTTGTTACGACACCCACAGACTGTCAAATACATGACATAACAAGGTTTTCCTAATACAGTCGGAAGAAAAATTGTGGCCAAGAATAGAAAAATAGCATTATTTAACGATCGAGATCGAGAAATACCTGTTAGGCTTGCTGTTAACCAGGTCCAATATCCGTTCTCTCAGCACGTCAGCAGATATTTTCCCCGCATCGAAAAGCTCGTTCAAGTAATCCACAAATAAAATCTTCACTCGCGAGCAAACATCCGTAATAGTGTACTTCAGTGCGTCCTTGAAAATCTAAAAACGAAGATCACTCCAACCATAGTATTGCTTTCTCCGCAATAATAATGGACGCGATTAAAATCAAATCCTAAACCAGCGATCTGTTGAAAACTACCAAAATAACGAGGTACCTTGTTGTAAGTAAGCTTTCTCCTTCACTAACTGCTAATGAATGAATCTTCAAAAAAGCTGTTCTGGAAAATTCCCTTTGAAGACACTCACTAATGAGCGCTGAAGAGGTTGAAAACACGATAAACCATCGGGGAGCCCGATATTGTAAAAGCAAAGCTCGCTCAGAATTTGCGCAGTATTATGGGAGACGAGAACCCGTTAAAAAAAAAACTATTATACATGATGCTGCTCGTAAAACTGGGTGACAATGAAAAACTGGCTTCATAAAAAAGCGCAAGGATAATCAGCATTAATATAGTACGCGATCCTCAAACATTCAAACCTGACCGTTCAAATACTAGTTCAACAAATGTTAATGAATGTCTGATTTTTCGTGAATATTGGCACGGTTGTAATTGTTGCAGCCCATTCTTACGTAAGTCATTTACCAATTCTCGTTAATGGTCTGCTCAGCTGACACTTTGGCTGCATTCCAGTTTTTCAGAGCATCGAAAATTTAGATCAATACTGGACAGATTAGTCCGCCAAGTGTAAGCTCACCGATTGTTCTTCACCCTTTTCTTCGTCTAAATCTACCCCAGAAGAAAAATTTTTGGAAATGTGCTCGAATGAATAGTCAAACATTCGAATTCGAATGATTCTATTCGAAATCGAATATTCGTATTCGAACGTTCGAAAAAATGCGATTTTCAAATGTATTCGATTTTCGAGTACTCGAAAATCATCGCTATTCGAATATGTTTAATTACTCGAAATTTTCGGGAGAACAAACTATAAAGTGTAGCCACTCTTAGACTCTAAGACTAGGATAAACTTCGATGAGAGGACAGAAGCCGAAACGCCTGATTAAGGAGAGATCACACCAGTCAGTACTATATCCAGAGGTGAAAAGACAACGGAGAAGAGTGAATGTGCTAAATGAGAGTCGTAAGGGAGAAAACAACGCGAAATGAGATACCTGCTCAGTCTCCTCAGGAGCATGCAGGATGCTGTATTCAATCGCCTGCTGCCATATTGGAAAGTTATCGCTGAGATCCACCTAAGTTTAGCGCGATAAATATTGCTGAAAAGCAAGGACCTGCACGCAAGGAGAACATACCTTCTCGAGAGCTCTATTGCACAGCTCCCTGAATTGTTCCGGAGATGTGGCAGGACTGGCTGCGTTCTTCTCAAGGTAAACGTTCCACATCAGAGACGACTGCGGCTGTTTCTGGAAGAGATTGATCTAGGCCATGGATGGATCAACAAGGCCTGGATTCTAGAGCTACCGCCAAAAAGCTCTACCTTATAACTACTAAAACTGGTTCACATCTTTCTCACTACCGTGTCACATAAGACTGTAAAGAAAGAAAATAAGAGATGTCATGACTTGGACAATTAAATAACGAAAATGTGGAAACCCTGCAACATTTAGAGCACACGGATCCTAAGAGCAATTAAAGTTTGAAGCGAGTAAACCATCTTTGTTCAATCACACCTAACATATCTATATTTTTCCTAATGTACTATACCTCTAGCTAGCACTACACCAAACCAGGAGTGTTATTCAAGCAGAAGCTTAAAGCTCCACACTCGTTCTATGATAGATATTTTTATTGTTTCTCACAACTACCATGCAGTGATTCCCATGAACGTTGTTGGCGTAGTTATGAAAAGATCCGTGACTGAAAAAAAGCTACCTCAAGACATTTTTCAATGAACTCCGTGTCGAATTCATCTGGAGCTGTTTGGATGAACTCTTCGAGCTCCTTCCAATCATTATCAGTCATCCAACCGGCATTGCAAATTCTGCGCAGAACGAAAATAATTTTCGATTTGACGAACGCACCTAAATCGAGCAGTACTATAAGATGAAATGAATAAACATGCCTCATCTGCTTGCCTGAAACACCACTCAAAACAATTTGGCTCGGTGAATCTTAGGAAATGAAACATAGAACGCTACGCGGGACAAGCGCTTCAGCATAGATTCTTAACGCAAATTGTATACGCGCAAGGTTGGAAATGGTAGGTCGCCTCAAGGCATTACATGAACCGAAAATTCATCAAACATTATTCACCAGCATGGCAATGCCCACGTCGACAAACATATCCACTATTGCATATTGTCACATATCCACTCCAACAAAGATAGTAATTCAGATCTGGGACCAGAGGACAAGATGACCAACAACTTCAACGTAGCTTGAAGCAAGTCGGAAAGAAATAAAGAACGATAGGCATAACTGATCATTTTAAAAGAGGAATGACTGCACTCTAAAGACTTTACATCTTTAGTTCTTCATTTCTGCCTGGTTGCGTAGCACGTCGCGGATTTCGCTCCTCGGACCCCTATTTTGATCCCTAATGACTGCGTTGTGTCGAATGTACAGGAGTATACCGTGGAAGTGCAGAATGGCTTATTGCTCGAAATGACGAGCTTCAGTTCCGCATCCAGTGCAGTTGACAAATCTTCTGAGAACTTTAAGAACGATGAGTTTGAGTAAGTTTTAAGATAAGGGTTCGTTCCGTTTTGAATTGGAATGATGTCTACGGACAACAAAGCAAATGAGGTTACCAGCTCCGAAAGGAAGTATACGACAGCCTATTCTAACTGCGGGTGGAGGCATCACTACGCAGATTAAAGATATACAAACCGTGCGCTTTCTCCCTGGCAGAAAACTAAGGCAAGACCCACTCTTGTGGATGTATTAGTTCGGCTTCCTAATAAAGACCGTTTCAAAAGCATGTAGCCACCTTGAAATTGATAATTTCACGTTTCGCGTTCGTTTCCACGAACTGGCGTTAGCCGCATTGGATTCCCCGTAGACGAAAATAGCTAGATTGCTCTTTCCAGAAAAAAAGCTTGATCTCCGGCAAAAACTAGGCGTTTTTGAATTTTTTGTTTGTTTCAAAAGTATGTAGCCACTCCAGAATATCGGGCATTTTTACACACCTATTCAAATTTTGCCCTCTTTTTGGCAGTAAGCTCTTGTCATAAATAGCCAGCTTGACCTGTTCTTCAAAAATAACCACTATGCCAGTCCGTGGACGTGTCCTGACTATCGAGGAACAAGCTCAGATCCGAGCGCTCAAGGATGCTGGCTCGACAAACCGTGCCACTGCTCGTCAGCTCGGACGTTCGCAAGATGTGTTGACCACTTCCTTTGAAATCCCAACGGTTATCTGTACCGGGTCGTCCGCGTGTGATTTCGAGCCAGAATCGTCGACGAATCAGCCGCATGGTGTCAAACTCCACATGGAGCGTCAATCAAGTTCGCGCTGAGACGGGTCTATCTGCATCAAGAACAACGATATGGCGTTGTATTCGATTCGATCGAACGAACACATCTGCAGACAGACCATGCAGAAATCACCTCATCTCACGAACTTCCACAAGCAGGCGTGACTGGAGTTTGCCCGCAAAAACATGGCACGCAACGGGAAGAGATAGGAACTTTCTGGTTTCGTCGACGTCATGAATTCCACACGCTTATTGCTTCAGGTCATCTTGTGACGACAAAAAATTTAATCTGGATGGTCCCGATGGTTACCGGTATTACTGGAGAGATCTACGACAGGCTCCCATCACCTTCTCTCGACGGAACTTCGGAGGCGGGTCTCTGATGACATGGGCAGGCTTCTGCAGTAGGGGGAAGCTGAAGCTCAGATTCCCATCATGTCGTATGGACAGTCTAGGGTATCAAGCCGTACTGGAGTCCAGTCTGCTGCCCTTCCTAACGGGGAGAAAACGGCAGACACATGTTCTGCAGGACAGCGCTGCACTTCATGTCTCCAAATCGACCACAGACTGGCTCCAACGTAATCGACTCCGAGTAATACAATTGCCAGCTTGCTCATCTGACTGCAACCCAATGGAGAACATGTGAGGTATCTTGGTCCGGCAGGTCTACTTGAATAACAGGCAGTTCAACAATGTTGGGGAGCTGAAAACCGCTATTTTGACTGCCTGGGACAAGATCGGTGACGAAGTGATCCAGAAACTTGTTAGTAGCATGCGTAGCAGGATATTTGATGTAATAAGAAATAATGGTGATCCAATTGACTATTAATTTTTAATAAAAATCGTATTTTTTGAGAGTGGCTACATACTTTTGAAACAAACAAAAAATTTCAAAAACGATCTATTTTTGCTAGAAATCAGGCTTTTTCCTGTAAAAAGCAATATAGGTACTACCGACTACGAGGAATTGAATGCGACAAACGCCGGTTCGTAGAAACAAAGGCGAAGGGTAAAAATTTTGAATTTAAGGTGGCTACATACTTTTGAAACGCACTGTAGTTCAGTTTCAGTAGTGTGATGCTGTAAAACAGACCGAGTGTAACCTATCCACTAGGATAGATCCAACTTATCTTACGAAGGGGAGCTGGAATAAGCGAAAAAGATCAACGTTCATACTTGGCTCTGAGTCATGAAGCCACTTCAAGTACAGTCGATGCATATTCTCAGTCGGCGTTTTCGCCAGTGCTTCCTCGAACAGCTCAAATCGGGATTTCTAGAAAAAAAAGTTCATGCAACTCTATTAGTACGCTTTCGGTATAAATTTCAGAGGCTTACCGTTCCATTGCTTTCAGCCAATTCGATTTCAAACAATCGCGTATCCTCATTATCGACTTTGTTAAGTTCATCCACTATGAACGAGCGAACTTTGTCAATATTCCCAACAAGCTCCACCTTGTTGCATTCTTTCCACATCTCAACAAGCATGCCTAAACCAGCATTACTATAAAGAAACACCGACCAAAACAACGTCTCACAATGATGTAGATGTTTTCTTTGCAATTTCATTGCGACCATGGAGTGGAAATGATATGAACATATTTAGACCATTTTCTCGCCAAACCAACGTATTTTCAAATCAAATTGGACGCATTTCTAAGCAATTTCGACGCAATTTGAAATTAAACTGAACATTTTCCAAACGAAAACGAGCCTTTCCACATTTAGAGGGGCTTTCCGAGAAAGTTAAAATAATTAATTTTTTGTTTAAGAAAGATTTAGTATGACTTTCTTTGAAATCTTTTAATTCACCTGCACTAATAAAGGAACATGTTATTTTAAATTTTATAATTTCTAACGAGATGCGTGTTGGGAGGTGCACTGTTGTGATGACGAGTTTTCTGGCTCCCTATTCTTACTATAGTTCCATATTCCAGCGCAATGCTAGATATGGGGTAGACCACGGCTATGAAAGCACTCAGGGTCGCCATTATTCGGCACCGGTGGCTGCCCTGCCGCGACGTCACGTACGGCACGTCGCGGCGTTGCGCTTGCTGCGGTGCGAACTCTGTTCACAGCACTGCCGCTTCAAAACCGTAGAATCTGCGGGAATGACAATCATTCGACAGGTGTTTCTGCTAAACAAATCCGTATGAAAAGGCGATTATTTTCCGTGATCTCAATTATCTGAACTACTATTTCCTCAACACAATACACTTCGCACAATAGTTCGAGCTCTGGTGGAGTAACATTTTGTCCTCAAGTTATCGCCGTTCATGACTCAGCCAGAGTACAAGGGCGGTAGCCATCATTCTGACAGCCGTTGGTGGAGATGAGTAATATTTTTGTGCCCAGCAGGGTGCGCCCCTCTAACCCTCTAGCGCCTAACTATTTACCTCTTAAGCAAGAATAATGAATTAAATCTTGCTTTGAAGCACAGAAAAGCAGTAATCATTCACTGCTGTATTAAATGAAAAGGTCACGTCATGCGCTCGGATGAACCATCGCGATTTTTATCTGAAAAAAGAGAAGTTTTGCTCACGTCACACAAAGGTATAAACGTTACAACATGAACAGATATGAAAAACACACATATCCTCACATCGCTGCACAAGGTAGCCAGCATTTTCACTATAAAAAAATACGACGATCCAGTCGAGAGCATGGATGATCTCTTCGTTCATATATGACAAATGATTGCTGCTTTCCTGCAGTTCAAAACAACATTTAATTCATTGCATATTTTTTAAATAAAAATTTCAAACTTTAAAAATCACCTATTGGGGCTGGTGAATTAAAAAATTTCAAAGAACGCTTTACTAAAATTCCCATAGCAAAAACCGTTCCAGCTGTCTCGGAGAAAGTCTATGTTGACGTAGAAGAAGCTCGTTTTGATTTGGAACGTGTTAAATTTGATTTCAAAAGCGTTTAGCTTGCATGGATGAGTGTCCAACTTGATCTGAAAGTGTTCAGCTCACTGAAAGTGCCCAAGTTGCCGTGAAAGCAACATATATTAACCTTAAATAACATAAACGGGAAATAGTTGCACCATATATCCACTATAAGCAGTCGTAAGAGGCGTCAGCTCGCATTCAGAGGTCTAGCTGCGCCCGGACTAGCAAAACTTCATCCCCTCTTGGGTCGGTGAATAATACCAGACTTCCCTGGGAAGGATAAAACACTGATTTCTCCGTCGGCTGTCCATAACGGATTTAATTATCCTCAATACTTGTCCTTTTTGCTTAGAGAATGGTTAGTTCAAAAACTAAGGTCACATGTGAATGTAAAAAACGTTCAGCTATAGAGCTCTATGTTAATGTCGGCCGAAATTGACAACAGCTCGGCTTGGAAGGCAAGTAATCTTAGTTCTTTCGCCGCCATGGCAATTACCGGGATGGGGTCTCAGACGTATGTCTGAACGGTGAAAGTGAACACCATATTAGAAAAATATGCTTCATTTCGATCAGACCGACAACTTGCGTAGCACTATTTTTCGTTTTCCAGAATTTTCTATTCTTTCTTCTGAGAAGGTATGGCTTTGCGCGACTGTGCGATTCCGTAGCGAACAATCAAGGCGTCCAACTCGGTCGGTTCAAGGGTTTTGCAAAAATGGAGCGCACTTTCCTGCTATCTGATGAGTCGAGATTCTTTCTATGGTATGCATTCTTCTCCCACGTAATAGCTAGGGATGTATAGATATAATGTACACTTGAGAGCCCTTGCGATTAGACTTAGATACCAGAGGCTTTTTGTGCTAAATATTCGGTAGCCAAAAATGCAAACACCTAAAGATTATCGAGTCCTACGTGAAAAGCGCCACATTCATCTTCGATGGGAGCAAGATTTAGTAGCTTGCGGCAACAATGAACACTGACCTGATGCTGCCTCAGCTGGAACGGAAGACAAGGCCTGCTCGACGACAGCCTTAGCGACATCCAGATTCATTATGGTATCGTCCACTTCCTCGTCGTACACCCCTATAATTACCAGTGAGTCCCACAGGATGAACAGTGAAGAGAGAAGCAACTCACGTTCGTCATCATTCTCGTTGTCTCCACGACGCTTGTCCTTCTCTTCGGTAATGAATTTTCGACGCTTGAGAACTCTGCAAGCGAAGAGTTTCAAAAATTCAAAAAGTTTGCATACAACGCTGAAGCCTTACTTGTCCACAAAGTGAATTTCGACCGCGAAAAGTGCGGCGAAGAGCATAGCCGACTGCGGAAACAATCGCAGCGAACCAAGAAGCTGCGTACGAGCATTCTGAGGGCTGGCAGCTGAAAAGAACTGCCAGAGCGCGAAGTCCCTCCGCAACTTCTCATTTCTTCCGTGTATCTGAAACATTGGCGCTGAATGCACGAAATTGTTTTAAAATAGATGCGCAAGCAAAACCTTAGTAATGGTTCTTATAATTAGAGCAGCAAGAAGAAAATTATGAGTTTTCCAAGACCGTACTGTGAATATGTGGCGGAGTGGCGTTCTACCCCCGCCCTTTAAACAGAGGCGTGGCAAATGTCTGCGTCTCACTAACTGGTAAGGCAGCCACTGGACTCTCGAGCAAGCCCAGGGTTGGGGGTGGGCTGACCAGGGGGACGAGAGGGTAGAACGCTCGACGCCCTGAAGATGTGAATGGGATTACTAGCCCTGGGTTGCACTCCTATTAGGCCCACCATTGTTGTTCCTGTTATTGTTTATTACGATTACATCAGACAGTACGTTAGAAAACAAACACAGAAACAATCACAAAAAAAGCACAGGGACGAAAACATACAAACAGTGAGGCACCACTTACAAACAAGCATACTACTCAACCAATTTCGTATCTGAGCAACAAACTTCCAACTCGGCTTCCGAATTGCCTCGGTGTTAGGGGAAGGGAACTGAAGGTGCTTAGAAAACTTCAGGTATAAACTACCTGCCCTATAAGTGAAAGACCTTGCTCGCAAATTGGTTCTTGGTCGAGGTGGCTGTAGCTTAGCGGAGCCACCTCTTGTGTGCGAAGTCTTCATTTTAAAGAATCTACAAGGGCTAGAATCGGTGGTAAAGTATAACAGCTTGTGTACAAGACTGATGTCAAAAATCATACGGCGAGATTACAGGGACGGTATTCCGAGATATCTATTTCTGATTGATGCCTTCGGTACATGTGAATATACGGCACTCCCTATTCCATACCCGACTAAGGCGGGCTAGTCAAACCTGGCGTGGTCCACACTCGAAGCATCCGATGCAGGTAGATCCACTGATTTGGATGTACCACACACTAAATGTTTATGGGAATACGATTTGAATGCGTGTTTGGTCCAGGCAATGTCTTGCGATGACCAGATGGCTGACAAGTCAGTGTTTTATTCTTCCCAGAAAAGGCTGACTATAATAAGTGGGCATCCGAAGGAATGATAAGCCCTGGGGCACTAATAGCATCAGCACTGCAGTGCGATCGACAGTAGCAAGCGAGAACCAGAAAGCAAAGCACCACTAACCTGTAGAGCTCTCGTGTACGCGACGGCCAATTCTCGTCGCATTGCGTTCTCGTTCAAGAAGTTTATAAGTTGCTCCCATAGCCGAAGATCTCCCTAAAGTGATTGTTGTGAAAGCTGCACAAAATTATTGTGCACTGTGCAACGTGAGGTTTTTTAAATTTTATTCAGCGGGTTCCACGTTTGGCCGTTCTGCCATCTTAAGAGACCTAAACATGGTATAAAGGTTCAAAACGATGGAGTAGCTGAGGTAGACCTCCAAATATAAACCTTCACACCACGTCTAGGCCTCTGAGAATGGGAGAAGGAAACGTAAGGCCCTGATGAGTAAATGCCCATCTTAAATCCTCATGCGGCACAACACAATTTAAAAAGTCCCTAAAACTTTAAAAGCACGGTCGTGTTTTATCGGCTAGAAATAGTAAGAGTATGACTCGCAACATCGAATGGTAAATGCCGAGGGACTGTGAATCCGACATCTTGCTCATCAGCTGCCATTTTCAGAGGAAATATTGGAGGTCACCAGTGTACTGTTTTTTATATGAACAGGTATAGCCCGGAAAGCTAGGTTTGATGCCACTGGCGTGAAAGGGGTCCCGATTGTGTTTCTCCTCCTACGCCACACCTCCTTTCCCTCTATACCACAGAATCTGGACCTCTCGGACAAGTTCGAGAGCGGGTCAGCAGAAGGTGCGAGTTCCAGTCCCGTCTGCGAAAATGGGCAGTCGGTAAAATAAATGGTAGCGAAGTTCGTAGCGAACTCAACGAAATTCAATGGATTAACCTGGAATCGGTCAGCGGCTCTCCGGTAGATGCTTGCCACTTTCTTTCGTAGCGGACCGTCAATCAGCTTCTTCTTGTGCCAATACTGCATCTTCGTCCTCCGAGACTTGAGAAGGGTTAGAAAGTCGCAAAGGTACTCGGCATAAAGGTTGAAGTCGCGAGCTGACTTCTCCTGAATTGGCGCTCATAACTGAATGGCACAAAGCCATTCCTAGAAGTAATTCAAATACGGAAAGCACTCACATGCTTGTTCAACCTGTATTCGAATTGTCGACATCGTTTAATGAAGGCGTTGACTTCGCCCTCGGTGAACAGCTGAACGTGACTGAGCTGCTCGAACGTTGGCAATAGGCTCTCGAGGCTGTGTTCTACGAACTCGCCCATTTAACTGCTCAAGCACTTAACCTGAAGATGTGAACAAAAGCTAAGTCGCTTTCTGACGAAACGAAAACAAATAACGACGACAAGATCATCCTCCTAGAAATGCTCCTCGCAAAGGAATCGACTCTACCCGAAATGGCAGATCTATATGAGACGAAAAGGACCACCAAAGGACTGGCAACAGGTATTGTCCATCAGAACACTTTCTTTAATTGAAGATGGAAAAACGAGGAATCTCGATCCCCATGGCGCAGATTTTCTCATTGGAGCGCGTAACGGTGGGCCTGTGGGAGCATACCACCCGGGCCGTTCAGTGCTGCCTTCCACATACAGCAGGGCAATGAATGGGTAAACGTACCACTAGCGACTTAGTCACACATGTTAGGGCTAGGTTATAATTCGGCGACTCTGCTGTCCGCGACATCGGCAAAAGTGTTGCGCGGGTGCTACGCAATGCGTAGAAGCCCGCGCAACACTGTCGCCGACAACAGCGTCGCCGAAGTATAACATGGGCCTTAATGTGAAAGGCTACACATTATTCATGAGAAATGAGGGGAAGATACGACGTGATTGGGGCGCGTGGTGGCAAAGTCGCAGGCGCCGGCTGTGGCGTGCACCGGGCGTTTTTTGGTTCGAATGTCTCGCCAGGCCAAAAAACCCATCCCTCTTGGGTCCGTAAATTGGCATTAGACTTGTTTGGAAAAGTTGAAAACCTAACTTGTGTACCGCTCATTATTCCTGTCCTTATGGCGCGCTTCATGGTAGCTTCATCACTTCACAAAAAAAAAACTATTGTTTACACCTTACAAGGAGAGCCTCCAAACCTGCGGTGAGCTTTTGCGATGCAATTTTTACAGGACGTGGGGTCAGGGTCAAGCTTAAGGTTCGGGGATCGAAGGGCGGGGGGCGGGGCGTACTGTGGCGTCATCTGGAGGAAGTTTTTTTTATCTGCTCTCTCGGTTTTTGGCAGAGGATTCTCTCCAATTTCAGGTTTTTGGGTGATGTTTGCGCCTATTAATAACCTTTTTCAGATTTGGCTACGATAATGGGGAGACTTACAAGCACTTTTGTTTTCTGAAGTTAAGAAAAAAGGATATTAAACTTTTTTAATGCTGATTGTTGTACAGTGAAAAATAAAGATTTTCTGTCCGCATACTTAGTCAATGAGAGGTTTTCAATTTTTTCAGATTTTTCCAGGATGTCATTGTCACGGCAGTTTTCAACCTAAAGGAGCATCAATGACATCAACTTCCAAAATTGCACTCTATAGAATTTCAAGTGTTAATTATTGAGGACGACTTTAGTGCATTCGCTACAAGAATTTTGAAGGGCTCTTCGAATCAATGATGGAATGGAAAAGAAGGATGGACCTACCACGAAAATAACTTTCTCTCTTTTGCAGGGAACAGTATCAGAAAGCAAAGTCGTTTCCTATAAAATTTTCAGTCTGTTTGACTCACTGTGATAAAACTTTGTTTTTCTGAAACGATCTTCTATATGATCGTTGTATTCAAAATTTTCGTTTTTCCTGAAAAATCTTTTCTACCTGAAACAGACCACCCATGCAGTTGATAATTTTTCACTGGAAGTGTCAATTAATGATGAATGCACAGCGAAAAACCATGATTTTCTGAAACGAATAGGTTGGATCGACCCATTGATCTTTCTCCGACGTTATTTTAGCTACAAAATTGCACGTTCGCAAAAATTATCATAAATCGGTAAGTTTTTCGAAGTTTGAAAAAGCCAAGTACTTTTTGATAACTAGAGGAAATTTCCTTTTTTGCGACATAAGAAGCAGCCTTCAAGAGTAAGGTCTTCATGCGGGGCGGATAGGGTTCTATTTCTGACCAAAAAATCGAAAAGTTTTTGAATAATTAATCCTAACTCGGTAAGTTTTCTGAAACTTTAAAAAGCCAAGAAGTTTCAAAAAACTGGAGGAAGTGTGCTTTCTTATCATAAATGAATCATTTCTGAAAAAGGGGTATTCATGCGGGGCGGAGAAGCTGGATTTCTGGTAGATTTTTGCAAAAATACGTGGCACATATATAAAAGAACCCCCGCCCCGCGTAAAGATCTCTTTTTTGAAAACTGGTACATATATGTGCCATATATGTACCAGTTTTCAAAAAAGAGATCTTTACGCGGGGCGGGAGTTCTTTTTGACATATTTTTGCAAAAATCTACCAGAAATCCATCTCCGCCCCGCATGAAGACCCCTTCTTACAAAAATGATTTATGTATGATAAGAAAGCACGCTTTCTCTAGTTTTCAAAAACTTCTTGGCTTTCTAAAAATTCAAAAAAACTTACCGAGTCATGATTATTTATTCAAAATCTTTTCAATTTTTTGGTAAGAAATTGAACCCTATCCGCGCCTCACGATGACCTTACTCTTCAAGGCTGCTTCTTGTGTCACAAAAAGTATATTTCTACTAGTTTTCAAAAAGTATTTGGCGTTTTCAAACTTCGAAAAACTTACCGATTTATGATAATTTTTGTGAACATGCAATTTCGTCGCTTCAATGACGTCGGAGTCAGATCGACCAGAGGTCGAACCAACCTATTCGTTTCAGAAAATCATGTTTTTTTTCCACTGTGCATTCACCATTAATTGACACTTTTAGTGAAAAATTACCAACTCATAGGTGGTCTGTTTCAGGTAGAAAAGATTTTTCAGGGAAAACGAAAAATTTGAATACAATTCGCTCTAATCACCGAAGATTGAAGGACACTCGAATCCTTATAGAGTACAATTTCTGATGGAGACGTTGGTCCTCCAGCTAGAAGTGTAGGTATCGTATGCACGAGAAGCTTAGAAAATCTGAAAAGATGAAGTCGTTGCGATCACTTCGAGAACTACTGGCAAAATTCTTTATTTCTAGCTGTAGAACAATCAAAATGCTATTAGTATAATACAGCATATTCAAAACGTTGATCAAAGTTTTTTCAAAAAAAATCAGTTCGAACAATCAATAAATAACGCTTCTCTTTCTGTGGACTATCACCGTTGTGTTGATGCTGAACCTGAAAAGAAGAACCTATTAAAGGGTACTAAAATGGCATAAAGGTTTGAAAATTGTAACACAGATAAGAAATAAAACGGTGATGTAGACAAGGTAGGGGCTCGTACCAAACCCGCCCTAGGAGGGGAGGGCCGCAAACCCGCGCTTGATCTTGTGTAGGGTACCGTGTGGGAAGCCTAAAATCATAATTAGCTTTTTTCGGAATGCTCTTCTGTGCTCGAAAAAAGGCGTGTGAAAACGTGAGCGAAGTTCATCTGCCACTATACAATATGAGGACGGTTGGCGGAGTGGATAGTGTTCTCGCATTGCAGAAACGTGTTCGCGGGTTGTTCGGTTGTTGTCCGATCCCTCCCTGAGCTGGTATTTTTGCACTTTGCGATTTATCGTGAATGAGACCTTTTATTCCCATTATCCCCATTTCTAACACATTTTTAAAAACCAAAACGTGGAAGCAAATGTCGTTTACCTCTATCGTGCTCTTTGAAAGTGAAAAGCTGAGAAGTTTTGACTTCCATATCAAACAAGTAAAAACTGATGCCAGATTCATGATCAGCACCCCCAAATAAGCCCCATGCACAAAGTTTGGGCGAAATTGGTGAACCTGACCTCACCACCTCACTCACACTTTCTCTAACCTGCCAGAAGAAAACAGAAAACCCAGAAACCGATGTCAGATTTATGATCAGCACTTCAAGTAACACCCACAACCAAAGTATGAATTAATTTTTTCTTCGACCTCGCCAGTAGAGTGCATGGGCCCCTTTTGATTTTCCAACATTCAACACCAACCGTCTTCAACAATGATGGAGAATTGGAAACAAGCATTTAAGCGAAATACACTGCTCAAAAACTGAACATCTACACTTCTTCATATCTACCACCCGTTCAAAAATGGACGTAGTAGCACCGATATTTTAATTTCTGTGTAACCTTCCACCGCTTAACGTATTCAATTGGTTTCCGCCTCGAATAGCTTCGCACCTCAATGGCTGCCTTTATTTGACAATGAAGACCGAGGTGGAAAGCCCGCTCAAGGCCCATGCTCGAGTGAGAAGGATGAGGTGAAAAGAACCAATTTCGCCCAAACGTTGTGCGTAGGGTTGTTTGGAGTGCTCATGACGAATCTGTCATCAGGTTTTAACCTGCTTAACCTGGAAGTCAAAAATTCTCAGCTTTCCACTTTAAAAGAGCACGACGAGCGTAAACAACATTTGTCGTCATGTTTTTGTTAAACGATGTGTTGGAAATGGGGATAAGGGGTCCCACTGACGATAAATCGCAAAATGCAAAAACACCGGCGTAGGGAGGAACCAAACCCTCGAGCACCTTCCTGTGAAGCGAGAACACTACCCACTCGCCAACCGGCCATATTCGATGGGTGGCGTGATGAACTTCGCTCACGTTTTAACACGTTTTTTTAGCACAGAAGAGCATTTCGAAAAACCGACCACGGTGGTGGACTCTCCACACGGGACCCTATATCCTGTGAAAATTGCATCGCAAAAGCTCACCGCAAGTTTGGAGGCTCTCCTTGTTAATTCCGGTACATCAACCCATCCATACCTAACCATAAAGGAGTGTACTTTATCAGCCGTGGGCTTGGTCAAAGCCCTGGTTTTCATTATGATAAAAATTTAGATTTTGGGAGGCATATCTGAGTTGTTTGCAATCAAGCCATGCTACGGATGTCAAACATTAAACATCTTCGGGGTTTAGCTACAAAAATAAAGTCGTTCTACTTAAGCTATACAAAATCTACGTTCCCCCACTTCCTGGATCCAGTGCTTCTGTCTTCTCTCCATATAAGAAAAAGGATATATGTAGAATGGGTAAGGTACAGAATAATCTCACTCGCAAGCTTCTCCAAAGAACAAATAGTTTGTTATATTCGCGAATACCGAAAGCTTTAATTATTAACAAATATCTCGATATGCCGACCTTGGAATCTCGTTGCAAAGTGTTCGGTGTGCCTTGTACATAAACTGCTACATATTCTTAATGACCTCCTAATGTCAAATGTTCCTAACAACAAATGAGCAGTGTAGGTACTACCTTGCTTAGGAATGAGGTCTCCTTAACAGTAGATGACTTTGCATGCTGATGTTGTTGTTAATTGGTTCTTGGTTCTATAGCCGGATTTTGTTTTTTTTTTCATTTTCAAGTTTTTACATGCAGTTGCCACTGTACTGCTTTTTAATGATTGCCTTATATTAGCTTAATAAACGTCGACATAAATGTTTACAACAGCATCATATGTTTTAGAAAACCATAAGAACTGTTCGCGCATCATATTTGGTGCACTCCCATCTGTCCCAGCGGCATGGTAGTACCGAGCGGCAGTGTCAAGAACACATCTTGCAAATCCCATCGTTGAGGCTGTCGAGGTGACGAAGCATGTTCTTCCACAACCCTTCTGCTATAACACTACGACATGATACGTTTTTATCATGTCAAAGAATAATTATTCCTTACCTGATGAATCCAACGGAGCTCTGTTCCTACGTTCTAGGATACGGTTGTCAGTATGTATCTTTGTTACAAGATATACAGGGTGCGTAAAAAGTATTGACGCAGTAAATGACCGCTGTGGAAATAGTATTGGGTAGTAAGTTTTAAAACAATCCCTCGAGAACTATGGAAAATGATCTTGCAAACACGATAGAATAACTCGTAATCGACATTGGCTCCTTTACTGTGAATACAGGAGCGAAAACGACGGAAAAATTCATGAGCAGGCGCCGCAAGTACTCGCTTGAATTTCGTCCCGTGCTTTGAACAGGGTAGCCTTGTGCGACTGGTCACTTCTGTTGAAAGTAGCCTAGACCTCATTCTCCAAAATCGCCTAAAAAGAGTAATCCAGCGGATTCTTGTTTAAGCTGTGCTCGTCTGAGAAGCTGTCCACACCTGCGCGCGTTATCTGTTTGCCATAATCGGACAGAGGTTGATAATTTTGGATTTGAACGCTATCGTGCTTGGACATCTTGTAATCATTATCTGGTATGACAGAGCCGTGGCTGACGTTTGGGGTTGCTGACCTCCTTCGTCACCAACCGTTTCGAACAGCGCCAAATTCTCTTGTTAAGGAAATATTCAGCTGTTTGGGTAACAAACAAAAAAGGGCCACCGTAACCACGACGGTATCATGTTTCTTTAATTTTTACAAGGCTATTTTTTGAACACAATATAGACAACAAAAATAACACACAAAAACTTTGAAAAGTAGAAAGAGAAAGTTGGTGCTGAAACAAAAAGTAGGTGCGTCAATACTTTTTACGCACCCTGTACGGGTGTGGAGATGCGCTCTCACAGTCGGCTGATAATTACTGGACGATCTTCCGGCCTGGGCCATCTTCCGTAGCGTGGCGTGGCTGTCTGCATGTCGACTGCGGGGGGTGCATATTGGGTACAGTCTGAGACTGTCATTGTCGATTACTGATTAGTTTACTCATTCCATGGCTTGACCAAAAGTCCTTGCCTACCGTAGTCTCATCAGACGAATATCCGTTTCTTCTCGTTCCGATTTGTACAACATCGCCAAATTGGACACTTTTCAAACCAAATTGGACACCCTTCTAAACAAGCTTAACGACATATCTTCCAAATTAAAGCATCTCTCACACTACACTAGAGGCATTTCGAGATCTTCAGAATAATTTTTGTTCGAAATTTTTCAACTATGATTTCATTTAAAAATTTTAATTTAAATGCCCAGTAAGTGAGCACTCTGTTTGAAATTTTTTAAAATTTTTATTTTTTGAAAACAATGGTTTAGTGGTTTAAAATTTTTTACAGAGCAGGAAAACAGCAACCATGCGGTTTCAAATGAGCAGCATTTATACTATCAATCAATTAAAACTGACGATTTAGTCGAGTGCCTGGGGCGATCCCTTCTTTCAAGAAATGGAATGATTGCTGCCTTCCTGCAGTTTAATATAAAATTTACTTGTTTTTCCTCAAAAAGCAAAAATTTTATAAAATTCATTTATTTGGGCATTTGAATTGAACATCTGAAATAAAGTCATACTAGATTTTACCTGAACAGAAAATTATTCTAAAGGCTTTGAAGGACCTCTAGTTTATTGCCGAAGAAGATTGTTTTAAAACTGGAAGATGCTCAGTTTGATTTGTAGAGCATCAGACTTGCTTAGAAGAGTGTCTAATTTGACATGTTGCTTACTTTGACATAGATATTGTACATATAGTATGTTCACATAGTAGCGAGCTATACTAATGTGCTTGTACGACGTGTCAAATATAAATAGACGTTGTTTGTGTGAGATATAAATGAGATCTAACAGTAGTTCAGTAACCTTGGCGGAAAGTAATTGGATGTCCGTATTATTTTGAAGTCTTTGGAGGATCGAAGCTATTTTATGGGTACTAGGCAAGCTGGAACTTTAATTGAGCACGGAGATCAGAAGGTCAGATGGGGCTAATCTGATTGCGAATCGGCATGATCAATACTATAAAAGGGAACCCTCTTTCGTCATTTCCAGGCTTGTGCTCTGGCCGCCAAGCCTCCAACCATCTAGTATCTTCCGCCACCACATCGCTACTCCACCACCAAGCCTTCGACATCGCTGCATTGCAAACGAGCCTTCGCCATGTCGCCACATCGCCTCCAAGCCTCTACATCACCTTTTTGTTTCGCATTACTTAGTTTTCAATAAAGTTTTACTTATATTTGTTCAGCTAAGCACCTAGGCCGGATGGTGTATCACATGGAGCCCTTCAGGGTCTCAGAGTGTGGGTTGAACGGATCAGGAATTAGGGGGTCAACGCCAATATAGAGAACGGCGTCTGCGTCCAGTAAAGAGCAGTCAAATAATTGGAGGCTGGCCTATTAGAGAGAAAGGTCGTCGTGTCTGGAAAAACCTTGGAAAATTTCAGGTGTACCCAACTGTCTCTGCTAATAAGCATTGTGACCTCCAATCATCAGCACAATGGACAGGAACAACGTGGTGAGAAAACATGGCGTGGAGCAACTGTTTAGTGCTGACACTGTCGGCAGAACTACGGACAAGTAATAAACTACGTCCAAGGAATTGAGTCAAGGGTTAAGAAATGCTTTGACGAGGTGAGAATTGCTCCGAAATATAGAGCAGCAGTAGGCAAAACTATTACGGATCAGGTTGAGATGGCATGCGAGGTACTGAATGATCTGACGCTTTCAAGCATGTTTAACCGTCAGTGTAGAAATGTTTATTGAAGTTTAAGGGTATAGATACACAGGAAAACCTGCATGACTTCCTAACAGTGGTAGATAGAGGCGGTGCGCTAATTCTCGGTTATTGCATACTCGAAAGTGGACGTGTTGCAGGTACGAGATGTCGCTGCAGTAATCCGAACGCTACAGCAGAAAGCGTTTTCAAGAACGAGGGTCATAAGCGAGGACAGAAGCCAGCGAGAAAAGTGAAAAGGAGGTTTCTGATGGAGATTAGATCGATGGGCTCAGACATTTGCAGATCAACAAGATCAAGAGAGACTCAGGGTCGAGTCAATGAAGCGCGCTAGCGACTAGCGACTGGAGCATACTTTAAACAGAGCTGCCTTTGAAAATTACGAACTACACCGGCTAAGCAAATCAAGCAAGCTAGAACTATATGGTAAATTTTCTGGCGTATTTACAGGCCAGAACATGCCTCGAATCTGGTATATATTGAGTCAAACCACAGGCAAACTTCATGTAGTGTCTGCGCAAATTCCGTAGAAAGTAGTCGTCGTCGAGTCATGTTGAGCAGCGCTGAGTAAAATATTTGGAGACAGCCATCTAGACGAGAGCTCAAGAAGTGTGTTCCTAGCATTCCCGGAAGAGGTAGCAGAGCAAATGTTTAGGCTGTAATAAGCGAGATGAAAAGGGCGCTGGCTAACGATTTCACTGCCGCTGGGATGCGAGCCATAACGGAAATAAAGGGTTTGAGATCGTAATCGAACCCTGCCGCTTTCTGAGTTCTGCATGAATCTTAAGAACTTGGCGCGCAAAGCAAACTCTGGCAGTTCCTCGGTCAGGTCCTTGGAATAGAGAATTTTTTTTTGACAAACGTTAGGAAGTGGCTCAAACATGTGCAGTTACTGGTCCTGTCCCACAGAGCCTAAGGGAGCTTGTAGCGAGATAAGAAACTAGTCACTACAATTGAGCAATCAAAATCAATGCTTTCGCTGACTCAAAGGAACTAAACTAAAAGTGCCAGCTAAGAAAGATTGGAGGGTCCGGGCGAGGTCCTTTAACTATCACGAAGTTGAAAGCAACTCTAAACTGGCAAGACAAGACGTATGGGAGCGTAGACAAGCTTTTTCGAAAAGAAATAGAGGAAATGAGGCAGAGAAAGGGAAATGCATCAATAGTCACCAAGAAATCGCCGGATGTATGGCGCGTAGGTGTCTTTGGAACGACCGAATAATAACATATGCAACGGTCGAAAAAAAGATCACGAACACTCTCCCCGACTCTCTGATAATTTAAAAAGATCCAACATTTTGCGCAATGTTTGAAGCATGGATATTGCTACAGGACAACCCATGGATAAATTGGGTGTAGTGGAAAAGAAGAGAGTTGCAATGGTCACAGTGCTACACAACGAGGTGCTGACTCTAGTTGACACTAGGTCTATGATTAGCATTGTTCTAGTTGATATCCTAGAAATCTACAGAAAGATGGATGCGACATAGACTGGCTAAAATTAGCCAACGCAGTGGATACAGTAGGAAACGCAGGAAAAAGAGGAAGAAAGCGCAAAGTAGGAATCAGTAATGTGAACAACGCTTGTTTCAGAGGCACCGTGATCGAGTCAAAACACTGCAAAGGAAACCTTGAGTATCGATGCAAGAAGGAATGATTGTCGCAAGTTGACTTTAGAGAGATGTAAGGCATACGGTTTCTGGTGGCATTCAGCGAGGAACGAATCGACACGCCGCTGCAAGCAAATTCAACAGCTGTAACCACTGCTGGGAAAATAGGCGGAATAACGGTGTGATATGCCTGGATGGCGATGAAATGCGGAGAGCCCTGCAAGTAGCACTTGAAAATGTATGAACTGGACTGAAATTGTGCACGTAACCGACAACATCCGAGAACGTCAAAGGATTGAAGACTATGGGTGTTAGTACAGCCTCTGACGATTTGGTGTCCCTGTGTGCGCACTGACACCGCAGTCGTAAGGCGTTGGGGAAATTTCGAGCAGTCGGTATGTTCTTTGTTGTCTCCCGTGCGGTGCGCTATTTCCTGCCTCTTTTTCTTTGCTGATCTCTGTTGTAGATCAGAATAGGGGCAGGGAGCCATGGAACCTTCGAAAAAGCCGTGAATGAGTTCCGAGCCGTGAGTTCGTTATGGTGATCTGTCGGGTCTTCTGGAGGGCACGTCACTTATTCATCATGGTCGTTTCGTCTTGTTGCCTCGCGTTCCTTTGCTGCTCGTTCCTGGTCCTACTGCATCTGGCTGTTGAGTAGGTGCGTTCGAGCTGCCGAACCTTTAGTGGTTCCTTTCGTTTTTGCTTGCCTTGGCTTGTGCCACCGACGGACCGTCATTGGATGCCAGCTAGCCTTTTGTTTTTTTGTTTTTCCTTTAGGTTTTGATCCTCTGCTTTCGCTCCACTTATTGATTGAAACTCTACCCGGCTTGGAATTCTGCGTTACATTGTTAGGACAACATCCTACTTTCTTGACAGACACTAGATTGACTCAGTAGATTGTAATTCCGGGGTTAGGCTTTCACGCTCATAGCCCCGGTCTAAGTATTTGTGGGGATACTTAAACCGCCTTAGACCGTTTCAGGATTGGGTGACTGTGTGTGGGTGTCTCTGATTCGGTTGAGGAGTTCCGTTCTTGTTCCTAACTGGGGTGTTCTGAGAACCTTATAGCACTCGGACAGCGGTTCCCTAGTGGCACTGTTGTGGTCCAGCCATTCGGCATTCGCCGGTACGGTGCGTACCCCTCCCCCTCTAGGCCCGGGCATTATAATGTTCTGAGCTAGGCAGTGTTAACTGCATGTGGGTCGCTTCACCCTTTTGAGTGAGCAGTGCTTTCGGAAATAAAGAAGGGACCCCCAGTCGGGTTAGGTCTTCAGTTCCGGTACTTGCTGTTCCTTTTCTCCTATTTCTTTCGTGATTGATATTGGGCAAGTTGAGATTAGGTATCCGGTTCGGCACATCCGCGCTCATTCATTGGTCGATCATCTTCTGCTGAAGTAAAGACGTTTTGTGGACCGAATATGGCAATTAAAGCAATAAGGTATCTAGCGACTAACGCACCAGAAAGAATCAATCACAGAGCTGCTAAGAAAACTTTATGGAACGACAAACAAACACAATGAGACAACAAGCGGCGAGACGAACGATGTACACCAAGTGCAGAACAGCTACTCGAATGGCGGCCCACGAACGGAAGTCCTTGATTTGACGCGAAAACGTGGCGGGAGCATGCCGGTCTCGTTGAACTCTTGAAAACTGTCAGTGGAGCATACTTTTGTCCTACTGCCCTAGAATTACTACCAGAGCACGTTTTCTCCTCAGCGTACCGCTTGCGCATCCTTCCTCAACGCAACACCTCTCGCGCGTCTCCTCTACACATCTTACTCTTAATGCAGCCTACGTTTTAGAGGAGGCCGACCTTCTCCCGACAGTTTAGCATTTTGTCATTGGGTTTTAACTTTTAAACTGTGTTCACATATTCATGTTGGCTAGATTGTAACATTCGATTAGAGTTAGTAAACATAACTAACTGATGTTCGTGTAGTCTCCATACAAAGCCCGGTAGGTGTCACTTGTTAAGCTTAGAGTGAGTCAATATAAATAAGGAGACCTCTGGGCAATTGTTCTTTCTTGTCGTTATAATAATTTCAGTAGCTTTTGAGGACTGAAAAATGTCAGAAGACACTGCAGCAAATGCTAGAACCCTCCGGGAACTTTCGCTTACCCCGACTTGGATAACAGTCGGGATATTTCGGAAGTCCGACCAAGTTCTTGGGTGGAGATACACACCGAGGGCAGAATGCTAGTTACCCTGTTCCCATCAACAAAAACTTCGCCATTTTGACCGCATCGACTTCGGCTAAATCGACATGGGGGCAATATGCTCAAGAACGCGTTGGAAGAGAGCGCTGAGCCGAAACAGTTATTGGTGACCCCCAGCAGCAGAATTGAAGAAGGAGAAGTTTTCGTGGAAATGGGGTTGCACCAGAAGAAATCCTCCATTGTTAAGGGAAAACCCTAGGAACGGGCAGTACAAGAGCACTACACGAAAGAACACGGGATCGGTAAAGGATGCTATTCCGACAGGGGTGGATCCGACGAGGAAGCCGTTCCCGATGGGGAAGATGTGGAGGTCATGATGTAAGGGGGAGGGGGTGACTAATATGGGCGCAAAATGGCCACGATCGACAGTATAAAAAGAGTCCCTCCTAGTACCCCACTCCTGGAGCATTGGGCTCCGGCCGCCAACCCTCCAGCCGTCTAGCCTCTGCCGCCATCGCAGCACCGTCTCCAAACCTCCGCTTACTGCACCACAACAGCATTGCGGCGCTGCCACACTACGTGCTTTTTGCGCCACATTGGTTGGTTATCAGTAAAGTTCTATTTGAATTCGTTCAGCTAAACCTCTCGGCCGGATCGTGTACTATGGCACTTATATGAATCGGTATTGTTTTTGCATAGTCACTGTGCAGTACACTTCATTAGAGCTATGAGTAGTCAGTGTAAAAGTGTTTATTCTCAGCGAGCAAATGGACATCATCTGTTGTGGAGAATATCGAAGTCAGCATCTTTGATGCTCCGAAGAAAGCTTCTTCTTCTGTGACTCCTTGTCGGTGTTTATGTCAAAGTTTAATCACGGTAAATCCGTCTTCGTCATCCTAAAGATAAGGTTGTTTAATTGCCAGCTCTTAATCACAGCAACATAGGGGTAATTTTACGCCTCCTTGCATTTTCCAGAGGAAGTTATTCGTGATTATGCTTTAATTTTTTCACCTCTATACCCACTTCTTCGGCGATTTCGAGGGGAGATGTCAAAACGGGAAATTCGCGTTGCTTTTTTTCAAGAGTTCAAACTCGGCCACAGTGCTGCGCAAACAACTCGAAATGCCATCTACTCATGAGGTGGTGACACCAAATCTGAGCGTAGCACGCCTAGATGGTTAGAGAAATTTAGAACTGGAAATTTCAATCTCGCAATCTCGCATACCAGAAGACAGGGTCAGCTATCGGAGGTTGACAACGAGGAGCTGAAGGCATTGATAGAAGCCAACCATGAACATTCACAAGAAACATTGCTGAGGGGCTAATTGACCACGCAACCGTAGCACGTCATTTGAAGGAAATTAGGAGGGTGAAACAACTCGATGAGTGGATGCTGCACGAGTTGACCGAACATCAGCAATTTCGTCATTTCGAGGTGTGTTCGTCTCTTATTTTGCGCAACAAAAGTGATCCTTTTCCAGACGGTGTTGTAAAGCGTGACAAACATTGGATTCTCTATGACAATCAGGTCGGACCACAGCGAAGCTCTGAAACAGTTTCCAGCGCCGGCATTGCACAACATAAGGTCATGGTGACTGTTTAGTGGTCCAGTCGGACAGTCGGTTCGATCTACCACAGCTTCATGGTTTCCGGTGGAACCATCACAGCGTAGAAGTGGCGGGAGAAGTTCGATAAAAAATGACCAAATATTGCGTCGAATTTACCCGGCATTGAGCAACAGAAAAGATGTCATCCTACTCCATGGCAATGCGCGACCGCAAGTTTCATTGATGGCAACAAGATGTTTGTTATAGGATATGAAACTCTCGACTATCATGCATAAACTTCAGCCGGTTCAGACTATCACTTTTTTGAGCATTTACACATTTTCCTGCGCGACAAATGCTTCCGAAATGAAAATCCGGAATTCCACGATTTCATCGCCTCCAGAACTCCAGAATTTTATGCTGCTGGAATACCTAGCCTAGTTTCTAGTTGGCAGAGATATGTTGATCCTTTTGGTAGTCATTTCGATTGAAAAGCTTCTTCTTTGAGCACGTTATGGTACATTAAGGTCGTTGCTTCAAAACGGTCACTATTTTGCTCATAATAATTATGGTATTCATAATCTATGGTATTCATATCGCTCCCGCCGAGGAGGAGTGCGTGGGGCGTCTCACAAAAAATCAGTCTCACAATCAGTCCGTCTCTAACAGGCGTCTGTAGATTAACTCGGTTCTTTGTCCTCATACTTTAAGGCAGAGAAATACGCTATTAAAAACTGATATGCCTTCTCTTTCTTGGCTTCTGAATTATGTAAGCTAAACGAAATTTCGTGAAATATGTGATTTTTAGAGGAGGTGAGAAGGGTTAGATTTAATATCATGCTATCAATTCTCTAGGCTTCAGAAAATTCCAAAAACCTTCTTTTTCAAGGAGGAGGCTTCAAGCAGAAATCTTGGGAATCCAATTAGGGTCTTTCCAGTACCTGTCTGTGATCTACTGTCTTCTAGTAGAGCTTAATTCTTTTACCTACATTGTTTTACGCATGTGTATCATGTACTCACTTAATAGTTCGTCCGTCAACCTTGTTAAAGCCATAAGCGACTTTTGCATTTTTAGTGGTTCATGTGTTCTTTTAGGAGACTTCAACCTTCCTGACCTGTCTTCGGCTAACCCTGGCGTAAGCTCCAAATTATTTCGAGATCTCTTCGATATCCACGGCTTCCAGCAAGCAGTGCATAATCCTACTAGAAGAAACACTGTGCTTGATCTCGTGCTATGTGACTCCCCTAAATTGGTGCATGATGTAGCTGTGGGTGCCCCACTGGGAAATAGTGACCACGCTGCAATTACTTTTAAAATTATTTGTAGCAGAGATCAACGGACAGTTAGTTCGACATGGATAAGAGATTTCAAAAAGGCTGATTATAGCAAAATTAGGGAACACCTAACTAACATTGACTGGGTTGGCACATTTGGCGCTTTAAACGATGTCGAAGAAATGTATGAAACACTGCTTTTTATCCTACACTATGTTATAGATTTATATGTGCCAAGGAGGTTAGTTGATCCAAATCGCCAGATCGTTCCAGATTACCTTGCTAGAATGAAGCGTCGTCAAACTACTTTATGGAACAAGGCTACTCATTCCGCCCTGAATGAAGATTGGGCTGAGTATCTATTTTTCAGCAGAAAATTTGACAAAGCCCTTTTACGGTACAATCTTTATACTGAAAAGAAATCCATTTTCTCAAAGGACAAGACAGCTTTCTATAGGTATATTGCCTCTCGTACAGAAAATGATAACTTTATTCCAAATCTAAGGAATGAAGAGGGTGTTTCTATTTCCTCAGCTCGTGGTAAAGCTAACCTTCTTGCAACTGAGTTTCAGAAGGTCTTTAACCAATCCGCTTGCAGTAGTTCCGCGTTTTTTGCATCCCAGGACAATGCATTACCTAGCTTCCCCCAAATGGGGCCTACGCTGTGGTTTCATAAAGAGGAGATTTTCGACATATTAACTAAATGGCCTAAGTCTTTCTCAACGTCCCCGGATCATCTACCATTAACGTTTATCAAACAAGTTGCGGATTGTATTGCTTATCCATTAGAACTAATCTTCAATTCGAGCTATATGAGAGCTGAGGTTCCTACAAGGTGGAAACATGCCTTTATTACGCCAATTCGCAAAAAGCCACCATTCAATCAACCGGGTAATTACCGACCTGTCAGTATAACCTCTGTATTCGTTAGAGCTTTTGAAAAGATTGTAAAGAAACACATGCTGGGTCATATTGAAGAGCATAACATCATCTCTAAGGACCAGTTTGGTTTCCTGAAACAACGCTCGGTGGAAACAGCTGTTCTTTCTGCTCTAAACGAGTGGACTAAATCTATGGACCGTAGAAAACGCACAGATATTGTATTTTTTGACTTTTCTAAAGCCTTCGACAAGGTTCCTACAGAAAAACTATTGTACAAGATGGGAAGGGTAGGCATACATCCTATGATTGTAGACTGGATAAAGAGTTTTCTTACGGGCAGAACCTATCAAGTCAGAGTAGGAGGAGAGTATTCATCGGTTTATTCTGCCCCCAGTGGTGTTCCACAGGGTAGAGTACTATCGCCATTACTTTATCTTTTGTATACGTATGAGATTCCTGATTCAGTTCAAAGGTTTGGAGTTTCTTGTAAAATGTACGCGGATGATATAAAGATCTATAGAGAAGTCGACAATCTAGAAAGCTCCTGTCATGTCCAAGCGGCTATAAATTTTGTAGAGAATTGGGCAAGCACCTGGGAACTACCCCTTTCGGCTGAAAAATCGCATTGTCTCGTGATACGATCTAAATCTCAAAGTCACCGTCCAACATACACACTCAACTGGTCTATTTTAGAGCAACTTACAAGTGCACGAGATTTAGGGTTCCATTTCTCGAGTAACCTAAACTTTGAGCATCATTATAAAGCACTTGTTAAGAAGGCTAACTACCGAATTTATAACTTGTTCAAGGTGCTGATAACCAAAGATCAACATTCTTTTCTGAGAGCCTACAAATCTTACGTAAGGCCCATTGTTGAATGTGGTGTCTCAGTTTTCAGTCCCTGTCAAAAGAAGGACATAAAACTCCTTGAAAGTGTTCAGAATAACTTTACCCGTAAGCTTTTTCTAAAGTGTCGTGGTCTAAATTACGACAATATTCCGAGTGGGTCTGACAGGGCCAAAATGCTCGGGTTGTCTAGCCTTGAGACTAGACGAAAGCGAGCAGATTTAGTTATGTTGTTCAAAGTCCTGACAGGAAGGCTTTCCATTGATCCAGTTGGATTTTTTGGCACCCCTTTGACAACTGACAGAAGAGGGCATCTCCGACTTTACCTGCCACTTGCAAGGTCAAAAGTAAGGTCAAGTTTCCTCATTCACAGGAGCATCAGGGAGCTCAACACCTTGCTTTCGGAGAACGAGAACATTGTTAATATGTCTCTATCCTCTTTTAAACGTTTAATTGCGCTAAGGTTTCGTTAGGCTTATTTTTTGTTTGTTATTGTTAGAATTTTACCGCATGTGATTGTTATCCGTGCCTTGTAATAAATAAATAAATAAATAAATAATAAATAAATCAATAAATAAATAAAGTGTGAAGATGAAAGCGACCTTGTAATGCTTTTCACGTACTTACATCTTGATCCTTGTCTTCCTCATGGATTGGTGGCGTAGATGGAATGGAGGGTGGAAGCTTCAAATATGATGAGTTGGCTGTAATAATGAAATACCTTAACCGAGAGGTACAATTTTATCTTCGAAGTCTCTCAAGTTTGAAGAGACCGTGCGATAATGAATTAAACAAGTAAATCGTGTTTAGTTTTATTGGCTTCACGTGAGATAGTGTGAATGCAATGAATGTAAAACAACAATGGAGACCTTCAGAAGCTGGAATTTTGGTAAGCCTGAAGCATGCAAAATGCATACGGTCCGAAAGGCCCTAGTGATATAATGGGTGTACTAAGAACTTTTATCGCTGCTGGATTGATCATTAATCTCTTTTCCCGTAAACTACGGCAAAATTCCGTGGTTTCATATGAAGGGAAAAATGTTGAATAAAAGTTTGGAAAGAGGGGTTAGCGACAGATTTATTTTTGGCATCGTGTCCAGATTTGGTCAACATTTGCTTGATTGAAGACGTAAAGGGTGGGGGATAGGATAAGGATAAAGGACGGCGTTACTCAATCCCTTCTGGGATGCGCCAGCGCATTCTACTTCTACGGGATGTCGTGGAGGCGACATGAATGCGTATTTGGCCATACAGGGTGCGCCAAGATTATGGCGACAGCACACTCGCGAACAATTTGTCCTCCTACTTGGAGTGTCTGCTTTTTTCTGTGCTTTCGATGTTTTTATTGCGTCAATTTGTTTAGGCTTATCTCAACCAAGCATAAAAATAAATTGCTTTTCAGGATAGTGAAACGTTCCTGCCACCGTGCTTCGACCATTAAGTTTTACCGTCAAGACATCTCGGCACGCGACATTCACCGCCGTCTTGGGGTTCATCAAAATATAATGAATAGGTCCATCAGACGCTAAGAAGACCTGGGAATCGAGGATGATAGGTCCGAACGAGGGAGACACATATCTTTCACAACTACGGACAACATTAGTAGGGTACGTGAACGAGTTCGCAGAAACTCGGCGCGCTCGGTCTGCCGGATGTCGCGAGAAATGGATATTAAGGAGACGTCACTGAGAAGAATCTTCCGTAAGCAGAGTCTTAAGGCCTACAAGAAGGCCACATACTAAAATTTGACGGGAGTCCAGAAAAATAAGGGAAGGGAGCAATCGAAACAGCTGCTCAGAAGATTCGGAGACCAACGACACCGCTTGATTCTTTTCGCGGATGAAAAGTTGTAGAAGTGGTCAACAAGCAAAATGACTGTGTTTACGCTGTTTCGAAGCTACATGTGACTTTGAGCCGCTCTTCACGCCCTGCATCTGTCATGGTTTTTGCTGTTGTAACGGCCGACGGAAAGACGCCGCTGTGGTCCGTTCCTCAAGGAGTGAAAGTGAACAGTCAGAACTATCTAGCCCTTCTGAAGAGTGAATTGTTACCCTGTGCTAGTGCTCACTTTGGATGCCGCTCCTGGACCTTCTAACAGGATGGGGCTAAAGCTCACAGGGCAAGAATGGTGCAGGGCTGGTGCAAGGACTACCTCTCGGAATTCATCAGCTTCCACGACTGGCCAGCCAACTCTCCGGAATTGAACCTGATGGATTACACCGTCTGGTCAGTTCTCAAAGCCAAATCCTGCAGGAAACCGCAGCGCTCTGTGGATTCTTTGAAGGAGGCTCTTCAGAAAGCGTAGAATGAGCTCGACTCACATACTTGCGTGCCGCCGTCGACGTCTCTCCGAAGCGTCTCAAAGCCAGTATCGACGCCGATGGAGATATTTTTGAATCTCAATGTAGTGTATAGTTCACAATAGACTAATAAACATTATCGTATCGTTGGTTTCCCGAAAATGCTGCATTTTCGCTTTCGGCGATATGAATATGTTGTCGCTATAATTTTGGCGCACCCTGTAAAATGACTTGCGGTGACCAGCCGATGAACAAGTCAGCGCTTTATCCTTCCCAGACAAGTCTGGTACCAATTCACCGACCCCGGAGGGATGGAAGGCTTGGTTGGCCTGGGCGGGAAATCCGAACCAAGAACCTGGTATCGGGTGCAGACGAGAGTCGCGCCTCCTCCGACTGCGCTACACGCGCCCAAAGGGTGGGGATGCTTCCTTTCAATTCGTCTCTTTGACACCCCTGCCAGCTAGGACGTGCGCTCTAGACTCCAGTTGGTGCTTCTCAAGATCTCGGAGGCCCATGTATACATTTTTGCACACCCTATGGGACGAAGCGGCACCTAGGAACACTCCACCAACAGTTTCGTTCTCGTAAAAGCACACATAATGTTTTAGACCAGAATTGGTGCTAAAAGGTGAACCTTAAAATTAGACGCTCGCGTTATATTTTTCAATTTCGAAAGAATTTTCTTGTCTCGAACAGACCTATAATGTCGAGTAAAGTAAATCGTGAGCTAAGTCGTGATAGAGTGGATCGCACCCTCAACTCTGCGATTGCGTGCTCAACACCAGGGACCGGTTTCATCAACCACTCACCGCACTCTAACAGTGAAAATACCGTCAAACCCCCGATATGTCGTTCATCAGCGTCGGTATTTGGCGATTTCACCGTTGGAGGGCGGTAAGCGGCTGAAGAATGTGGTCCCAGGGTGCAACTTATGGAGATTACGCGAACCATTAGACGATAGTTGCGTAATCCACGACTTCCTATTATCGAAAAATTTGGCATCTTTTCAAAAGTCAAGGACCCTATTTTTTTTAATTGAAAGTGGTGTGGTCACCCAATTCCCAAGCTCGCTTCAATCCACTATTTCTGGCTGGATATTAAACTAAATATATAAGTAAAACAAAGGTTTGTAACAGCAACGCGTAAAAATAGGTTCACTATGGGGTTGTACATAGATCGCATCTATACACCCAATCAAGTAAATATCGTCACATGTTGGAGAATCAGCTTAAGCACTAGTTACTTTAGTTTTCCGATTTTTAATGTGAGCCACATCTAGTCTGAACTGTAGCTTAACTAAAGCGGTTGAAATTTTATGACCATTCAATCAGTGATAACACTGTCTTGAGCGTCTTGATATGGAGAGAAATCCTTTCATCGGAGGGTGGAACACAAATCCATTTTAAGAGAACCAAAGACCAAAATGTTACGTATAGCTCTCTATATGGTTTACGCTTTATCTGGCTCAGTAGTAGATTTTCTGCACCTCACCTTTCTGTCGCATGTCTGGTAAATCTTCGTTACGATCGTTGAGTAGTTCTGGAACGGACAGTTCCATTGGTATCGCCAGTGAATTTCCCTTCGCTCTGCCAGATCTTCAAACACGAACGTTTCAAAACACATATGCAGAAAATCCGCAGATTTGCTGCGCTGATGGTGCATACGAGACAAATTAGGATGAAAAAAAGATTTATGAAAAGCGAAATAGCGCAACATTGTGATTTCGCTGCAGTGTGAAAAACATTTGTAGATTATGGAGCACATAAGTTAACAAGCTGAGCAAGCTGAGAACAAACCTATGCGCAGAAGAGCATCGCGACAACCGTCCAGAGGGCCTTCGAGAGGAGTTGTCTGAAACTGACTGAATCGGAACTTGTCTGGAAACTGTACGTTTGGTGGTTATTTCCTATGTAGTCAAAGAATTTTGGTGCTCATTTCCTATGTAGCCAAAAAATTCAACCTGTTGCTCGGTAGGCAGAAAGATCTAGAAGAACCCTCTGTTCAAATCTGTAGAAGGTGCCTCTCATAAAAATTGTGGAGTGTTTTAGCGTTGTCTTGTGAAAAACGATGAAGAAATGACGAACGCCTCCGTTGATCAAACCATCTGTAAGATACAGTACGCGTTTCTCTTCTGGTTTTTTGTTCGCCACTTCACGAGATGAAGTGGTTGGGATGCCATCCTTAAAGTCCTCATACAACGCATCACTTCAATGCTGCATCGCCTTTTTTATTTGTTTTATTTATTCAAGGCACAGACAAGAGTTTGGCGTGAGCGAACTTGAAGAAAAAGATCTAGAATTGCTGCAATATTTGCAAATGAAACCGTCAGTGGAGTAAAAAGCAGTACATCACGACGTAGAACACTCCACAATTTTCAGCATGAGGGGCACTTTTTACTTTCTACAGGTTTGAACAGAGAGTTCCTCTGGATTTTCCTGCCTACCAAGCAACAGATTGAATTCTTTGAGACCTCTATGAGTTAGAAAACAACCTTAAACCGTCTTTCGGGCACATCTGTTTAAAGCAAATCTTCTGAATCATCAGCGCGAATAAGGTAGTCATACTGCCGATGGCGAGTTTCACCTAGTTTGCTAGCAATTGGAGCTGCTCCGATTCTTTGGCATATCACATCGTGGCGAGTACGCCCAGATCCATGTCGTCCGGTGCAGCATTTTCGCTTGCACTAAGTTGAAGCGGGTTTCAACCTCTTTGGTTACAGGCCATCAGTCAGACCAGCCAGCACCATATATCGCCACCTGTCGGAAGGTGGTGATGTAATGTGTCGATCTAAAGGGCTCCGCACACTTCTGCGGCGTTGCCGCAGCCGGCAGCCGGCAAAAGTGGGGCGGAACCTTCAAGTTGCGGCGCTCCTCCCCACTGCGACGGCGCCGTTCTCCGGCGTTGCCGCAGCACGGCGCCGTCGCAGCGAACTCCAGTCGGGACCTACTCGCATAGAAAGAAAGCGCGCTCCGATGAGAGACGCGCGCCCGAATGTAGACACAACACAAGAACGAAAGAAATCAACCCAGACGTCGCCCGCATCGTCGAGAAATAATCAGCTGATAGCCATAATCGATCTCCTAATTTAAAGGACGCATGTATTTCCACTTCTTGTTCCCCGTCGCGATCGGCTAGAGCGCAGAGTCTCTGCCTGCGGCATTGCCGCACCGACGGCAACAATGATCTCAATCATTGTTGTCGTCGATGCGGCAATGCCGCAAAGGTGTGCGGGTGCGGGACGGCGCCGGCTGCCGTTACCGGCGGCCTCTGCGTCCTTGCCTCATGTTGAAGGATAGGGCTGCGGCAACGTCGCAGAAGTGTGCGGAGGCCTTAAGGCGTTCTGGAATCTTCCTGCCGCATAGAACGCCGGTATGAGCGCGTTGCCATTGATCTCCACAATGAATCCAGCCTCATTTACATCTCTCGTCATGTACTCTTATTTGGTGATGTTTAGCTTGTGCCTGAACATCGCCAAGCGGTCACATCAGGATTGCGCTTGTCGCTTGCGTTCATTCTTGTCTTTGCTGACAAGCGCTACGTCTTCTGTATGCAAGACCAACCAAGGGGTAGCCTACTGGAGGTCTCACGAAATGGACCCATTACGACAATGGTGATGTGCCATGCCGGTGATGTGCCGGCCAGCGCTCACCCTCGATTCGTTTAATTCTTCTGAAACACAGCACGATCCGCCGTAGCGTTCAAGGACTAGGCTTCCGGAACTCTTCCTTTGAGGGAAGGCTGCGCTACACTCACGTTTGTTTGGAATTAATTTTTGTCATGTTCAAATTTTTAACGAGAAAATGATGACATACATGACCGAAGAGCGCTCGATGTTTCTTCCGGCAGTCTGAAAACATAATGCTTAGTCACCTGAAACCGGTGATAAAATATAAAAAACATGCGAAGCCTAATGTCCCGATATCGTCGTAATACATATGAATGGGGGAAAAGCACTGCTTGTCATTTTATTTATGCTGAGAGTTTAAGTATAACATTCTTGAATAACAATTAACACAGAACAAAATGTTAGGTTCTTTATTAAAGGAAGCTAAAAATCATAAGTATAAACCTCAGGTTAAGTCGAAGCTAAACTCTTCGTCGTTTTCGAGTTATTAAATCTAAACAAACATACATCTATTTAACTTATTGGATATGTCTGTAAATAGTGCAGGATGGAGCAGAACTTGAAACTGTTATGGAAGTTCTTGAATACTGTCAATTACCAAGGATAAATTCAAAGAAAAATCACATAAAGCTACCGCATGAATGAATAAGAACTTCCTTTTTAGAAGAACAGAACAGATTTGCTGCAGCTTATCCTCAAATTCCTATCTATGAACTCTGCAGTATTCAAGAAACTCTCTTGCCTACTCTGCGATGAAACTGTAACCGCGAATGATTCGCAATAACGAATGATTAATATTTCAGAGAAAGAATCCTACCCAGTGTCATCTGTAGCACCCGTCATCCCATTGATCTCCGTGTGACTTGAGTGTGCATCACTCTTCGCGCTGGGCGCAGGAAGGCTCTAATGTATCCACCTGTACAAGGTGTCCTGTCGTTCATCCAGCAATCCATGAAGAAGCGTTGGTGGGTGTCCTCGTGTTGTTTTGACACCCAGAGGAACCCAGTCGGCTACGGCTCTCGTCCAACGAGTGTCCGTGAATCGCCCTACGTGGCTGACCCACCTATTCTTCGACGAAATGACCCATGCTGCACTGTCTTTTATACAGATACCCACACGTGATGCAGGTGATCCGTTCAGGAGTAGAGTAGCTTAACGACCGGATAAGCAACGAAGCCAAGGGAAACATTTGGCTTCCTTTCCAAATGAACTTCGTAATTTTCTAACGAACGAAAGCGGTATTTCAAATTTTCCTGAAAACTTAGTCTCGCGCCTGTAGATCATGCAGACTCTGCTTCCTTCTGCAGAGCAATCTCTTATTCTGACCATGGCATTAAACAAATTTCCCCAAACCAAGTTTTTTATCGTCTTGAAGGGTGGCCTAAAATATTCAGCAATTAGCAGGTGTTTTATATACTTTTATGTATTTCATTACATTCCTTTTCTTTGCTCTTTATCCGTAATGATACCTAAACCGCTTAATCAGGTTGGAGGAAAGGACTTGAGAGAAGGCGGAAAGATTTATCGCACAAAAGGGGAGGGGGGGGGGGGGGGAGGAATTTCTGTCATCTATTACCGTAGGAAGGGAATCTCCGGTCCGGACGATACCCATAATCCTTCACATCAGCTTCGCCGTCCTACATTTAAATTCAAAAAAGATAAAACCTAGAGGGTTTGATCGTCTCTTGTGCCCCGCATCCAGACGCTGGGATTATTTCATGAGGACATTGTGCTTACACTCCGTTCCCTCTTTCCAGAACTGAACGTTTTGCGTGTCCCAGAATGTTGGGTACACGATCCTACTACAGCTTTCCCTAACCTGCCGGCTAGCTGAAGCCTAGTCCGCTTGGTCACGGTGCCTTCTCCAACTATGTACTCATAGAGTCTAATGAGATGAAAATCGCTTGAATTTGGGTCGTGCTCAAATTGGGATAAAAGTGTGCGTGTTTTCGTATTACCACAGCTGCAGGAAGATAATCTTGAGAGCGTTCAGCGTTTGGATCGAATTTAAAAGCAAACTAAGGTTTGAGGACAATAAATAGGTAAGAGAAGCGTACTCGATCTCGCCAAATTTAGTTCATGCAAGTCCTCGAATCAGTCTATTATCGAATAAAAGACAATCAAACGGGAAACTATTATTTAGCAACGCAGCAGTAGCTAACTTCACCATTTCTAGGAAATATCATATTCCAAATGTTGCTCACTCGATTCCCGAAACTGATCCCACTAGTGCGTGTTCGTTGCCGTCGTATTCATCCCCGCTGAGCTTTTGAAGCTCTGGGTCATACAAGTTATCCATTGTCATTTCGGGACACAGGTCTGCTGTCTGGTCAACGATAGCCATTCCGGTCTGCAAGCCAGCAAGTAGCTCACTCCAGTTTTCTCCTACAAAGCTGAAGTGTTTCTCAATGCGTGAAGCATGTACCTACAGTGATGTTGCGGTCAATAAGAAAGTTACACTCGAAGTCGTCGTCGTCCTCTCCCAGAGGATTCAAAAGCGCTTCGGCGACCTAAACATCACATCTAGTTGTTCTGCTCTTCACAGAATCGTTATTCTTGAAGAGTAGCTCTATGTCAGTGCACAGATGGTTTCGTGTCGTAGACTGGTTTCGAAAGAATGTCTCACCTTCATCCATGCCACGAAAAAGAAAAACTGCAGGATTGTCATAAACGGTATATAAACATCAATCTGAAATCATAACTTTTATACTATCACCCACAAATTTTAATATGTCATTATTTTTTTCGCATGCGGCAGAGATCCGTCTAGTAATGGCGTTTCAAAAAAGAGCAGGTCAAAGAACGGCAAGCAAAGATTTTTCTCCTTCTTCATTTATATGTTCGACACCCTTGTCACAGCTCACCTTAGCATGGTGTGAAACACTGTTTCGAATAAGAAACTGCCGCGAGACGAGGCAAATTAGAAAGTAGGAGCGCACAGCAAGAAATACTACCTTAACTGCAATAAGTTGTCATCTTCAGAGGTGTCTTCTGAGGTGAATAGAACTCACCTGAGGATAAGCAATCGGAATAGGCACCCAGTCATAGTTACACAGCCATGCTAAGTTCGTGCGAAAGCTGAGGATTTCCTGAAGTCGTTCTGTGAGTGCTTTGTTGAAACAACCACAAGTACCGGGGAAAATGTGCCTTAATCATCATGTTGTAAGATGGCGAGTCAGCGACATATTTCTTCGCACGTGCACGGGCGAGAATTGTCAGCGCCCAGTTTACCGGAACCCAATATCTGCAATTTCAGAATAAAATTTTGCTTATATATCCTTCCTTGGAGCTATGGTAACGCTATAAAATTTGTTAGGATTGAGCTGTGAACTCTAGAGAAAGGAATATGCTCAGCAAAACAAAAAACTGTAGATTAAAAAGGCTCGCTGAGGTTTGACTACGGAAGAGATGTCAAACCTAGTTCGAGCTCTATTACGAAGTTTGAGGTTATCGGAAAGCGTACTTGGAAATCATCGTACACAAGAATTACAGCGTAGTACAAAGCACTCACCTTTTAAATGGTGACACGCGAATGCTCTCCAGCGTTTTCAACTCATGCTCCATCATAAAACCTAGAACGTCTCAGATTCTAGATGTACGCTTCTCATGATTTTGCTCTGTTAAAACGAGAAAGATATTCATTCACAACTAGAGTTTTCATCCTAGCATCATCAGGGAAATGAATAAGCACTAAAAACGTCAAGGTAAGGTAATATATAATAGCTTACAGTTACGTATCTGAAGACCTTATCGAGATGAACAATGACCAATGGATCTGATTCTTACCTGCAGTAACGATTGCTCCATAGTTTGGAAATCGACGTCGAACTCGCATGGAGATGTCCCGATACACCAAAATCTGCAACTGATCCTGCTCAGAGTTTGCGAAACGGGTGGGAAATGATGGGTCGGGTTCAACAGCTTCAATGACATCTTCCTTGTCACATAAAATTATTCAGTACAGATTAGGAGTACTACTCTGGGTCGTTGGGCCACAACGGAGTTGCAAAATCGTTTCGAATGATGACTAGCTGGAGTTACCTTGATTAACAGGGATGTGCAGAAATTTTTTTTTGGAAAAAGGTAAGACGAAAGATGGAACGGAAACGCTCAAAATGGTAGGAAACCGGAATTCGAAACGCGGAAACGGAAATGACGCATGTTTGCCATTTTTTTCAAAGTGCATCTGAAACGGCGTCAGAAGCGGCTTCTATTGCACTTTTTCTTGCTCAGAATTCTGCGAGCAGCAGAATCTTCCGCAGTTTAGTGCTCACCCTCATCATAACATAACATAACATAACGAAGCATGAATTCATAATATTGTTGTGATAACCTTTTAGCTATGGCTGAGCAATAAGCGAAAACAAACTCAGGGGTTTATTTCACTATTTCTCACTAATTCAGCATGCAGCCCTTCCATATCTAGTTCTTGCGACGGGTTTTTCGCTGACTTTCTTGATGCTGATATTTTTTGAACGGTAGACTTAACCGACTTAACCACTTGAGATAACTTACAGACCCGCATTAAAAAAAACTGACTCGGTTGAAGTCTAAAACTGGGGTAGCCACCTAGATCATTTTCTGACCAAGAAAGAGATTCCTCTCAGCACCTTTCGAAACCAGTGGCATCATGGAAGACGTGGTGACTGCACAGATATCTGCATATTCAACATTAGCAGTTACATTGTAATCACCAAAACTAGTGCTCAGAGTTGATTCTGGAATCTAAAATGATAACTGTAGGACTGATTAGTCGTGGTGGATCCACACTTCCACAGGAATATTCAATCTGTGCCAGCCTAGAAATCCTACGCCCAAGGTGACACAGCTGGACAGTTCCAAGATGGTTCTCGAAGCAGTACTTTTGTCTCAGAATTCAATAATTCACCATAGTCAATCAAATCAACAGCTCATGGTAGATATTCGTGATGCTTCATTGAAAAATGACACGCATAACTCCATATTTGATTTATTTGATTTATTCAAGACATGGGCCACATGTAGAAGTAGATTGTAAAAAAAAAGAAAAAAAAACATCCACGGAGTGACAATAAGGTACAATAAAAAGAGTAAAAAAATCATCCGACGAGATTCATTGCAAACGCAACAGTAGATTCTTGAAACCACGCAGAGATAGACCCAAGGCATCTTGATTTGCATTTAAAATATGGATAAAAATCACATCTAGCGAAATTAAAAATTGAAATTTGCACCTTTGATCAGGAACACTGATGTAACTTTAAGGTAGATATTCGTTGTGTCTCATTAAAAGAGCAATTGGACTCCGTGTGGATGAAATTTACACTCTCGATCAGAGACACCGACGAAGTCTTGGAACAGATGAGCGCGCGACACAAAATTTATTGGAGCCTTTGCTTCGCGGTACTGAGCTATATGCTTACAAATTTTCGTAGCTACTTGTAACTAATGGATTAAGAATTTCATGATCATTCAAATGTTGGGTACATTTTCTTTGCATACAATGCATGCATAGCCATTGTGGCACATTAAATTTGCACCGCACCCGGCCGTTGCCATTTTTGAGTGTTTTGTTTTGGTGGTCTAAGCAATTTCAAGAATATCAATACTAGAATTGTCAAACACTATTTCTCTCACATCTATATGAGGGAAAACTCTCTTCAATTGATATGCTGATTGTGCTCAATAGAATTCTATCGTCGAGCAGTGCCCGTTTCCGTTTGCACCTTGCGGCCCAAAAACAGGCGTAACCAGGAGCGGAATGGAAGAGCACAAAATGGCCGGATACCGGAACCGAAAAACACGGAAACCAAAACTCCGCACATCCCTGTTGATCAACGGTCAGAGAGGATAAGTTCCACATAACGACACCGGAGAATATGGCGCCCTATCGCTTTGCAGCAGAATCGTAAAGCTCTTAATGGCACGTTTTCCTTGAAACACTATAAAAAACTGCAAAGCGCGCTCGATTTTTGGTTTTTCTCAAGGCATATTTTGAAGAAAAAAGTGCATGCCGTAATCCAGTGACAAATATGCTTCCGAGTTCGAGTATGCATTAGAATTTCAGTACCGAAGAAATTACTTTTAGGCGGAGAGGCATTCCGTATACACTAATTTATTTATTTATTTATTTACTACCTTACTTAGTCATATCTACGTCAAATAGGCGACGGCAAAAACAAACCATGAAGGAAAAAATTGAACAAGCTCGAAAAACAATATCAAAACAGAACATGTAACTTTTCTCCACAGTTTTTTTTGTTGATTGCTGATTGTTCAGTCTGTTAAATTGCAAGGATCGTTCTGTCAATTTGACATCATAATATAAAAACCCATTAAATTTGAAGCTTTAATCACATTTAAAAGCTTAAGACCTGCTATATCCAATATGTGTTTTTCTCGCATCTATATATTATGAGTTAGTAGAAAATCAGGAGAGGAGAATTAAACTGCAGTACCTTAAAGAAGAAGAATTTTTCATACGTTACAGCTACGCATCTGACTACCTTGCCTCAATGAACAACGAGCAATGAAGGAGGAGAATTGTGGAGAAGGCAAAGAACTCCACGTTGCTAGATTCCAGCAATTCCTGGGTAATTAGCGCGCTTAGAAAACAAATAGGTGCTGTGATTGATTTATGTTTACATTGATTTCAAATTTGTTTCGAATTTTATTCGTGTTGCTCTTTAGGGTAAAAGTGGACAAATGTTTAAACACTAGAGTGTGACGTAGGCCAGCTAAATCGAGTCTGATAATGCAAAGATTAGCTCATCACCGCTTCAACCGCAGCTGTTACACTCATTCCGATGTTATCTGACATTGCTTTCCTCCAGACTAAGAGCTTCTAAGGCTTCTTAAACTAGGCAGGAACCGAAACCAGAACGATAAAATGAGGTTCCTACCTGGGAGAGTATCATATACCGAATGATTGACCGCCGCATGAGGGTGGCCTCTTCGCGATCAGTGGTACTCTTCAGCACGGATACAAGTGACAGTGCAACGCTAAAAGGCGTTCAAATTAGCTCCCTTCTATTCAACTACACTTTCATTAGAACTTTTGCAATTCGAAACTATTCTGCACTATAAAATTCACACATTTTTAGTTCGTCGTGGAGTTAGCACATTTACTTTCTTCACTACGTAGTTTCAGTTGTTTCGAGTGATGTGATCGGTGTTATATTCAACAGAGCGTAGGAATGGTTGCTAAATTCGTATTATGAAATCTAGAAAAAGAGTTACTTCTCAATCCAACCCATGTTGTTGAACATTTGGCGCCAGCGGTCCGCAATCGCATTAACGAAGAATGCCAACATAAACGTCAACGGAATGTAGCTGAGCTTGCCGTTGCAATATTCGGCGATCACCTCGAACTGTCTGTAATGGACGTCTGGATGATGGTCATCTTATCAAACGTAAAACAGAAGTGGAGATCCGTGGTGGCATTAACTGGCTTCATTGAGTTGTTCCAGTTTCTCGTATTTTCGTTCGTTTTAACGCTGCGAAATAGGAAATCCTTAGATACAATAAACTAGCACTATCTGTACTGTGCACAGACCTCCATCCTGTACACCTTAAGCTATGCTATAACTGTTCGACAACAGTAGTGGTTTGGACTCTGAAAAAATGAAAACACAAGACATCTCGTACCAGGACTGCTCCTCCAAAAAGAGATCTCGTTTAGCGCTTTTCTCTAAATACTATAGAGAACGCTATATTATCTAAAGACTCCACTATAGGTAAGCGAGTAGATTCGTATTTACGATCCATTATAGCCGATCTGTTGAGCCTTCTGTGGCAGGATTCTGATATAAGTATTTATTAAGAATCCTGACGCCTGAAGAATTCGCGCTTTTATTTTCCACCGCTTTGGAACATACCTGCCTTTGAGAAGCGAGATATACCTTGAACTTGAATAAAGTATAGAACAAGATTCATTAGCTGCTGCGTAGGAGCCATTTCACTAGCTTTTAGATTTTTTCAGTATAAAAAGGAGGAAGTTTAACTAAGGCTCTAAGAAATTAAAAAAGAAAGAATATAGCTCGGAGCGCATCTATGCGGGCAGAACCTTTTTTCTCTCAGAAATAGGGAAATGCAAGTATTGAGCAGAACTACGGCCAAAACTAGAGATTGACATTAAAGCACATGCTCCTTGTTTCCGAGCTGACCATACCTCTATCCAGCGAACCCAAGCTAAGGACATGACCCAAAATCCGAGGATGGAAACTGCGAGGTCCAGCGTAACGAGAAGCGAAGGACAGTGGTCGAAGCAGGTCTCCCTGATCAGACTCGTCCAGTAAAGGAGACCTGACGAGCGTAGTCCAAACGATTCTGCGATGTGCCAAGGAAATCCTGGGTGAAACAATGAGACGAAGCAGTTGAGATAAGGCCGCATGGTTGAAGAGGTGCAGGTTGCGTTCAGGAGGAGGAAGGAGGCTTACAGGCCGTAGCTGAAGACGAGGGCATTCAAACATCTCGCAGCCCATTGGAAGCTGAAGAAGCTGGCAAAAGCAACTGTGGCAAGTCTAAAAACGCCGATGTGGATGCCCTGTACAAAAAGCTGGACGGGCAACAGGGTGATAAGTTGCCTGTTGGTTAGCCAAGGGGTGACGCGAAGCTAGCCTCAACACCCTTCGAGTAGGAAGGACTGCGAATGGTTTGCTGACGGTAGGGTTCTACGGAAGCTAGTATAGGTGAAAAAGAAATGGAAGGAGTGCTTCAGGAAAGTCCTTGCTTTGATAAAAGAACTCCCTCGTCGGAAAGCCCAAAAAGAACAACCAACGGAAGGACCATTCCCATTCTGGACTCTGAAAGAAGATCGCCAGGCCATAGTGAAGTTAAAGCCAGGTAAGGCAGCAGGATCTGATGGGGTGCCAGTAGAGGCTTGGAAGGTGCTCTGTGACTGTGGAGTTAACTTGCTAACACAGCTCATCAAAAAAGATGCAATTTAGAGTAAGATGCCGGATGACTGGAGAAACAACGTCATAGTCCTATTCAAACAAAAGGGAGACGTTTCCTAGTGCTCCAACTACCGGGGTATCAAACTTATCCCACACGATGAAGATTTAGGAACCACTCGTCGACTCGAGACCAAAGGAGATAGTCCAGTGGATCTCGTCTCACAAACGCGAGATCCACTGCAGACGCTATATTCAGTACTTATCAGGTGATGGAGAAACATTAGGAGAAACGAAAGTCCTGCAGTGCAGCTGTGGCAAGGAGCCCACGCGGACAACGACAGGTGGCTGATCGCGAAGAAGACAAAGTTCATCAGTTCTGAGAAGAGCACTAGACCCATTCAGGACTCTCCAGGAGAGGCGATCGAGAAGGTGGAAGATTTCCACTACTTCGGAAAAGTGAGAAGCCGGAGAAGGAACTGTGGACAATGCGGTCAGGAAAAGAATAAAGCAGCCTGTCTCAAGTGGAGAGAATCTCCAGGAGTGTTTTGCAGCGAGTACTGGACCCTAGACAAGGGGCAGGAGTATCAACTGCGCACTGCGGATATGCTCAGGTGGCATGTGGATGGGGCCATCGGGACAGGGGCGGAATGAGGATATCATCAGGGGCAGTGATGAAGACAGCCCCTGTCGAACTGAAGATGAGGGGCAGCACCTGAGGTGATACGGACACATCCTCAAAGGACCAGAGAAACATCCCATAAGGTTAGCTCTAGACTTCGAGGCACCCGGAAAGCGTCCGAGGGAAGTCCCAACGAAACGGTGGAAGGACGTCACCAAAAGATGTCTCGCCGAAGTCGGCGCTACTCCAGACGGCACCCCTGATAGGACGAGGTGGAGATGGACCACAAGATCAACGGCTCCTGAGACTGCGCGGGACTAAACGCTCGAGGTGAAGGAGAAGAAGAAGAAAAAGACGACAACGATTGTTTGAGAAATGTCCGGTGATGGCCTCACGACTGTCATAAAGCATCAATTTCCTTTCGAAGTTTTCGTTTTCAACGTTTTTTTTTTAACTCAATGGAGGTTATGGAGGAGAAGGTAAGTAGACGTCTCGCTCTAGACTTACTCCTTCATTTACATTTACACTTGTTGAAGACTTTGGTGAGCACACCGTTCTCTAACACTCAGCGCGAATTTCGAAGTGCTGAGATGTCCACATTTCGTGGGAGATGGCCTGGAGATGGCCTGCAGTTTTGAAGCGCATTGAATAAGGGGGATAGAGGCTATCAGGGCCTCATTCAAAGGAGGTAGAACTGATGATAGCACTTGAAATTTGGCATCACCTGAGCACTAGTGACAAAATGTAGAGCATATGTATACAGTTACGTCACGAAAAGCAACCGCTGAACTTACCTCTGTTGGTGTGGGTTCAAAGCAAAACGATAAATACAGAACACAATATAGTAGGAGATAATCCAGATGAGTAGCTCGCTTTTGATGGATTTCCAAATGGATCCACGCCATCGCAGAAGTAGTTTGAAGAAGGTGAAGGATGACACAGAGGAAACGTCAAGGTTATACGAGATCGTCATGCCTCATTGAGCTGCCTGGAAGCATGTATGCATTATCGACAGCCATTCGGATGACATGACGGCATTGCGCTTCCGATAGAGGGCGAACGTGAGACTTGATGGTTCGATCAAACAACGCCCTTTTTGCGTCCTATTCTGCCATCAGGGTCAAAAACATTTATTCAAAAACCTTTCTGCAAAAGTGCGGTAAATATCCGGCAACTAAAAAAGAAATTGGAAAGGTTGGAAAGCAGTCAAATCCCTTACAAACCATAGTGTCCAAAAATTCTTATTCTTTGAATTACTATGAAACCCTTTCAAAAACATCAAACTTTCACGGTCTGACAAGCAACAAGGTAAAAATACTTGGGTGAATTTGATACTGCGACGCGCCACGCACTTGTTCAATATGTCGCGGGCTTGATTGATTGGCAGCCGGTAAATGCTGTATGCACATATTTTTGCAGCTGAAAAGTGTGCAGTTTTACGCATTATTTCTCAAAAGCGGTATTTTGAGCAGTTGAGTAGAAATTCTGATTCCTATGCTCTGTAGCAAATTTGGGATTGAGTTGATGCGACTTGTAGGCACACTGATGTTGTCAAGCTACACTACGCACATATACTGAAAGTTAGTCATGGTCAAATCTATAGCGGAGTTCTACGTTTACCCGTCTAATCGAAAGGAAGGAAAATAAAGCACCTACTGATACCTCTACACTGGCTAGTCAATCCAATTATCATAAGGATCTAAGTAAATGGTTTGTGCGCTTTATTTAGGTAGCTATACTACAATTTTCAAGCGCTGTTATGTTGTGTAATTAGCGTGTTTTTTGGCATGTGGTTAACGTACAATAAAATAAAATAAAATAAAATAAATCGGATTTGAACTAGGCCGGACAGAAAGTTTAAGCGCTTGCGCACCCTCTGTTTTGGTCTTGAAAGTTCTATTCGATCTAGATTCTGAGCACATTATGATATCCCTATACAAACAAAGCTATGGCATCAGTACTTGAAAATTAAAATTTTTAGATAACCCCACTAAAATCACCTGTATCACCTGTCGTCCCGTTGATCATCGACTTGCTCGAGCGGGCGCCAGCAGCGTCTCCATTCGTCCCTGTCGCGTGCCAGAGTGGTCCAATGGATCCTCCTCGCTCGAGGGACACGAAGAGCGTCATATCGGTCGTTCAAGGCATTCACGAAGAAGTCCAACCAACGCGTTGGAGAGCGTCCTAGTGTTCTCTTGACATCCCGCGGAATCCAGTCGGTAACGGCTCTCGTCCAGCGGGTGTCTGCGAAGCGCATTACGTGCCCGGCCCACCTAATTTTCGACAACTTGGCCCACGCGACAGCGTCTCTGATCTTCGAACGTCGGCGAAGCTCGGAACTGCGGAGGCCTTCTCTCACTTGCGTGAGTCGTGTCACTCCGAGCATCGTCCTCTCGATTCCACGCTTCGCGACGCTGATCGCGTGTTCATCCTGCTTTCGTGCAGCCCAGGTCTCTGAGGCGTATGTTAGGGCAGGAAGAACGGTAGAGTCGAATAGGTGGGCACGGAGTCGGACGTTCTTCGTCTTCTTCGCGACTTCTTCGACGCTCTGGAAAGCTCCCAAGCCGCTCGTTTCCTCCTGCTCAGCTCTGGTGCTAGGTCGTTGGCCATATTGACTTCGCGACTCAGATACACGTAGCTGGAGCATTCGGAGATGTTCGTTCCGTTGAGCGAGAATGGGGCATCAGAAAGTCGAAGTCGGCCAGCATTCGCTTCGCCTGGCTGATGCTCCATGATATGAGCACGATGTCGTCAGCGAAACGAAGATGGTGCAGCTGCTGGCCGTCGACCTTCACTCCCATGTCTTCCCATTCTAGTTCGCGCATGACGTTTTCGAGGGTGGCGCTGAAGAGCTTCGGGGATATGGTATCCCCTTGCTGAACCCCTCTCCTTACGTCAATGACGACGTCGTTGTAGAATGGAGAGATCTTGGTCGTGAATCCACTGCACAGCTCTCGAAGGACTCTGATGTACTGAGTAGGAACGCCCTGAGTAAGCAGGGCCTCGAGGACCGCTTCAGTCTCGACGGAGTCGAATGCCTTCTTCAGGTCGATGAACGTAAGGCACAGCGGCAGCTTATACTCTCGCGACACTTCGATGAGCTTCGTAATGGCGTGTATGTGGTCGATCGTGCTGAATCCTCTCCGAAATCCTGCTTGTTCGCGTGGCTGTCCTTCGTCCAACGTTCTGCTGATCCTATTCAGGATGACTCGAGTGAACAGCTTGTAAACTACAGACAGCAGGCAGATCGGGCGATAGTTTCCAATGTCGTGCACGTCTCCCTTCTTGTACAGCAAGACGGTCCTGCTGGTCTTCCACTGAGATGGAACCTTGCAGTCCGACAGGTATCGTGTGAAGAGCCGCGCCAGGGTGTTGATGAGCGCTGGCGGGAGGTTCTTCAGGTGTTCGGGTCTGATCCTGTCAGGGCCGGGTGCTGTACGTTTCTTCACCGACGAGATGGCGTGTCAGATCTCCGAAGGGAGAACAGAGGGAACGACGTATCCATCCTGCGGAAGATGGTATGGGTGCAGGTGGACGTGGCTATCGAAGAGATCGGAGTAGAAGTCGTGGATGACCTTCTCCATGGTCCTCCTGGAAGAGGTGACGGTTCGTCGTCGGAGAGCGGTTATCTTGGTCTTGAAGTTGGCGAAGTCTCGGCGGGCATTGCGTATGCTCAACCCTGCCTCTGCAGCTCCAGTCAACACTTCCGCCCTTCTCTCCTTAAGATCCTCCTTTATCGCCGCCCTGCATAGCTTCGCAAGCTCGGACGTCAGCTGGTAGTTGCCTGACTCTCCTGCTGCTCCACGCTGGCGTATAAGCTCGAGAGTTTCCGGAGACAGACGTCTCTTCGTGGTCTTCAAGCTCTCGGCTCCCTTAGCACTATCGCGGAGATGATGCACGAAACGGTCGTATTTCTCGTCGATATTGTCCATAACGGTATCTTCCCAAAGGCCAACAAGAGAGGTGTAGAGGTCCCAGTTAATGGTCGTTCTGGGATTCCTCTTCTTAAACTTCACGGCCTTCTCTCCTTGACGCGAAAAGCTTAACCTTGCGTGAAAGAGGCGGTGGTCCGATCCCGTGTAGAACTTGGAACGGAAACGTCGGTCAGGTAATACTTGCGGTTGAAGATGATGTGGTCGATCTCATTGTGGAACTGCCCACCCGGGGATTCGCAGGTCCATCGTAGAGAGGGAGGCTTCTGGAACTGTGAGTTTCCATGGATGGTCTTGTCGACATGATAAACTCAGACAGCCTTTCACCTTGCTCGTTCCACTCCAAACCCTGGTTCCGATATGAAGTTCATAGGCGACCTTCGCGGTCCGATCTTGACGTTGAAGTCGCCGACGATCACCTTGTAGAAGGTGTGATCTTCCTTATATAACTTCTCCAGCTCCACGTAGAAGGCTTCGATCTCTTTGTCGTCGTAGTCGGATGCTGGGGCATACGCGACGAACACAGTCAAAGCTGGCATGGAGCCACATCGCTTCAGTCGCAGACGTCCGATTCGGGTTGTCAGAGACTCGTACGAATCGATGTTTATGGCCAAGTGCGTGTTGACGAGGACACCAACGCCGCCTACTCCCCTGCTCTCGCATGTTACGACGAACAGTTCTTCTCCGGAGTCGTAGGCGGGGGTGGTGTTTTCTCGTCTCGGTCAGCCTGATGACGTCGTACTTGATCTTCCTGGCTTGCATCATCAGGTCCTCAACGGAGGCTTCCGATGCGAGCGTGCGGGCGTTGTAAGTACAGATCGTCATCCTAGTCCTTCTCAATTTGCGCAGCCTGGTTAGGCCCTGAGATTTTAGAAGCCTCTCCGTACTCGTCCTTCCCATCGCTGCAGAAATGGGGGCTCTTTCGGGGTCAGGGGAATGAAGCCCTTTAGTGCTGCTGTGTTTGACTTCCATACAACACGGGTAGCTAGTCAGGCTCTGTCGTGCGGGCGAAGAACTCCGGGCAGCCAGCCAGACTGCCCGAAGGGACGGGGCAAGACTTTTGAGGCGGCCTCGAATCGCCTTACGATGTACTCCCAGTCTACCGAGTGCAAGCTTTTGGCCGAGCCGACACAGTTACAATCCGTACAGTCACGGACACATATACGCACATTGTGCACGAACATGCCGCTCCCACGCACAAGGAACGCATCGACTCGACAAAGCAGGAGCAAGGAGTCCATCCCCTGCATCCCACCTGCGTCTCTGGGCAGTACACGGTCGCATTTTGTTCGCGCTTAATTCCCCTATCCACCACCCGGGGACGCGCCACGTGGCCCTGCGACAAGCGGCCCGAGATCCCTTTTAACAAGAGAGCCCGAAGGCTCTCTATCGAGAGTGATCCGTGGCCACTAAAATAGTTCTATAAAATTCAAAGGGTAGCGTTTTTCTTGAGAAAAAAGACGGAAAACATTAGAATTCTTGCCTGAAAACTTAAATTTTAACAAACGATATCGCAACGGTATTTGAGCTACGGCAGAACCTTCAGATCAACGGGGCCAGTAGAAGTCAGTACGTGGCTAAATTAAAGTGAAATGGAAATCTGGACGAGATGTCTGAACATCCTTAGGTATACACTGCCGACAACTACCAATTAATCTACATCATCTAATCTACATTAATCTACAAAGCAGAACGCAAGGGAACCTGGAACAGCACGACGGTGAGCTTTAAATACAAAAACTCATGTTAAAATAGACGCGACAGACCTCAAATTTAAGATGGCGTGATGGATCACTTTCTTCCTTTCTCTTTCTTTCTATCAAATGGAAAAGTCGTCTTGCGAGAGCTATGGCACCTAACCGCTCACCAGTAGGCCATCGGGCTAGATTTTTGCTCTTTCACTTTTCATCCACAGCAGGTATTAACCGTTACCCGTTATCCGGCCTCCGGCGGGTTATGATCCGTCCGTTTTGTCGTCCGTTTTCCAGAGATTTTTGGCCGGATAACGAACAACAAAATCTAGCACCCTTATGATTACTGGGTTAGATATGAGGACATTTTTGAAAATTCGCCTCGTGTTTTTTCCACTTATAGTCGAGATACCCTTACAATGGTCGGTGCGCTCTCGTCGTTCTCATAGTAATTAAGCTAAGCTATCTGCCTGTTCATAGCGCGTTTTGAAATGCAGAACCCTGCCTTGCTCATTTCCATTTGTGAGGTCGTAACAGCTTACATCCTCGGTACCAGCCAATTGAGGCTTAAAAGAAACTGATTTGAATTCTGCTTAACTGAATTGGTTCCAACACCTGGTGAACTTATCACCACTTTTCCTAAATACGCTTAGCAGCAGTTCACTCTCTTCCAAGCAATAGAGAGAAAAAGCTTTGTTCGATTTGGACAAGAATTAGTGTAAACGTGATTGGAGAGTATACAAAAGCGTACTCTTTTTAACGGCTGCCCCACCTAGGCCAGGAAATCCCGTACAATCCATACCTAGTGACTCTATAGCAACTGAAAAACATGAATCAAGAACACAAAGCGACGTTGCTCAATTTCTTTGCGGAATGTGTCACTCATTCTGCTCGTACGGGATATTGTGGAGGCTATTTGAATGCGTACATATTTGGCCAGTGCAATGCCTTGCGGTGGTTGTCAGTGGACAAGACAGTACATACACCATTCTTCCTGGACAAGCCTGGTACCAACACGTCGAGCCTAAAACGATGGAAGGTTTGGATAAGCTGGAAGGGAAATCCGAATCGAGAACATTGAATCGGAGAGCATGCGATGCTTGCTCCGCCTGCGCTACCATGCGCCCTGAAGAAAACCACCAATAGAAGGTTAGAAGTAGCTTATTTGACAAGTGAAACGGAATGTATTACAACAACCGACTTAGCATTAGAGAAAGAATGCGTTTGAACTAGTTTTAATTTTTGCTGTTGGTTCACATCCGTTTTTCCGTTATCTGTCCATTTTTGAGCAAATTTACCGCTATCCGTTATCCGGGTTTGAAAATTTTATTATCCACCTATTCCTGGTCCACAGGCGATGGCGGATTCATTCAGAATGAGAGAATAAATATCTGAAAAAGAAATGGGAGTACAGGGCGCTAACAAAATATTTAGAATGAAGAGGTTTCCAAACACCGCCGACCTAGCTCGCCTTGGCCGTCTTCGAAACTTAAGCACTGCTCAGATCGTCCAAGTCCGTGGCTGAACCACATCTTCCATGTGTCTGCGAATGGCGCACACTGTGACTAGGCCATAAGTGTAAATGTTTTCTGGTCGCGATCGCACATCCTGATGCAAAAACGACAAACTCTGTTCTTGGAGACATAATATGTATTTTCACAAGGAGTATAAAATTCTATTGGCGCTTCGACTTCTTTTATTATTGCTCATCTATATTGGAAAACATCTTTGAGGGTGTTTTCCAAAAGCTGCTCTTAGATAACATACAGATAGCAAATGCACTTCTAGAAACGCTTCATGACGTTGCAAGCAGGTGCCCTGTTCAGTTGTTAAACGAAATCGAGTCAAAAGGGAAGTCGGGAAAAGAGTTGAGAGAACTTCTATGCCAAATTTCAACCGAAAATTCAGGCCGCATGGAGTGGCGAAGAGAAGCAATCAAATTTGTCTATGCTACTGACGAAACGAAAACATCTGTAAGGGTGTTTGAAGAGGCGTCATTGCAACATCGCCTAACGCCTCGTTTTACCAAAGAACCATCTATGCAGAAGATCGACAATGAAGCTGTTCGGTTAGAAACTTTTCTGCAACGAAGCTCTACAAAGCTCCAACATGGCTTTCCCTACTAAGCTTTCACTCCTTCGTGCTCTTCAAACCACCTCGTGAACTTGGAAACGGCGCAGTACACATGCAGGTCCCCGATCAAGACAAATCAAGATCACTTTGCTCCTCTTCCGTCGTGGAGAAAAAAACATCTATGGGCATAGGTCCAAATTTCTCCTTGAACCGCCTTTGCTCACATTCCAAAGGATGGCAGGGCCACACGCCATGCGCCCTCTTTTTTATAATATAATATATTTGTATTAATCATTTTTATTTATTTACATTACCTGCCCTAAAAATGTGATCCATGACCATCTTCGCAAATTTCTTACGCTTACAGGATTAGAGAATCATTGTAATGCACCATCATTTTGTAGACGACGTTAAAAACTACAAAGGAATTGACGGGCCTGAAGACTCTATGTCCCTTCAGTTAGCGATCGACTTCGTTGGTAGTTGGGCTGAATTATGGGAATTGCCACTTTCAACGGAGAATGATTGGATTTTGATGATTGGACCCAAAACTAAACTCGGTTGCCGACGTACAGAATTAACGGCGAGCCGTTAAACGGAGTGAACAAAGCTCGAGATCTAGGCGACAATATTACCAGTGATCTATGCTTTTCTCAACATTGCAGGGTTTTTGTAAAAAAGGTCAATTATCGTATTTACGACCTCTTCAATTTTGTAAATTCCAAACTCCCTGAAGTCGATATACGTGCCTATAAAACATATGCGCGACCGATAGTGGAATCAGAGACTACAGTAACAGTGCTTGAACACATTTGCTTAAGCCTGGAGCGGCTGGTAGAGAGGCTATATCTTGTTACAGGATGTTTTGTTGCGATCAAAACTCTTGCGCCAGGCGGGACTCGAACCCGCATCTTCTGCTTTCCGGGCAACGATGTTCGCCTTACACCACCGGCGCTGTTTGACCGCACGTAACATCCGCGATATATCGCAAAACATCCTGTAACAAGATAGAGACTACAGTGTTTAATCCAACGAAGAAGAATGATGCCGACCTTTTGGAATGTGTTTAAAACAACTTCGCTAGGAAACTTATGATGAGATGTTATTCGATGACTACAGCCTAGTACCTAATGTCCTCAGCGATCTCTGTTTTTTGCTCTGTCGTCACTGAGGATTAGAAGGAGAACTGCTGACCTTCTTGTGATGTACAAAATCCTTGCCAACAAGCTTACCATCAACGCACTAGAATTCTTTGATGGGATGCTAACGAGATGATCCATAAGGGGAACCTCAAAATTCGAATCCCGATAGCAATGACGCGAGTTAGGTCTCACTTCTTAACGTGCAGGATCCTGAAGGACTTTAATTTGCTGCTTGGGAAGTACGATGATCTAGCAAGTCTGTCTGCGCATACCTGTAGCACGCATCTTGCTGGATAAATTTTTCGATGTTGTTCTATACGACATGTGGTGAAAACGTAGCACAAGAATTTATATCTAACTGAGTTATTCACGTATTTGGTTGTTTTGATTCTGTTCTTTTGTTGCTAGCTTTATAACGCGAAGACCCATGTCTTGAATAAATAAATAAATAAATAAATTTTTCCTTAAAATAATTCTTCAATTTTAAGCAGTCTGTTCGCCTATTAGGAAAAATGAATTTTAAAAAATTTCAAACGTCTTGATGTCCGTCCCTTACGTAATGCCACTGGAACCTGCTGGGTTCCCGAGCTAAATTGAACGCGGGCACTCGATTACAGTCGACAGGCCGGCTTCTTCGCTAACCATAAGACGTCCGCCGGAGCCGACAAGCACTCGCAAAGCCCGGCGTATGTGAGAAATATGGGAGCGTCTCCGATGCAAGACGGCATTGATGGGGGGGGGGGCAACAGCTGAGCTCATCCGAAAGTTCCGCAACGTAAGCAGGATACGCGTAGCTACGCTGAATGTGATAACGTTGACGCTTTGCTCGTGCGAGTTGGAAGTAGCACTGGAGCATAGAAGAGTTGATCTCGGTGCAGGAGACGAGTTGGTCCTGCTGCAAGTCAAGGAACATGGGACGAGGCTTCAAGGCCGATCTATGAGGACAAGACCACCAGCGGTGTCGGAATAATCGTCTCCGAACGATTTCGTGACTGGATTGTAAGCGTCGAGCGCTCTGAAGATCGTTGTAGCCGCTAAGGAGCGACTCTATCACTTCTTCTTTGCGCATGCTACGCAGACTGGCTGCTCCGATCAAGCCAGGATGAGTTTTGGAGCCTACTTGATGAGAAGACAGCAGAGGTGCCGTCGAAAGATGTCATCATAGTCGCTGCTGACCTTAATGGGCACGTGGGCGCGACGGAAGACGGGTACAGCTGTCCTGGTGGATTCGGTTACGGGTCGCGTGACGTAGATGGGGAGCGCATTTTTAAGTATGCGGACTAGCATAATCTCACTATTATGAACACCCTATTTCGTAAACGCGACTCCCACCTCATCTCATACTAGTGGGAGCTCCAAGTCTCAGATAGACTTTGTCCTTGTGAAGGATCGTGACCGAAATCTCGCCACAGACGCGAAGGTCGTACCGTATAAGACGGTCGCCCCACAGCATCGACCGCTGATCTGCACTTTAAAGATCGCCCCTCCAAGGCAGAAGCAGATCGAGCGATGCGATGCACTTAGAATCATGTGGCGGCGAATTCATCTGAGAAACCATTTTCGGGTGCAAATAGAATTCCTGTGAACATCTTAGATGTCACTTTCTGTTAGGAACATTTAAAACAACCTGTTTTCGTTTGAATAAAGCGTCTTGAAACTGCTAAGCACTAAGCAGCATAAGCACGTTCTTAGCAAACTCTATTTAGCTAAACAATTTTTTAAAGTTTGGAGAAGTATAGGGAAAAGCGACCCAACACAGACTAGGTGCCACACGAGCTTTGTACCGCTTCTACTCTCAGTTATATGCCTCCTAGAGATCTTCGCTTTATAGAATGCGGTTTTCGAACTTAGTCGAACCACAGTTCGATTCCACAAGCTGTATAAGAATTCTTTCTGAATTCCAGTCCCAATTGCAGATCACATTTCTTCCTTTGGCCGTAATAAACGTTGTCTCAAAAGCAATTTCGTCGAGTTTCTCTGAAAATGAAAAAAGCGATAGAAAATCTTGCGTTTTTACACATAGCCCAACCTCAGATGTGGCGCTTAAGTTTTGGCCAATTCGGTCTCATACTGGTGATTGCTAAGAGTCCCTCACACAGATGTTTGTAATTGTTGGCATATTTTAACATGTACAATACCGCTTGCGCCGCACGGTCAAAAGTGGGCGAAAAAACGCCAACATAGCGTCGTAAAGCGTCGCACGCTCATAACTCCTTCAGTTTTAGGCTTTTTTGAATAAATATTGGTCCCATTCGATTCGCCTCTTCGAGATCTACACAAAAGTGTGTAAAACTCTACCGGAACACCCGTATTTTCGCCGTGGGTGGTCCAAAATTGGCTGGACGGGCGATTAGAGCAGCTTATTTCCCAGGATATGCGTGCTTTCGGAGTATCTCAATCATGGCGTACGTCGCCAGTGCTCTGTCAAGCCAGGAATGCCCCGAGAGTGCGCCGTGCACAATGCACACAGAACCTAACCTATCAATCGAGTGGGCGAGCGCATGTGAGAATGTTATCAGAAATCACCTGCCACCCCACTCAGGATTAGCTCCAAGGCTGTCCAGCGAGCCTTTGGAGTGCGCCATGAACATGCATAGAGAATCGAACCTTTCAATCGAGGGGGGGGGGACAGCTTGTAGACTGAGCGTTTGGGGAGTTTCATCAGAAATTTTCTGCCGCCCTGCTCAGGAGTTGCTCCAAGGCTGTCCAGCAAACCTTTGAAGTGCGCCGTGAAAAATGCATACGGATTCGAACCTTTCAATCGAGGGGGGCTACCGCTCGCAAATTGCACGCATGGGCGTGTTCGGAGCGCAATAGCTCTGTCAAGTTGTAACCTTTCAGGCTGCGGCTTGCAGGTTTTGTAGGCAGTCGATCTTTCTGTTATCACGCCAAAATAGATTGGTTTAGCCTTGGAGTGGGCAATGTTATAGGGGTGCGAAAATGCAGGAGAGGATTGTGTGAAGCATTGTTTTCTGATTTCCGTGGACTACTGCGAGAAGATGCTGCGAGCTGACGACTTTAAAATACGTACGTGAACAGAGTGCCTAAGGTACTTTACGACGATATGCTCACAGCTCCTCAGTTGCCTAAACTGCCTTAGCCTCGGCTGGCGTTTTAGAGCGGCAAAAGCTAGCGGTTAGAGTTTCTTGCGCTCCCACTCGCCCAGCTTTGAGCCTTCGACACTCGGAATGGCACTGTTCCGTTCAGCATGGAAGGCGCTATCGAACGGTATCAATTTCGACCGATTTTGGAATTACCAATTTTTTGACTGTTTAGCATAGAGGACGAGGCCGCGGCGGAAGGACGATGACGTCATCGAAAAAAGGTTGTCTTCTAGTTGGGCCGTGCTTGATACCATTCGACAGAGCTTTTCATGCTGAATTGGATGGTGTCATTTATCGTGGGAAACACTGTAATCTGGGCGAGAAACAGCGCGGAGAGCGTCTGCCGTTGTTGCGCTAAATTGCACGAGCGGGCGTGTTCGGAGCACAATAACTCTTTCGAGTTCGAATCGTTTCGGCTGCAACTTGCGTGTATTGTAGGCAGTGGAACGATGTATAAGTACACTAAAGTGGAATGGCTTAGCTTAGGAGGGGGCAATGTTACAGCGGTGCGAAAATGCAGGTGAGGCTTGCGTTTCGGTGAACCACTGCGAGAAGACGCGGCAAGCTAAAGCCTCGAATGCGTACGCGAACAGAGCGCTTAAGGTACTCCCAATAACATCGTTCTGTTCTGCTTGAAGAGCGCTATCGAATTGTATCAATTTCTACCGATTTTGGAAACATCGATTTTTTGGCAATATCCCATCGAGGACGTGGTGGTGGCGATGTCCGTTCCTCCACGTGGTGCCACTGGAAACTGCCCGCTCTGCGAGCTAAGCCGAATACGGACATTCTATTGCAGACGACAGGCCCTTGTGACAGGCCGGCCTACGAACACCCATGTCACATCACATGGTTCATGACATTGCAAGTTCTTCGTGATAGTGCTACGGCGTCCGCGGGAGCCGACTCGCACTCGCAGAGCCCGGCGAGTGTGAGAAGTATGGGAGGGTCCCTGATGCGAGGACGGCATCGGGGGGCAACTGAGCTAGTCCGAAAGTCCCGTAACGTAAGCAGGACCCGCGTGGCAACGCTGAATGTGGGTACGTTGACGGGCCGCTCGTGCGAGTTGGTTGAAGCACTGGAGCGTAGAAGAGTTGATTTCTGTGCGGTGCAGGAAACGAGGTGGTCCTGCCGCAAGTCTAGGGACATAGGACGTGGCTTCAAGGCCGTTCTATGTGGAAGTCCCAGAACTACCAGTGGTGTCGGAATCCCACCAGTCTCCGAACGATTTCGTGACTCGATTGTAAGCGTTGAGCGCTTTGACGATCGATTGAAGATCGTTGTCGCCGCTAAGGAGCGACTCTACCACTTCTTCTCTGCGTATGCTCCGCAGACTGGCTGCTGCGATCAAGCCAAGGATGAGTTTTGGAACCTGCTGGATGAGAAGACAGCAGAGGTACCGTCGAAAGATGTCATCATAGTCGCTGGTGACCTTAATGGGCACGTAGGTGCTACGAAAGACGAGTACAGCTGTCATGGTGGTTTCGGATACGGATCACGTAACGCCGATGGTGAGCGCATTCTTGAGTATGCGGAATCACATAGTCTCACCATTGTAAACATCGTCTTCCGAAAACGCGACTCCCACCTCATCTCATATTATAGTGGGAGCTCCAAGTCTCAGATAGACTTTGTGCTTGTGAAGGATCGTGACCGGAGTCTTGTCACAGACGCGAAGATCGTGCCGTATGAGACAGTCGCCCCACAGCACCGACCGCTGATCTGCACTCTGAAGATTGTCCCTCAGAGGCTGAAGCAGGTCGAGCAATGCGGTGCTGCAAGAATCAAGTGGTGGCGAATGAGAGAGAAGAAGGAAGCAGCTGTGATTTCTCGCGTGCGGTTACCGACAGTCACGACTGTCGACGAAACTTGGAAGAAAACGACAGACGCGATTCGTCAAGCTGCACAGTCGGAACTTGGCATTACGAAGCCTGGGCGACGGAAGGTCGACAAGCAGGCATGGCTGTGGACAGATGACGTGAAAGCAAAAGTGTGAGAGAAGAAGTCGCTTTATCACGTGTTTCTCGGCGAAAAGACGGCCGATAACTGGCGGAAGTACCAAGAAGCGAGGAAAGCTGCAAAAAAGGCCGTGGCTGTTGCAAAAGCCACTCATTATGGAGATGTCAACGAGAAGCTCGAGTCAAGCGATGGCGAGCGGTATCTGTACCGACTCGCAAAGAATCGCCATCGCCAGACCGAGGACATCGAGAAGTTCTTCGGCATCAATGATGAGAACGGCCATCTTCTTACGGACCGCAAGAAGGCACTGAAGCGATGGCGCGATTACTTTGAGGAAATCTCTACGGTAGAATTCTCTCATCCAGCCATCCCTTCAACGGCTCCAACCCACGGCCCCGTTCAGAAGATCACCGTGGAGGAGACTGAAGCGGCTTTGAAGAAGATGAGGCCAGGCAAAGCGATTGGGCCCGATGACGTGGCAGCTGATTTGTGGAAGTCCAAGTACTGGTACCCTGCTGAGTGGTTGGCGAAGTTCTTTAATCAGGTTGTGGCGGAGAAGAAAGTGCCTGAGTGTTGGCGCCAAAGTACGACGATCCCGATTTGGAAGAAGAAGGGCAGTCCTGCAGACTGCTGCAATTACCGTCCGATTCGCTTGCTTTCGCACAGCATGAAGATCTTTGAGCGAATTGTCGATGGACGAATTCGGGACATCGTCCAGCTGTCTAGCAATCAGTGCGGCTTCGTGGCTGGTTGTGGCACCGTTGATGCCATTCACGCCGCCCGCCTCCTGATAGTGAAGCGAGAAACAGAAGGCAGTGCATATCGCCTTCATCGACTTGGAGAAGGCCTTTGACCGCGTACCGCGTGAAGTGATATGGTACGCCTTGCGACATCAAGGAGTTCCCGAAGAGCTCATAGAGTGGGTGCGAATTCTCTACTCTTGTCCAAAGAGTCGAGTTCAAGCTGCAGCTGGAACCTCGATGGAGTTCCCAATCTCTGTCGGGGTACACCAGGGTTCTGCGCTTTCCCCACTCCTCTTTGTTGTCGTCATGGATGCCATCACACGAGATCTTCAGAAGCCCGTCCCTTGGACGTTGCTTTATGCCGATGACGTGATGCTCGCTAGCGAAGATAAAGGAGAACTCGAGCGAGAGTTGCAAGCTTAGTATGATCGCTTGGAGCGGTTTGGACTCAGATTGAACGTGAAGAAGACCGAGTATTTAACGACGGACGTTACCGAGTCCAGCTCCATCAAGGTTAACGGCATCGAGCTTCCACGCACTGCGGTCTTTAAGTGCCTGGGATCAGCAGTCGCGTCTGACGGCAAACTGATGGTCGAAGTGAATTCACGCGTGAGTGCAGCTTGGTCCAAGTGGCGCTCGTTGACTGGCGTGCTCTGCGACAAGAAGATACCAGAGCGCTTTAAGTCAAAGATCTACAGAGCAGTCATCCGGCCAGTAGCGATGTACGGCGCTGAGTGTTGGCCTGCGACAAAGGAAGTTGAAACGCGCCTCAGCGTCATGGAGACGAAGATGCTGCGCTGGACGGCAGGAGTCACGCGCATGGACCGCATCCGAAACGATGCTATTCGGCGGAAGTTCGGTGTCGCGCCGATAACTGACAAGATGCGCGAAGCTCGCTTACGATGGTACGGCCACGTTCTGCGTGGAGAAGAAGACAGCGTCCGCAAGATAGGCCTTAACTTCGAGGTAACAGGAAAGCGGCCTAGAGGGCGCCCGAAGCAGCGCTGGGCTGATACGTTACATACGGACTTGAAAGCGGCTGGTGTCCACCCTGATCTAGCGCTGGATCGGGAAAGGTGGCGTCATGACACCAGAATAGCGGACCCCGCTACGAAGCGGGACAGACGCTGAAGAAGAAGAAGAAGATCCCATCGAGGACGTGGCGCCCTAGGCCGAGCGGCGCGGATGACGACGTCATCGAAACCGATATTTTTGAAATTGGCCAAAGTTCCTCGTGCAAACTTCGTCCAAAATCGTCTAGGGTTTATTTGGGGCGCAGATTACGAATCCGACGTCAGTTTTTGAAAATTCCGCCGACTTCGGTAGGTTTTGGAATTTCTGCTGGATAACTGAGGGTGGTCGGGTCAGGATCATGTTCAAAATTCGTGTAGGGTCGGGGACTTATTCGGGGTGCCGAACACGATGCCGAGGTGCATTTGTACGATTAGGGCACGAGAGCGCTCATACCGATAACTGAGGGTGATCGTGACCCGACCACCCTCAAATGGGAAGCAACCTGCTGATGTCGGCGGAATTTTCAAAAACGAACGTCGGATTCGTAATCAGCGCCCCAATTAACCCCTAGACGATTTTGGACGAAGTTTGCACGAGGAGATTTGGCCAATTTCGAAAATACCTGTTTTCGATGACGTCATCGTCCGCGCAGCTCGGCCTAGAGCGCCCGCGTCATCGATATTGTCAAAAAAAAAACGATTTTTTTCAAATTGGTCGAGAGTGAAACCATTCGATAGAGCTTTTCGTTATAAACAAAACGGTGTTATTGGGAGTGTCGAAAACCCAAATTTGGGCTAGTAAGAGGGCAGGAAACTTCAACCGCTAAGTCCGCCGCCCTGAAGCGGCAGATGGGGCTAAGGCAGTTTAGGCAGCTGAGAAGTTCTGAGCCCGTCGCCGTAAAGTACCTCCCCATATGCATTTTGAGGCCGTTAGCTCGCCGCGTCTTCTCGCAGTGGTCCACCGAATTCGAAAAGAAAATGCGTCACGCAAGCCTCACCTGCATTTTCGCACCGCTGTGACATTGCCCCTCCTAAGCTAAGCCATTCTACTTTGGCGTACGAACAGAACGGTCGACTGCCTACAAAACCTACAAGCCGCAGCCTGAAAGGTTACAACCTGACAGAGCTATTGCGCTCCGAAAACGCCCATGCGTGCAATTTGCGAGCGGTCGCCCCCCCCCCCCTCGATTGAAAGGTTCGAATCCGTATGCATTGTTCACGGCGCACTTCAAAGGCTTGCTGGACAGCCTTGGAGCAACTCCTGAGCAGGGCGGCAGAAAATTTCTGATGAAACTCCCCAAACGCTCAGTCTACAAGCTGTCCCCCCCCCCACCCCCTCGATTGAAAGGTTCGATTCTGTATGCATTGTTCATGGCGCACTCCAAAGGCTCGCTGGACAGCCTTGGAGCTAATCCTGAGTGGGGTGGCAGGTGATTTCTGATAACATTCTCCAAACGGCTCGAAATAGTCTTGAAAACGTCGCAGTTCCCAGTGAGAGAAAATAGAAGCGCAGGGGACATGCGCTCGCCCACTCGATTGCAAGATTAGGTTCTGTGTGCATTGTGCACGGCGCACTCTCGGGGCATTCCTGGCATGACAGAGCACTGGCGACGTACGCCATCTTTGAGATACTCCGAAAGCACGCATATCCTGGGAAATAAGCTGCTCTAATCGCCCGTCCAGCCAATTTTGGACCACCCACGGCGAAAATACGGGTGTTCGGGTAGAGTTTTACACACTTTTGTGTAGATCTCGAAGAGGCGAATCGAATGGTACTAATATTTATTCAAAAAAAGCCTAAAACTGAAGGAGTTATGAGCGTGCGACGCTTTGCGACGCTATGTTGGCGTTTTTTCGCCCACTTTTGACCGTGCGGCGCGAGCGGTATTGTAACTGACCTCCTTTCTTTTGTGATCCATATTGTTCCACCCACCCCAAAACTGAGATCTATGTATACTGTACTCTTGTGATTCATCTGAAACAAAAAGAGCCGCAAATTTCCAGAATGAGCTTTTCGATCGTTTTAAAGAAGAAGAATCAGCACTACAAATGGCCCCTTACTGTGTATGATGTGATTGTATTATATTAATAGCATGACGTACTTGTTCAGGAAGTGAAAACTGTAATACTGGCTGTGTCTCTTGACCTTTGGGTGGAGAAAGCGAAGAAACACCTTTTCCGCCGCTTTTTGATAGCGCTCTTTAAACTGCATGCTTAGAAGAATAAGTTCAATATATGAAATCAGCATCGAGTAATCTACCTGACGAAAAAAAACGCCCAGCAAATGTTTGACATGTTGATTCGATGATATACATTCTTGTCGGCACGGCGGACTCCTTCCCTCGTGAGAGATTATTACACCCAGAGGTCAAGCCCTTAATGTAGCTCATGGAATCAACATTTTAGACACCTACTGGGCGTCCATCTCTTCATCGAATAGACCAATCGATGCTGATTCCAAATATCGGATTTATTTGCCAAAGCACGTAGTTTGAAGAGCGCTATTAAAAGCGGCGGAAAAGGTGTTTTTTTCGCTTTTTCCACCCAAAGACCAAACGAGACGGCTGGTATTGTACCAGTTAGAGGGTGCCTCAAAATTTGTGTGTAATTTTAAACTGTTTGATTTGTATCAGAGCTGAATTCACTTGTAGTCTTAAAAGAACAAGGACCAGTGTTAGTGCAAACACGGAAATCAGCTTAACCTCACCCTGTAGCTGAATTCACTTCCAGCAAACTGCCCAAAGCTTTTCGTATAGTAGAGAGTGATTTGCTTGTGTCGGGCGTTATTAATACGAGTGCTATGGTGGATTTCAACGGCAGATGCTCGTCAACTACAGCGTTGGCCAAAGGTGAATCAAAATTCGGATGATACTTCGAAAAATCCGAATATGCATAGTATGCTTTAAAAAAATTGTTCAACTCATATAATGTACGTATTACAACTCTGTGACAGACGCTCGGATCGTTTCTTACGATCGATCTAACATCAGAGACTCCAGCTCCAGACGGATTCTGCCATTTTAAGTACGAAATTGAAACTATTGGAAGGTCAAATCTGCAGCATGTAGAAAGGGAACCGGCATCCCACAACATCCTTCTAAACGCGCAGAGTTGCTATCCTATGTATATGAAACGAAATATCGTTAATCATACAATTACCGCATCTACTACAGTGTCCTCCACGAATTCTCAAAAAGTGGAAGGTCAGGTTAAGGAAATCCTGCGGCGGAACGGAAATGAAATGAGGCTACTTCATTGCTGGAAACCTCAACGATGCGCTTTTGGTTCCTCTCTGATTACTTCTTTCATCACAGATTCCTTCGCTCTGAACATCAACCGTGTGGTGAAAAGATCGGAGATTGCTATAAGCCTCGTGTGTCGACCACCTTCATCTTTACGTCGTCTCCTAACAACGTGGCGTCCCTGCGAGAATCGGTGTGAAAGGTCAGGTCAGGCTTAATCTGTGAAGAGGGCAACCAGATTTGCCAAGTGAGGTATGTGGTATACAGTCTGTATGACATGTAAAGAATTTTACATAGGGGAAACAGCGAGACCACTTGGCAAGAGAATGGACGAGCATTTAAGAGCTTTGCGTGGCCCTCAGATAAGCACGAGATCCACTGCCGTAACTGCAAGTCTTGATACTTCTCAAAAATCGGACGGGTACAGTGGAGAGGAAGATCAAGGAAGCGCTGGGGATAAAACCTGGCAGCCACCCATTAGCAGGTAGGAAGAAATGAAGTATGCAATGAGCCTTATCAGTTCCTGAGGTTACGCGGCCTGACTGCCTAGGAGATGATGGCGACTTTGGGAAACGAGAGACCGGTCACTGTTCGCGGATCTATGCAAGTAGCCCAGACACCCTGCATTTCATTTCTGGCAGAATCGCACCACTGTAACTCCTTGCCCCCCCCCCCATTCCTGTCAGTGGAACTCAGGTCTGTGATGCGTCGATTGTTGTTGTTTGTACATAGGAGCATCACAGTTCTTTTTGAACTGAAGAAGGGCTTCAAGGCCCAAAACGCTGCCAATAAATATCTTGCTCTTTCGAGCTTCACTCTTATGAGGAAAAACTGATATAATACATTTACCACACCAAGAAAACGTAAAACTAACGGCATCTCTGGCTTCCAGATACAGTGCGTACAACCTAAGTCGTGACATGGAAAACCCGTTCAAATGAGAACACCCATAAGCCGACCACAGCCAAAGCTTTTCAGCACATAACACATTTAATTGCACGTAAAGTAGCGACTGGGAAACGGAAGATTCAGAATGCTAATTTAATGCTGGCAACCATTCAATGAGTAGTCGAATGCCAAAGAACCTGTGAATTCTTGTCATTCCAACTCTTTTGCAAATGAGCCATCGGAACTAATTTGTCATACGTCTTCATTGAATTCCAAGCAAGTTGACGCACAAAAATGTGCACGGGGAAAACGAGAGTCGGAGTTGAGGGCCCTGCCTGGATCGTGACATCCAGAATTCAGCAAGAAAGCGTTTGAAGTCACAGCGGTGTGGGAGAAACTGCCGCGAATTTGAAAAGCAGTGAACAGCGTGATAAATAATCATCGGGAATGTGTGAGTCGGTAGCGGTCCAGTGTGAAAAATTCCGATTCGCCTGTGCAAATGTGGAAATAAAAACAACGCCGAATCAATAGCACGAACTCGGCAGGCCGTTCGGTAAAGCTCCGAGGTGCGAAGCCGATGAGACAGATGGGTTAAGTCTTCAGCAGTAGTTGTCCTTGAGGTCAAGCATGCCCATTGATCCACTGGAATCCAAACAAGAAAGGATCGCTCTTTCCTATTTGCACAAGAGGTAACTCCCGCGGTTGGCTCTCAAAAGTCCAGTCTACACAATTCTCTCATGGACCAATGCCTATCTTCTTTCATGTAGTGCAGGAAGAAGGCGGTACAAACTTCTAGAACACAAAACCTCAGAATTAAGAATTTTTGGCAGCGAATGAGGTTTAGACCGAATTTCCTCGTTTTGATTCGAGACGTTGCGCGAAAGAAGAGAGTATATACGAGAAGTAACTAAAGATTGGAGACATAGGCATGGCAATTCCATTCAGTCGTCATTTACAGAAAAAGGAAAAGGCTACCGTTATCCTAAACGAAGAAATTTGGTTTATATATAGTCGGAAAACCACGATTTTTACATCAAGGTCAGCTTCAGAATTTGGCTCAAGTTCAAAAAAAAACGAAAAATAGCTAACCCTCTTGTCTCGCTTCTCTTTCCGCTACCAAAACGGGTATTTTAAGGGAAAGTCTTTTTCGTGAGAAAAACCAATGTAAAACTCATTCAACAATGAGATACGATTAAAGGCGGAGTTACTCAATCCCTTTTGGGATGCGCCACGCATTCTACCTTTTCGTGATGTCGCGGAAGCGATATGAATGCGTATTTAGCCTATGTAATGACATGCGATGGCCAGCCAACGAACAAGTCATTGATTTATCCTTCCCAGACAAGTCCGGTAAGAATTAGGCGACCCCGGAGGAATGGAAGGCTAGGAAGGTCTGGACGAAAAATCCTAACCAGGAACCTTGTACGGGACGCTCGCGACAGCCGGCACCTCGACAGCGCCCCACCGGACTATTGAAAATAAGTATCACCTGTATCACCTGTCGTCCCGTTGATCATCGACTTTCTCGAGGGACACGAAGAGCGTCATATCGGCCGTTCAAGGCTTTCACGAAGAAGTCAAACCAACGCGTTGGAAGGCGTCCTGGTGTTCTCTTGATATCCCGCGGAATCCAGTCGGTAACGGCTCTCGTCCAGCGGGAGTCTGCGAAACGCATTACGTGGCCGGCCCACCTAATTTTCGACAACTTGGCGCACGCGACACAGACTCTGATCTTTTACTTCGGCGAAGCTCGGAACTCCGGAGGTGTTTCGTGAGTCGTGTCACTCCGAGCATCGTCTTCTCGATTCCACATCCTGCTTTCGTATAGCCCAGGTTTCTGAGGCGTAGGGGAGGAAGAACGATGGAGTCGAAAAGGTGGGCGCGGAGCCGGACGTTCTTCGTCTTATTCGCGACTTCTGCGACGCTCATGAGAGCTCCACAAGGCGCACGTTTCCTCCTGCTCCGCTCCGACGCTAGGTCGTTGGCCATATTGACTTCGCGATCCAGATACACGAGATGGAGCACTCGGAGATGTTCGTTTCGTTGAGCGAGAATGGGCATCAGAAACCCTTTCGTTCCTCATGAACATCGTCTTCGTAAGATTCAGCTGCAGTCCAACGTTCCTACATACACGATCGAAGTCGGGCAGCATTCGCTCTGCCTGGCTGATGCTCGGTGTTATGAGCACGATGTCGTCGGCGAAGCGAAGATGGTGCAGTTGCCGGCCGTCGACCTTCACTCGTTCTAGCTCGCACATGGCGTTTTCGAGGGTGGCGCTGAAGAGCCTCGAGGATATGGTATCCCCCTGTCGAACCCTCCTCTATCGCGTCGATGACGACGTCGTTGTAGAATAGTGAGATCTTGGTCATAAATCGACTGAACAGCTCTCGAAGGACTCTGATGTACTGAGTAGGAACACCCTGAGTGAGCAGGGCGTCGATGACCGCTTCAACTCAATCCCTTCATCGACCTGAAGAAGCCTTCTTCAGGTCGATGAACGTAAGGCACAGCGGCAGCTTGTACTCTCGCGCCACTTCGATGAGCTTCGTAATGGTGTGTATGTGGTCGATCGTGCTGAATCCTCTCCGAAATCCTGCTTGTTCGCGTGGCTGTCCTTCGGCAGCGTTCTGCTGATCCTGTTCAGGATCACACAGTGAACAGCATTTAGACTACGGTCAGCAGGCAGACCGGGCGATAGTTGCCAATGTCGTGCACGTCTCCCTTCTTGTACAGCAAGACGGTCTCGCTGGTCTTCCACTGAGCGAACCTTGAACTCCGACAGGTAACGCGTGAAGAGCCGCGCCAGAGTGTTGATGAGCGTTGGCGTAAGGTAAGCCTTATAGGGGGTTGAGGTGAGCCTTATATGGGGTGTTGATGAGTCTTATAGAACTTCTTCAGCTCCACGTAGAAGGCTTCGACCTCTTCATCGTCGTAGTCGGATGTTGGGGCATACGCGACGAACACTGTCAAAGCTGGCACAGAGCCACATCGCTTCAGTCGCAGACGTCCGATTCGGCTGGTCAGAGACTTGTACGAATCGATGTTTAGGGCCATGCGCGTGTTGACGCCACGTATTCTACTTCTTTCGGATGTTGTGGAGTTGATATGAATACGTTTTGGACATATAATGACTTGCGGTGGTCAGCCGATGGATAAGTCAGCGCTTTATCCTTCCCAGACAAGTCTGGTACCAATTATTCAACCCCGAGGATGGAAGACTTGCTTGGTTGGGCAGGAATTCTGAACCAGGAATCTGGTATCGGGTGACGTGACAACCGCCATCTCTTCCAACTGCGCTTCGTGCGCCTAAAAAAAAACGTTTTGCCAATTCCCAGGCAAAACTGAGAAAGGGCTCGAAAACTTTTCGGAAGTTTAGCGTACTCTGGACCACTTCCCGAACTCGTTCCTGCTCGATTGTTCACTTGTATGAGGCTTGTTCTTGTCGCAGCAGCATAGCACCACTCACAGTACCGTGCTTTACCGTCTCTAACAGAGCGTATGAAGTCAGTGACAGGCCGATAAGTCCCAGATTGCAGAGGAGGTTATCGATTCTGGAGACAAGACAACACGAGCACAGCTAGCTATACTTATGCTCGAATAACCCATTCGAATAGGTATTCGAATGATTTTCATTCGAATTAGATTACTCTAATTGCATATTCAGAAAATCGCGTTTTTCGATTACATTCGGTTTCAAATGCTCGAAAGGAGGCTGCAGGAGGAGCAGGCAAATGAGGCTCCGTTTTACTGAGCAATTCATCATTGGGCTTTCCATCAACGACTGTCCTCTGAGCCGTACCTGTCTAGACGGAGAGTTTCTCTCGTTTCATGAACTTGTCTAGAGTTCGTAGATGTAGAGCAGTAGATGTAGCCATCTAAGACGAACAACATTTTTTCGGAATCGGGCGGTTTTTTCGGAATCAGTGCCTAACTCTTATGAGATTCTATCAACGGACATGATCTTTGAAACTTCTAAAATAAGAATTGTTGCTGTCTATCGAGCTCCCTCTTGTAAGTCGCTTGAAAATGAACAACTAGTGAGCACAGCAAGTGATCTTCTGGCGTGTGTCCATGCATGCGTTGTTGTGGATGATTTCAACTATCCTGATGTAGACTGGACTAACTTATAGCAGTCTGGTCAGCTATCCGTTGACTCTCGCCAATTTGTAGAAGTGGCATGCAGTCATGGTCTGCAGCAAAATATACGGGAACCTACCAGGGGCGAACAAACTCTTGACCTCATTTTATCTACTGATACTTCTATCGTTGATTCAGTGTCTGTCCAGCCGCTGAGCATATAGGGCTGAGCGACCACAACGGTATTAACTTTGCCATCCGCTGCACCTACATGGAAAATGTGTATACGCACTATCGTCAGTTCAGTAGATGTTATTATGCAATGGTTTGTGATTATCTGGCGTCCATTCCATGGAGGAACTCTTTTGATGCTCTTGGTAACGTAAATGAAAAATATGAGCTATTTTTATCAATTCTACAGTGGGCCATCGATATGTTTGTGCCATGGCGGCGTGTGACTGTGAAATATTCGTCGTTGCCAACTTATCTGCAGAAAATGTTAGATCATCAGGACTGCCTTTTTATGGAGGTAAAACGCATTCAGGGTGAGCAGGACTGGGAAAGGTACAGGTTTTTTGCTAAGAAATTCGATAAAGTGCTGGAGAAATACAACAATTCTATAGAAAAGGAAATTGTTGAGTCGAGGAATAAAGTTAGGCTTTACAAACTGCTCAATAAGAAGCTTAAAGTTGGTAACTTCATTAGCAGCTATTGATTCTATCCCATCTTATAGCCCGGAAGTGTTGAAACCTATGTCTACCTTTCCATGGTTTAAAGAAGATCTCTTGTACGAGATTATGATGAAGTGGCCTGACTCATCTTCGTTGACACCAGATCTTGTGCCTACATTTTTCATAAAGAAGATAGCTCATGTAGTGGTAGGTCCTCTGTCATATATTTTCAACCAATCCTTCATGTATGCTGAGGTCCCACTGAGATGGAAACATTCGTTTGTAACTCCGTTACTGAAAAAAGAGCCTGCGAATAATGTCAATAACTATAGGCCTGTAAGTATCACATCATTCCTTTGTAGGCTGTTCGAAAAGTTCTTAAAAATCATGTTCTTGAGTACCTCATGACCAATGGAATGATACCAAGGAGTCAGCATGGTTTCACACCTGGCAGATTAGTTGAAACAAATATCTTAGAGTGCATAAATGATTGGACGGCCACATTGGACATGAAAAAGGCGCGCGATATAGTATACTTTGATTTTGCGAAGGCTTTCGACCGTGTTAGTCACAGCAAATTGCTGTACAAGATATCTAGACTTGGTGTTCATCCGGTGATTTGTAAGTGGTTGGAGGAATTTCTTAGTGTGAGGTCCTTCCAGGTAAAAGTGGGTAATGCGTTGTCTAGATGCATGCAGATCATGAGCGGCGTTCCTCAGGGAGGAGTGCTTTCTCCACTATTATTTATCATCTATACAGCAGATATCCTTACCTACTGAATGGCGGTGCTGTTGTGGTGAAACAGTTTGCTGATGATCGAGAAGTTATAACATCTGAGGACCAAATTTCTTTGCAGAGTGCTATTAATGCGTTGCAGGAGTGATCCAGCACATGGAGTCTATCTTTAGCCCCAGAAAAGCTATGTTTATGAGAATTGGATCTTCATCTGCTTCGTTAGATTATAAAGTAGGTGACAACCCCATATCCAGAGCTACAGCGGTACGAGATTTAGGATTCTACTATGACGAAAAGCTGGATTTTTCTGAGCATTTAAAAGTAATCCAGAGAAAGGCTCAATCACGTAGTTTCCAGATCTTTAGGGGGCTATCCACTCGCAACAACGCTGTGTTGCTACAAGCTTATCAAACATACGTTAGACCGATTCTAACCGGTTCTACTGTTTTTTCCCCCTCAAAAAGAAGGATATCAATCTTATTGAGAATGTTCAAAACAATTACATGAGGAAAATATATTAGAAGCTTCCTCTATTCTAGGATACCGCGCTCACGCATAAGAAACAAATATTTCAATCTCCACACGTTGGAATCGAGTAGGAAGCTAAGAGATGTTTGTGTTATCTTCAAAATGTTATCAGGGATCATGGACGTTGATGCTTCGCAGTTTTATGAGATTTTGCCATCGGTAACGAGAGGTGATTCTAAAAAGATATCCTACCGCACTCCTAAGACGACCGTAAGGTCTTCTACTTTTACGTGCAGGGCCGCCTCCTCGTGCCTAGCTCTAAAACAACAATTTTGAAGTAACTGAGAAGGTTTATGGCTCCTTCAAACGATTTGTGAAGAAATGGTTATGTTATTAGTCTTTTATGGTGAGCATATTCCTAATGGGGTTTGGGTGTTTTTTCAATGTTTGTTGTGTTTGTTCGTTTTATGACGCGTGTTTTAAACACCGTAATAAATAATAATAATAATAATAATAATAATAATAATAATAATAATAATAATAATAATAATAATAATAATAATAACATTCTCGTATAAATAGGATGACAACTCCTTGCATGCTCGAGGCTGTCATGAGATGCACATTTCTTACCACGTGGTTCTGATTTGACGTCCTCACATTCTTACTCTTGCAATCGAGAAATGCGCCTGAACCTGAGGTTTCCGATGTAAACTGTTAATTATGTTATCAATAAGCAGCCTAAAGTATAACGCTCTTGAAGACAAGCCTGCCCACTCAAGGCAACTCATGTATATGATCCGCTGCAGTAACTGAGAGTTTCAATCTGACACTCTGAAATTTTTGTGAGGTCATTCCGATGACGTCGGTGAAGGGTCAATCCCAGATTCAGTTCACGACTTCCGAAAATTGATCATATCTCGACCATTTTTCCGAAAATCAAAAATCCCGCTTAACCATCAAAAAATAAAGCAGGTATGCTTTCTTACCATATAAGAATCTATTTCCAAGAAAGGGGTCTTCATGCGAGGCGAGGGGGCTCGATTTTCGGTACGTATTTTTGTGAAATGGACCCGAAATCGAACCCCTCCCGCCGCGCATGAAGACCAAATTTTTGGTAAATGTTTTCTACAAAGCGAAAAAGGGCTCTTTTTCTAATTTTTGAAAAGCTAGCAAGATTTTGAAACTTCGAAGAATTGGTCGAGTTATGAATATTTTTGTGAAGCCACTTCAATTTTTTCGCTAAAAAATCGAACCAACCGCCACGCGTGACGACTCTTTTGAAAAACGATTTTTACATGATGAGAAAAAACGTTTTATCTGTTTATGAAAAGCTAAAAGATTTTTCAAAATTCGAAAAACTCACCGAGTTATGAAACTTTTTGTGAACGTTCAATTTTATGCTCTGATGACGTTGGTGCAAAGTCGACCAGAGGTCGATTCAACCTGTTCTATCCAGAACATCACGATTTTTTTACAGTGAATTAATCAGGACTTCGAAATTTTTGTGGCCAGATTTTATCCGTATGGGTGATGTGCATCGGCTAAAAAGTAATATTTTCATGAAAAATGAGAATTTTGTATGCGATCCATCCTCGTAATATCTTCATCGCAGCGGAGAAGCATAATTTTTATTGTATGTTGAGAACACGACCTAAAATTTTATATGATGCAATTTCACTCTCTGTCGTCTTGTCCTTCAGAAGGCAGAAAAAGAATTTCCAGCGAGGAGTCCATCCATATTTCAATTGCGATTGGTCATGTCAGAGAACGCAGTAGCCGCATTAAACTGCCGTAACACGGAGATTTTTTGGGGCTCCTGGAAAATTCATAAAGCTTTAGTAGATGTGTTTTCTATGCTTTAAAAGGCAGGTTCTAAAAGTAACGTGTTCCATGTGATTAGAGTGTCGATATTTTTTCGGTAAATCGAGACGTCTAATCATATAGAATATCGTTTCAGAGAAACATAGTTTTATCACTGTGTGTCAAACGGGCTTGAAATTTTATAGGGTGCGATTTCATCTTCTGATGCTGTTTCTTGCAGGAGAGAAATTACTTTTCGAGCAAGTTCGTCCTTCGGTTGCCATTCCGTCATCGATTTGAAGAGCGTTTCAAAAATTTTGTAGGGGAAGCACTTAGGTCGTCCTCAGTAATTAACACTTGAAATTTTATAGAGTACAATTCTGGAAGTAGATGTCGCTCATCAGGCAGAAAACTACCGTGTCCATGACGTCCTGGGAAAACCTAAAAAAATGAAAATCTCTCATTGACTCTAAATCTGCAGACAGGAAGTCCTTATTTTTCACTACACAGTAATCGTCATTAAAATTTGTTTTGATATTCAATCCTATTTTTTTAACTCAAGGAAACGCAAGTGCTTGTATATCTCCGCATTGTCGTAGTCACACCTGGAAAAAACAACTTATTAATAGATGCAAACATCATCTAAACACCTGAATTTGGAGAGAGTCCTCTGCCAAAACCGAGAGAGTACGACCCCTCCCCCTCCAGTCGAGGCTACAGTACGTCCCCCCCCCCCCCCTTCGATTCCCAAACCTCAGGCGTGACCCTGATCCCAGGTCTTCCTGCAGTGTTCACTGTGTATATGTATGCTGTTGTTGAGATGTGCAATGTCACTGCTTCAGACCTAAAGAAGGGCTTAAAGCCCGAAATGCGGTCAATGAAAGATTGACCAAGTTGAGCTTCATTATTGTAAACATGAAGTTGAAGGTATGAAGTTCAGGGACTCAACGCTTTACAAAACATGCAGTGTTAAGTGTTTGTTTGGGAGCTCCGAAATCCTTTTGTTTGTTCTAACCGTTTATTGGTCTACCCCGATGTAAGGAAGCAAGTAAATCTGTGTCAATTTTTTCCCGCAGTGGAACCGGTTTTCTTCATCCACAAAGAACTGCTTGCGCCACCATCAGTTCGTCGAGATATAAGTGATATTCTGTGGTTGGACGTCATCGAGAGAAGTCGAGCGGCTGCTGGGAACTGATCCTTCCTTGACTGTTTCCAGTGGCGGTGGCTGATAGCTCGGCCTTCGAGCTGCAAAACAAAGATCGAATTATGCAACTTAGGTGTCTTGACGAAGCTTCACAATTATAAACGTTGAAATAAAATTTAAATTTTTTTAAACTCCGCTTTTTTAAACTTCTGTTAAACTTCGAAAACTATAACGATGGCATTTTCAAAGTGCAACATTAGGCTAAAATAGAAGATGAGCTGTGAAAAAGGACGTCTTTCGATAGATCTTTCAAAAGCGAATTAAGAATCAAGCTATGTAGGCATTTTATAAAAAAAAAAACCTCGTTCGACATCGCTGCTCCCTGTAGATTTGGTGTCGTCTGATCCTACGCCAGCAGGCCTGAAACCACTGCCACATCTAGGCTTTGGTCAACACATCAAGGAAAGCGTGGGTCTCGATCTCACTTCAAAAATGCGTTGCTAATTCTTCTGATGAAGTTATTTGCGCTGAGTTCCACCGAGGCTTGAGCTGCAACGGAAATTACTATACACTGTTTTCACTCCCGGGCATAAATGAACAAGCGTCTTATAATAAGCACAACATCATAACACTAGAAAAGAAAACAAGTCGATACGTAAAAAAGTGATAAACAACCTTACAATCGTGACATTATAACGACATAAATGCTTGCAAAGAAATAGTACAATCATCCTTGCTTATTGAAAAAACTGAATAGTGTCTGCAAAAGTGCAAAAGTGCTCAAGCAGTGGAGAATTGACGAAGATGGCCAACAGTCAACTAGTTAAGGTTCTCCTGCAACAAGAGCGGACGATGGGGCAAAGGAGCAAGAGAGAACGATGTAACAAATATTTCTTCTAAATGTTGAATGCTCTGCAAGTTCTACTTGCTGCTCTCCGAACATACACCAATGTACGCGACACTTTCACCGGTTCCTCAAAGACCTTGTACATAGATAGCAACTCACAGAGTCGTCGATCCGGGCTGACAGAAACCATTTTCACCACCTCGCCAGGACTGGAGAAACTGAAAGAATATACGATCAAACTCAGAACTTGGCATAGCGTTGAAACGGAGAGTTGTTCCGATTCCATCAAAACTTTATGATGTAGGTTAACACAGTTACATGCGTGTGTATCATAACTACTAGTAGATCCTGTAAGCTGACAGTGACAAACTTCACTTCAACTCTCCAAACCTCCTCTTGCAAGCGTCATGCTTTTTGCATGGAAAGAACAGGAAACTTTTAGAAGAAATCTGGACTTCTCACATTTTCAAAGTATTCTGGAAAGGTTTTTTGGCTGCATCGTATTTATTAGTCTGACTGAGAAATCTAGTTGACATGAAGGTTACCGGAAGACGTCTTTTCAAGTCTACCATCAACGTTCACCATAGTGAGTCTGTTGTCAACGGGTCCTTCCCGCTTGAAGAACACCTGACTCTAAAAACCGCGTATAACAAGGTTGGAGCATAATAATTTGCAAATTATGTCCGTATCTAGTGACGTCATGCCGTGATTAGAAGAAGCATAAAGATTTAGAATGAGAACGGAAACATTTTACCCAGAGGAAAACTAAACGAAGCTAATCCCAAGGATTCCTGAAAGCTTGCTTCAGCCTCAGTCACTACAGAGTACAGCACTCCAAAACGTTTCCACAAGCTTCGTTGTATCACCATTAAGAATTGGCTTTAACTTTAACCATCATCGGTGAACAAATTCCGATAGCTCCTATTCTGTCTGTGACACTCTACAAAGATCTTTATGAAGATCTGCTAGCGTTGAGCCGAAGCCGTTAGCGAAAGTTTCTTGCGAGGAGCATTCTACTTTCTGCTTAGTTCTAGACTGTAGGCTCATTATCGATGCTATGAGTTTGGGTGACCATAGAGTAATTCAGAGAGAACGTTTTGTCTGTGGCTTCAAATTGTACCAGTTGTCACTGCTGGTTTTCTCCGGAATTCTGCATTTTCACCATCCATTTAGCCTTCCACCCCTCCGAGATCGGTGAATTGTACCAGAGTTGTCTGAGAGGGATAAAGCGCTGACTTGTTCATTGGTTGGCCACCGTAAATGGCCATAGTAGGCCAGTGGTATGGCCAAATACGCCTCCACAACCTTCTGCAAATTTCGAGCAGCCATAATAGGAAGGAGCACTAGCCAAAGGTTGTCTTCTTATCACTTCAAAAAGGAGATCTTGAACGCGTTGAGCAGAATGTACAAATCTCGTCGCTGTGAGATAATTTGCTGGTAAATAAATTGGCCCTATTGTTGCCCTGGGTGCGTGGAACTCAGTGTGAGGAGGCGCCGGCTGTCGCGTGTACCCGACACCAGGTTAATGGTTCGTATTTCTCGCCCAGGCCAACCAAGTCTTCCATCCCTCCGGGATCGGTGATTTGGTACCAGACTTGTCTGGGAGGGATAAAGCGCTGACTTGTTCATTGATTGGCCGCCGCAAATGGCCATAGTATGGCCAGTTGTATTGCCAAATACGCATTCAACTCGCCTCCACAACATCCCATAGAAGTACAATGCGTGACGCATCCCAAAGGGAATTCAATAACGCCGGCCTTTATCCTTATCCTAATTGTTGTCTTTGCGTAGAAAAAAGTTTACTTCAAATGGTTTATTGTATTATGTTATAGCATGCAGGTTCTATGATCTGTTCGTAAACCCTCGACACAGCAATAGCTTCTCTACGATTGGTTGTGGAGTGCAGTCTATAAATGGGACAGCACTCCCTAGTCCGTGGTCCCTAGTTGCTGCTAGAAAGTTTGGATGTACTGCATATGCTTTTCCGTTAGGTCTTCTACAGGTATGAGAAACAGTCAGTGTGCTCAAAAAGCCTCCTTATGCAAGAGCAGCTTCTAGTGCAACAAAGGAAGATCGAATAATACTGGATTTGTGAATGCTTGCAATCTAATAAGAGCGCAATCACAGTGCTTACCTGTACTGCTCTGCCGAACCGGTGAGGACTCCATCTCCGCCATGGAGCTGGCTGTCTTCGGAGTAGACCGGATTATAGTCGGGATCGGAGAAGCGATCGCTAGTCAATTCTGGGCACGACTTGTGTTCGTCGTCAACGATGCAGAGACCGGTCTAAACTATCGGTACTTTTTCCAGCTCTATCACAAAATTGCAGCACCTTCGTACAGATAGACGCAATACGAAAATCATTTTCTTCCACTCCCTCAATGTCGCTCTAAATAACGAATAAAATATGGATATAACTCCGCGGTTGCGTACAGCGATATTTTTGTCGATCAGAAAGTTGCACTCGAAGTCGTCGTCGTCTTCTCCAAGAGGATTGAGAAGTGCTTCGGCAACCTGAGCACTGCGGAGCTTAGGTTGATAGGAGCAATACAGCCGACTGGAATGCGAAACTCACTTTCATCCATCCAACGAAGAATGTAAACTCGAGTATGGTCATGAACGGCACGTAGAGGTCCACCTACAAATCAAGAAAGTAAGAGTGGCTGAGAGATCACAGCGGACAGCTTCGGGATGGTGTGCTCACATTATTGTGATTCCTGGCGTCGTCCCTCAGAAGGTACTGGCGTGATACCAGGCAGATCACGAAGTAAACGCGAACCGCTAGGAACACTACCTTAATAGCAATGATTCTACTAGTATTGTTCAATGCTTAAGTGGATGTTGCTGATGCTATAAGCTACTACAGCGATATTTAGCACCGATCAAAAGTATATGGCCAGACGGGACACGAACCTCGTCCCTTGCTCTCCTGGCAGAATGCTTTAACATCATGTCACTGGCGCTGTTAAAGCGAACTCAAAATTCAAGACTTCTCGTTAAGAAACCGTCAAAATCATCCATGATATCGTGATTCCCATGGAGAGTGGTGATGGCTGATATTCCACCCATAATCTATAGCTTGCTAGACAAATCAGACCAATAGTTTGACTGCATGTTGTCGGTACGAGACACTTGTGGAATAGGTGTCGTTGGGGGAATGTCCCTCGGAGAGTCATATCAGGACAACCAACTCGATATCAGTGGTCCAGGCGGTTGCAGCGCGGATATCGTTGATGAAGACGTGTGATCCAATAACGCTGGTGATGAAACGGTGTAGCATCTCGCTCGGTAAGAAGGGCATGTGAGTTCGAGTCCCGTCGAAAGCTAGAATTTCGCTCACTCGCAAACATCTCTGTGAAGGTCCATCACGGTTTCACTTTCAGGTGTACTTTCAAATACATGCCATACTGAACTATAATGTTATTGTCCGTCCATCATCGTTCGGAAGCTTTAAACGAACCCATCTTCCCTCCAGAAACAGCGCAGACTAGTTAGACACAATTCGGGACATTTTTCGCTTCGAAAACACATAGGTGGTGCCCAACGATGGCTTATTAAACCCCTATTTTAACTTAATAAAATCTATAAAAAGGTAATATTTATGAGAAAATCGCAGAATAAATGATGCAGGGGAGCTGTTGCGTGGTACAGGGTGAGTTCCCGACTCTGATATGGTGGAGCCTCCTTCATAGAGATGAGTCGGGAATATGGAAGTTCCATATTTCCGGGTTAGTTAATTGGTACCCTACCTAGGTGAAAGATAAAGCAATAACTTATTCACCGGCTAGCTACGGTATACACCAAATATGGAGTCAAGTCGTCTCCACGATACCAGAAATGGAAATTAATGTTTGGCTCATCCCAAACGGGAGAAGACTAACCCCGTACTCTATATTTTATCCTTTTACACGAGAAAATCCTAGCTCGCGCGAGACTTGATCCTGTGCGTTGGCTTCAAATCCCTCTGCAAGCTTAGCGCTTAGAACAGAAGATATTCAGCATAGTCACGCTTGTGTAATAATTTCAAGAACGAAGGAAACGCACCTGCGGATAGGCGAGCGGCACAGGAACCCAGTCGAAATTACACAAAAGAGCGAGGTTAGTGCGAAAGGTTTTGATTTCCTGAATTCGAACAGTAATGTTGCAGAACAAGGTCGTTGAAGAATCGCTTGAGTTCTCGGTTTTTCCCGTTGAATTTTCAGGGGTTCCATTGTTTGGTGGTCAGAGAGTCTGGCAAAGCACGCAGTGGCCAACTCACATTCTGCACACAGATCATCGCGAACGTCGTCTCGAAGTACTCCTTCTCCAAAGCCTTCACGCAGGTGCATATTGCCCAATGCAGTGGCGCCCAATACTTGTTGTACGACAGCTTGATATTCTCAAGGTGTTCCAGCTCGTTTTTGTTCAGAAAACCTGCAACGCATGGTCGAAGTCTGATCCGCATTAGATAACTTAACTTGGAAGATAAAATTTGTTACCGCAACAAAGTCCTTTCGTGCACGTTTAATTTTCATTTGATCACGATTAGGAAGATCTTCGTTAACGAATTGTTTAAATGTAATGGGATTCGACATCAGTTTTGTTTCAACAGAATGAAAATGTCCATACGAAGCCGGATGTATGCACTCTTTCTGAAATTGCCGGATGTCTCCAATAAGCTGCTGGGATTTATGTTTTCTACAACCCCTATGAAGCTCCCATGTCTTTCTCTAAGTGTGTTCTGCGACAAGAACAGTACTATGTCATCCAGTTAACGAGGCTTTTCTACTTCTTTTCCCAAAGGGTTTATAGCGCCAGCTGCGGATGACTTTTATGCCTGCCTCATGATCATTCTAGGGATGCACCAGCTTTTGTGGGTACACAGCACTCCCTTGTAGTCTTTTTTGCATCCATACACTTGAAAACGCCAATCTTACGTTCCACACCGGCGTTGACTTTGCCTCCGCCGGGAAATTAGATGAACAAGACGAGAGCTGATTAACCTCAGCAAAATGCAAATGCAAATTGGTGTCGTTGCAAAATCATGGTACATGCCAATTAGGTGCCAAAGTGATCCGCTCCTCGTTGCATTGGTAACATGGAAAAACAAACTCGTACTTATTCCTATACTTGTTTTCCTTCGTCTTAGGCGTCATTCTAGCACAGCAGCAAGGTTTTTATCCCTGTTTTGTCTTCTCTACCGCACATATCAATTTCTGCATATCTTCAACGAGCCTGGCAACAAGGCAGCGCGACAGGAGGTACACGCTCCCTGCTTGGGGGCGTGGCGTCAGGAGGTACATCGCTGTTCTGCGGAGCGAAAACTTTTGTTTTGCGTGTCAAAGGCTTCGTAAGGCAGCCGTTAGACTCTCGGTGAAGTCTAGGGGATTGGGGGTGGGTGGGCAAGGGGATGAGAGGAAGATCACACGCCCCCCCCCCCCAGCAAGGAGCTGGTGTACCTCCTGACCGTCCGCCTGGCAACAAGCAGTTGGTTTGGCCGTGCTTGACATCGTCGCCAAATGTCCTCATCCTCTGGTATAACGTCGTGCCTCTGTCCTCAGCTGCGGGACAATTTCTATGTGCACGATGTTTTCGCTGAACGAACATTCGTAGAAGTAGTAGCCCACACTCGGAACGGTATAAGTCAGACAGTTGAGTGGTGGACTTGTACATCTTCGCCTGCAGACCATCCGGTGTTTATCGGTCACGAAGAGCTCCACTTGTTGTCGTCATTTTGTCCGTGCCATTGTTACTCGAGATCTTTGTTTCAGAACAGAGGTTTCCATTCCCTCTAGCCGCAGATATAATTCCGAGTTATATACACAGATTCTATAACTTTAGGTGTTCATTGCCCAGCTTGATGTTGTCGTTATTCTGGAATCTAGACACCGTGAAATCCGTCGTTTCCAGTTTTTGTCGCAGGCCATACTCCAGTCTTGCTCTCCATTGTTATGCTGTATCTCCTTTTCACGAACGGGCACGATCTTCTCAAATTAATGTTGTCATTAGTTAATTTTGGATTGACCATACTGCCTCGTAAAGCATCTGCTTCTGGATCTCAGTGGCTCCTCAGAGAACACGATTTTTAGCGGCGTTTGAGAAACTACTTCTAGTGTGTAGCATAGCTGCTTAGTTACTATTTAGGCAAATTTGATCGAAGGCTCATGCTGCAGCGACAGCATTCTAGGGTAAAGAGTTTGGTGCAGCAGAACGAAGTCGATGTCGAAGGAAAAGCATGCGAATATATGGTGACTTCCAATAAATGGGTGAGAGGAGAACCGGACCTTAAGGCATGGTAGCGCAGCCAGTTTCGGTTTCCTGTCCAGGCCAACCAAGCCCTCCATCTCAATTGGTGCCATACTTGTCTGGGAAGGATGGAACACTGACTTGCTTATTGTCTGGTTACCGTAAGTCATTGATCTGGCCAAATGCGCATTCAATCCGTCCCCCGTAGAAGTATTTAGAATGCGTAGCGCATCGAAAAAGGGACTGAAGGACGCTGCCCTCTGTTCTTTATTCCTTATGCAAGCTCTTATCACTAGCTAACTGACCATGTATCTGAAGGCACAGATCGTTCTCTCACCATCGTTATATTAATATGTGACTAGAAATGTAAGTTTCATATTAGCGGTTGGCGGCAGGCGGAGCATTAGCCAGAGGAAAAGGATTTTGTTACGAACACCTTCCTACCGACTGCAAATGCACTTACCAGCAGCGACAAGAGTGTCCATGTTTGGGAATCGACGTCGAACGCGCAACGAAATGTCACGGAAGACCAGAATCTGAAGGGCTCTGTCGAATCGCTGAACACTCTTCAGCAAACCCACGTCACTCACCTGCGCTAGGACCGTGTAGCGCACGATGTCGCGACGCATCTGCCTGGGCTCCTTCTCCTCACCACGCAGGAGATGCGCCACAGTCAGAGCTAGGCTAAACATTGGATCTAATGGGAGGGAGGAAGTGCTGCGTTGCTCTGGATGACCACTCACTTCTCTATCCAACCCATGTTGTTGAAAATCGAACGCCACCTGTCGACAATGATGGAGACAAAGAATCCGAGCATGAATGTCAGAGGAATGTAGACCAGACGGTAGTCGCAGTAGTCGGCTATTCGCTCGAACGTCCTGGAATAGGCGCTAGGAGCAGAGGTGCTTAGAATTTCTTTCATACGGTAACTTCCAACTTACTTCAAATGAAGAAGAACATGTATTGCGTGAACGTTACGTACTCGAGGAAACTTAAAATTTTCAACTTATTTTAGGTTCCTACGTATTTCTAGAAAAGTAAAGAAAAATTAAACACATAGCATGTTTGAAGTTACTTTCTTTATGCCTAAAGTGGCTGTCACTGACGTCGTAACGACGGTTTGGTGCAATCGAAACTCGGCGCCAGACGGGATTCAAACCCGTATCAACTTCCTACCGTGCAGGAGCTGCAGCATTGATCCACCGACGCTAATTCATCGAACACGACATCCAAAGGCATGTGAATTGCATAAACAACTGCATTATCGACAGAACCGTTTCAATAACCTGTATTACCTGTCGTATCGTTGGTCATCGACTTGCTCGAGCGGGCGCCAGCAGCGTCTCCATTCGTCCCTGTCGCGTGCCAAAGTGCTCCAATGGATCCTCCTCGCTCGAGGGACACAAGAGCGTCATATCGGCCGTTTAGGGCTTTCACGAAAAAGTCCAACCAACGCGTTGGGCGGCGCCCTGGTGTTCTTTTGACATCCCGCGGAATCCAATCGACAACGGCTCTCTTATTACGTGGCCGGCCCACCTAATTCTCGACGACTTGGCCCATGCGACAGCGTCTCTGATCTTCTAACGACTTGCGTGAGTCGCGTCACTCGGAGCATCGCGCTCTCGATTCCACTCTGCGTGGCGCTCATCGCGTGTTCATCCTGCTTTCGTACAGCCCAGGTCTCTGAGGCGTTGTTAGGGCAGGAAGAATAGTGGAATCGAATAGGTGGGCACGGAGTCGGACGTTCTTCGTCCTCTTCCCGACTTCTTCGACGCTCTTAAAAGCTCACCAAGCCGCTCGTTTCCTCCTGCACAGCTCTGGCGCTGGGTCGTTGGCCATATTGACTTCGCAACCCAGATACACGCATCTGGAGCATTCGGAGATGTTCGTTCCGTTGAGCGATGGGGCATCAGAAACTTGTCCGTTCCTCATGAACATCGTCTTCGTTAGATTCAGCTGCAGTTCAATATTCCCACATACACGATCGAAGTCGGCCAGCATTCGCTCCGCCTGACTGTGCTCGGTGTTATGAGCACGATGTCGTCAGCGAAGCGAAGATGGTGCAGTTGCCGGCTGTCGACTTTCACTCTCACGTCTTCCCATCCTAGTTCGCGCATGACGTTTTCGAGGGTGGCGCTGAAGAGCTTCGGGGATATGGTATCCCCTTGCCGAACCCCTCTCTTCGCGTCGATGACGATTTCAATAACGTTTTTAATAATTTTTTTTTAATTTCAATAATTCTCGTTTCAATAATAAGTATCAAAAATTCCTCTTCCCCTTCCCTACTCTTCCTGCAAAAACGCGAATAAGAAAGGTGTGTGCTGACAAGGGACTGTAATAAATGGTCAGTACTATACTGATTTCAGCCCAACCTTCTTTTGTTGTAAAATGATCCAAAATGTAGATATTTCGTCCTGTCCGTTACAGTTATGAAGCTTTCTATCGACATCATTTTATCCACTCAACCCAAACCCGCGGTGAAGGCAAAGTGACAGCTACTTACTTACCGCTGCGCTGGCTCGTTTAGAGCGAAACGATAGATAACGCATACAATGTAGTAGCAGCTGATCCAGAGCAGCAGCTCGCCTGATACCGATTTCCATATGGAACCTCGCCAGCGTAGCAGCAGACGAAGGAACGTGAACGCTGAGACGGAAGACACCGCAGAATTGTAGGACACTGTCATTTCTGTCCTGAAAGAACTCAATTTGGGAATCTATTAATCATGACCACATACAATCACATTTTAGTTAGCTCAGCCAATAAATTACTTCATATATTTTGAGGTAATGCCAAAAGGTTAAGCGACTTTCAAGATCGCTTTCTGATTACGACCACAAACTAGGCACAACACTGACAGGAAAATAGAACATAATAGAATGGTTTGCAAGTGCTATGCTAAGGAGTGAGAGCATGGCCACGCAGTAGGAGGAAACTCCGGCTGTCGATTTGTCCGTCGGCCACCGCATGGTGTTGTGCCAAATACGCATTCAAATTGCCTCCAAGATATCCCGTTGAAGTTGAATTGGTCGAAGTAAGGACTGTCCTTTACCCTCTTATTCTTTTACACCAAGGAGTAACGGATATAGATAAAGGCGGCACATTGTTTCTTCACCCCATATCTTATAGGCGCACTGCCATTATATTGTCAATCAATTACAGGGTGTGGCGCTTAATAAATCTTTAGATTCAAATTTCCCTCCATAACGTAATTCCCACCAGCGCTCATCAACACCCTGGCGCGGCTCTTCATACGATACCTATTGGAGTGCAAGGTTCCATCTCAGTGGAAGACCAGCAAGACCGTCTTGCTGTACGAGAAGGGAGACTTGCACGACATTGGCAACTATCGCCCGATCTGCCTGTTGTCCGTAGTCTACAAGCTGTTCACTCAAGTCATCCTGAATAGGATCAGCAGAACGCTGGACGAAGGACAGCCATGCGAGCAAGCAGGATTTCGGAGAGGATTCAGCACGATCGACCACATTCACACCATTACGAAGCTCATCGAAGTGTCGCGAGAGTACAAGCTGCCGCTGTGCCTTACGATCATCGACCTGAAGAAGGCATTCGACGCCGTCGAGACTGAAGCGGTCCTCGAAGCCCTGCTCACTCAGGGCGTTCCTACTCAGTACATCAGAGTCCTTCGAGAGCTGTACAGTGGATTCACGACCAAGATCTCACCATTCTACAACGACGTCGTCATCGACGCGATAGAGAAGGGTTCGACAGGGGATACCATATCTTCGAAGCTCTTCAGCGCCACCCTCGAAAACGCCATGCGCGAACTAGAACGAGTGAAGGTCGACGGCCGGCAATTGCACCATCTTCGCTTCGCCGACGACATCGTGCTCATAACACCGAGCATCAGCCAGGCAGAGCGAATGCTGGCCGACTTCGATCGTGCATGTGGGAACGTTGGACTGCAGCTGAATCTTACGAAGACGATGTTCATGAGGAACGAATAAGTTTCTGATGCCCCATTCTCGCTCAACGGAGCGAACATCTCCGAATGCTCCACTATGTGTATCTGGGTCGCGAAGTCAATATGGCCAACGACCTTGTGCCGGAGCTGAGCAGGAGGAAACGAGCGGCTTGGGGAGCTTTCGAGAGCGTCGAAGAAATCGTCAAAGAAGACGAAGAACGTCTCCGTGCCCACCTATTCGACTCTACCGTTCTTCCTGCCCTAACATACGCCTCAGAGACCTGGGCTATACGAAAGCAGGATGAACACGCGATCAGCGTCGCGCAGCGTGGAATCGAGAGAACGATGCTCGGAGTGACACGACTCACGCAAGTGAGAGAAGACCTCCAGAGTTCCGAGCTTCGCCGACGTTCGAAGATCAGAGACGCTGTCGCGTGGGCCAAGTTGTCGAAAATTAGGTGGGCCGGCCATGTAATGCGCTTCGCAGACACCCGCTGGACGAGAGCCGTTAACGACTGGATTCCGCGTGATGCCAGGAGAACACCGGGACGCCCACCAACGCGTTGGTCGGACTTCTTCGTGAAAGCCCTGAACGACCGATATGACGCTCTTCGTGTCCTTCGAGCGAGGAGGATCCATTGGACCACTCTGGCACGCAACAGGGACGAATGGAGACGGTGCTAGCGCCCGCTCGAGCAAGTCGATGATCAGCGGAACGACAGGTGATATAGGTGAACGTAATTCAGCTGGAGGTCGCGATTTGCGTCCTTCAAGACCAGAGGCCTCTATTAAACAGCCATACCATCACAATGGCCTCGGTGTTGCATACAAGTGTAGAGTACAACCGAAGAGCCGCTATTATTGAAAGTATTCGCGATGGGTGTTCGCCAGCCGAATTACTGAAATAATTCGACTCCTCGGGTACCCGAGATCAAGCGATTACGATATTGCGGCTAAGTGCAATGAGGAGAGGGGCCTAAGGGAGGTTCCAAACCCGGCGAGGAAAACCCACCCCGGAAACACGTGTCAAGAACTGCGGCGGTCATTCAGGGTGATGTCATACTGACACATTTCTGAGATGGATAAACTGTCACCAAAGAAGTTTATCTTCGAGTTCTTCAAGTGTTAGTATTGTGCCAAAACGAGGTTATTATGGTGAATCTTCTTTATTTATGCGTGGCCCAACGTTTCGACGAGATCGTCGTCTTCAGAGGCGATTCGATCCACCAAGAGTGCCGATGCCACTCTGCGTTAGTAAGGTTAGCGAGAACGAAGTTAGGAGTTTATCTTCGAGTTTTGTAGACTGTAATGAAACCGTGGATTGTGACCGTAGCTGCATGGAGACCATATGTCTTTCATCACGACAGCTCATCGGCTCACACGAGCCGTTTAGTCTAAAACCGGCTGTCCGATAACTTGGACATGTTTTGGTCCAAGGAGTTCTAGGCCCTGAACAGCTCGGGTTTGGACCTCCTGAACTATCCTGATGACAAGACGAGGCGCTTTAATGTCACATCTCTTCGCACCACTATTGGAGCAACATTCACAGATATAGAGAGCACTCCTTTAAAGAGAACATGTAAGCGCTTCAGGCCAAGGGCGGAGATAGTCATTGCTGGCGGAAGATAAGTTCAGTAATTTTACTCTTGAGATAACCTTCGGTTTAGAGCGCACCCCGTGACGAAGCGAGACAAGCGCTGAAGAAGAGGAAGATATCCTTCCGTTTGTATGTTAAAAAAATTACATTTTACTTTTTTTGTGCTAATAAAATTTTTGAAAAAAACGAAGATTAGTTTCTCCGGGTCCTCTTTATCTGTCCATAAATACATATATGGGTATGTGAAGGCGCAAATGAACCTGCCGAAAGGTTGCGAAACATTGGTGAAATGGTAAGGCCTATGTCATACCATCGCTCACCCCGAGCGAAGCCTAATGATAGGCTCCCATATCGACTCATCGCTTTGCGCGATCGATATGGGAACCTATCATTAGGCATCGCTCGGGGTGAGCGATGGTACGACATAGGCCTAAGGCGATGGTATGAAGGATAAAGAATGGGAAATGGCGTCAATGGATATTCTTGAGAGAATAAGAAATACATAAGCCTCAGCTAGGCGACATCTAGTTAAGGATTATGAGCGAGCGTGACATGTCACCTGAACCTTGCGTAGAAGGCAGAAAGCAGGGCTCTGTAGTCGGTGCACACGAAGCGCTGCTTTCAGTTTCCCTCACAAAAATCGATCTCACCTATTTGTTCAGGTCACATTTGTTTCCTACATTTATGGCGCACCTGCTGTTACCTTCAACAGCCGCTCGTATTATATCAACCGATTGGAACGTACGCGAAAGCAACGGGGGGGGGGGGAGGGAGGGAGGAGCAGTTAAATTCTTCATCGAAGTGAAATCATGCTTTCAGAAACCCTGGCGTTTCCATGTACTAGAATGTAATGTAGAGGATTAAAGAGTTAATGAAGCAAATTAAGGAATTAATGTTGATAGGGAAGATTTTGACACGGGTTTAGCATATTTTGTGGATGACGGTACAGCTTACCATTACTCTATGCTTGGTATCCATCGAGAACCCGAAAGCGAGGATAATTGCAAGGGAAAGGGAGGGAATTACCAGTAGCTACGTACATGTTATGTGTGAAGACCAGAGAGGTCAAGGGTACTCAGACCAAATCGCAGGCGATGTGAGGGTGAAACGAAGTCGTTGCACGTGAAGGAGTCCCAAGGGCCGGGGCTCGTCTTCGCTACCATTTGAGCAAGGATCATAATAAAAATCATCATCGCTGTCGTCATCATCACCATCACCATTATCATTATCATCATCATCAGCTCCATATTAATGATTTATTTGTGGTTTTGCTGCTCGTTCCAATAAAGTATGGTACAGGGTGCGCCTCAATTGTGAGCCCCAGATAATCGAAGTGCCATAGCAACATAAACAATTCAAAACGGATAGAAACATTTCGCAATCCTTACTAAGGACCTTTGCAATCAGAAATTACAATCTTCATTCAAAGTGCCCTCCTCTTGCGCGTATGCAGCTTCTCAAACGAGTCACGAAGGCGTCGCAGGTGGCACGTACAATACCGCTCGCGCCGCACGGTCAAAAGTGGGCGAAAAAACGCCAACATAGCGTCGCAAAGCGTCGCACGCTCATAACTCCTTCAGTTTTAGGTTTCTTGAATAAAGGTTGGTACCATTCGATTCGCCTCTTCGAGATCTACACAAACTTGTGTAAATCTTTACCGGAGCACCCGTATTTTCGCCGTGGGTGGTCCAAAATTGGCTGGACGGGCGATTAGACCAGCTTATTTCCCAGGATATGCGTGCTTTCGGAGTATCTCAAAGATGGCAAACGTCGCCAGTGCTCTTTCATGCCAGGAATGCCCCGAGAGTGCGCCGTGCACATTGCACACAGAACCTAACCTATCAATCGAGTGGGCGAGCGCATCTCCCCTGCGCTTCTATCTTCTCTCACTGGGAACTGCGACGTTTTCAAGACTATTTCGAGCCGTTGAGAACGTTATCAGAAATTCCCCGCCACCCCAGTCAGGATTAGCTCCAATCTGTCCCAGCGAAACTTTGGTGTGCGCCGTGAACAATGCATACAGAATCGAACCTTCCAATCGAGGGGGGGAGGGACAGCTCGTAGACTGAGCGTTTAGGCACTTTTATCAGAAATTTCTTGCTGCCCTACTCAGGAATTGCTCCAATCTGTCCCAGCGAAACTTTGGTGTGCGCCGTGAACAATGCATACAGAATAGAACCTTTCAATCGAGGGGGGGGGGACAGCTTGTAGACTGAGCGTTTGGGCACTTTTAATTGAAATTTCTTGCTGCATTACTAAGAAATTGCTCCAAGGCTGTCCAACGAGCCTTTGGAGTGCGCCATGAACAATGCATACAGAATCGAACCTTTCAATCGAGGGGGGGGGCGACCGCTCGCAAATTGCACGCGCGGGCGTCTTCGGAGCACAATAGCTCTGTCAAGTTGGAACCTTTCAGATTGCAGCTTATAGGTCTTGTAGGCAGTCGAAAGGTCTGCTAGCACGCCAAAGCAGAATGGTTCAGCATAGGAGGGGGCAATATTATAGGGGTGCGAAAATGCAGGTGAGGCTTGCGTGACGCATTTTTTTTCGATTTCCGTGGACCACTGCGAGAAGACGCGGGGAGCTAACGGCATCAGAATGCGTGTACGAACAGAACACTTAAGGTACTTTACGGTGACGGGATCAGAACTTCTTATCTACCTAAACTGCCTTAGCCCCAGCTGCCGTTTTAGGCCAGCGGACTTAGCGGTTGAAGTTTCCTGCCCTCTTACTCGCCCATATTTGGGTTTTCGACACTCCCAATAGCACCACTCCGTTCTGCTTGAAAATCGCTATCGAGCGCTATCAATTTCGACCGATTTTGGAAACATCAATTTTTGACTGTTTCGCATCGAGGATGAGACCGCGGCGGAAGGACGATGACGTCATCGAAAAATGGATGTCTTCGAGTTGGGCCATGCTTGACACCATTCGATAGAGCTTTTCATGCTGAATTGAATGGTTTCATTTGTAGTGGGAAAAACGGTAATCTGGGTGAGTAGTAGCGCGGAGAGCGTCAGCCGTTGTTGCGCTAAATTGCACGCGCGGACGTGTTCGGAGCACAATAACTCTGTCAATTTTGAATAGTTTCGGCTGCAACTTGTGGGTCTTGTAGGCAGTCGAACGTTCTGCTAGCAAGTCAAAGCAGAATGGCTTAGCCTAGGAGGGGGCAATGTTATAGGGGTGCGAAGATGTAGGTGAGGCTTGCGTGACGCATTTTTTTTCCGATTTCCGTGGACCACTGCGAGAAGACGCGGGGAGCTAACGACATCAGAATGCGTGTACGAACAGAACACTTAAGGTACTTTACGGTGACGGGATCAGAACTTCTTATCTGCCTAAACTTCCTTAGCCCCAACTGCCGTTTTAGGGCAGCGGACATAAGGCCCCCACAGTGTTCTGCGGCAACGCCGCTCGCCGCTATGGTTAGGATAGGGCAGAGACGCCGCCGGCGGCGAGCTCTGCGTCTCTGCCCTATGGTTAAGCATAGGGCCGCGGCGCTGCCGCAGAACTCTGTGGGGGCCTTTAGCGGTTGAAGTTTCCTGCCCTCTTACTCGCCCGTATTTGGGTTTTCGACACTCCCAATAACACCTTTCTGTTCTGCTTGAACATCTCTATCGAATGCTATCAATTTCGACCGATTTAGGCAATATCGATTTTTTGACAATGTGCCATCGAGGACGTGGGCGCGCTAGGCCGAGCTGCGCGAGTGATGACGTCATCGAAAACCGATATTTTCGAAATTGGCCAAATTTCCTCGTGCAAACTGCGTCCAAAATCGTCTAGGGGTTATTTGGGGCGCTGATTACAAATCCGACGTCCGTTTTTGAAAATTCCGTCGAATTCGATAGGTTTTGGATTTTTTCTGGATAACTGATGGTGGTCAGGTCAGGGTCATCGATTTTGCTCGAAGTTCGTACAGGGTCAGGGACTTATTCAGGGTGCCAAACACGATGCCGAAGTACATTTGGACGGTTACGGAAGGGGACCGCTCATACCGATAACTGAGGGTGATCGGTGATCCTGACCCGACCACTCTCAAACGGGAAGTAACCTGCTCAAGTCCGCGGAATTTTCAAAAACGAACGTCGGATTCGTAATCAGCGCCCAAAATAACCCCTAGATAATTTTGGACGAAGTTTGCACGAGGAAATTTGGCCAATTTCGAAAATACCGGTTCTCGATGACGTCATCGTCGGCGCGGGTCGGCCTAAAGGCCGCCACAGACTTCTGTGGCGCCGCTCAACGGCGCCGCTGGCCGGCCGGCGGCACCGGCGGCACCGTTGAGCGGCGCCGCTCAGCGGCTTGACTCATCATCAGTGAGAGCGGTGACGGCGAGGTACTGTACTGTTTCTATTCGGGACCGACTGGTGCTTAACAATAACGCGCCCCGATGACGATCGCGCGCCCGCATCGACCGTCTACGCTCTGGATCCCGCCGCGAAAGGGCAGAGCGCAGAGCGCAGACAGACAGATACTGGAGCGGTGCCGCCGGGTGGAATGATTCAAGTCATTTCCGCCAGCGACGCCGCCGGTGCTTCCGGCCGGCCAGCGGCGCCGCCCAGCGGCGCCGCTGGAGGCGAGCTCTGCGTCTCTACCCTATGGTTAAGCATAGGGCAGCGGCGCCGCCGAGCGGCGCCGCAGAAGTCTGTGGCGGCCTTAAAGCACCCTCGTCCTCGATATTGTCGAAAAATCGATTTTTTTGAAATTGGTCGAGAGTTACACCATTCGATAGAGCTTTTCGTTGTGGATAAAACGGTGTTACCGGGAGTGTCGGAAACCCAAACATGGGCGAGTAAGAGGGCAGGAAACTGCAACCGCTAAGCCCGCCGCCCTAAAACGGCAGATGGGGCTAAGGCAGTTTAGGCAGCTGAGAAGTTCTGATCCCGGCGCCGTAAAGTACCTTAAGTGCTCTGTTCAAATACGGATTCTGATGCCGTTAGCTCGCCCCGTCTTCTCGCAGTGTTCCACCGAACTCGGAAAAAATGCTTCACACAGGCCTCACCTGCATTTTCGCACCCCTATAACATGGCCCACTCCCAAGCTAAGTCATACTACTTTAGCGTGCTAACAGACCACTCGACTTCCTACAAAACCTACTTGCTGCAACCTGAAAGGTTCCAACTTGACAGAGCTATTGCGCTCCGAACACGCCCGTGAGTGCAATTTAGCGCAACAACGGTAGATGTTCTCCGCGCTGTTGCTCGTCCAGATTACAGCTTTCCCAGTCTAAATGACACCATTCAATTCACCATGAGAAGCTCTATCGAATGGTATCAAGCATGGCCCAACTCGAAGACATCGATTTTTCGATGACGTCATCGTCCTTCCGCCGCGGCCTCGTCCTCGATGCGAAACAGCCAAAAAATTGATGTTTCCAAAATCGGTCGAAATTGACACCGCTCGATAGCGCTTTCCATGCTGAACGGAACGGTGCCATTGCGAGTTTCGAAGACTCAAGTATGGGCGAGTAAGAGCGCAAGAAACTCAAACCGCTAGGTTTCGCCGCTCTAAAACGGCAGCTGAGGCTAGGCAGTTCGGGCAGCTGAGGAGCTATGAGCACGTCATCGTAAAGTACTCTAAGTGCTCTGTTCGAATACGGATTCTGATGCCGTTAGCTCGCCCCGTCTTCTCGCAGTGTTCCACCGAAATCGGAAAAAATGCTTCACACAAGCCTCACCTTCATTTTCGCACCCCTATAACATTGCCCCCTCCTATGCTAAACCATTCTGCTTTGGCGTGCTAGCAGACCGTTTGACTGCCTACAAGACCTACAAGCTGCAACCTGAAAGGTTCTAACTTCACAGAGCTATTGTGCTCCGAAGACGCCCGCGCGTGTAATTTGCGAGCGGTCGCCCCCCCCCCTCGATTGAAAGGTTCGATTCTGTATGCATTGTTCATGGCGCACTCCAAAGGCTCGCTGGACAGCCTTGGAGCAATTCCTGAGTAGGGCAGCAAGAAATTTCTGATAAAAGTGCCTAAACCCTCAGTCTACGAGCTGTCCCCCCCCCTCGATTGGAAGGTTCGATTCTGTATGCATTGTTCACGGCGCACATCAAAGTTTCGCTGGGACAGATTGGAGCTAATCCTGACTGGGGTGGCGGGGAATTTCTGATAACATTCTCAACGGCTCGAAATAGTCTTGAAAACGTCGCAGTTCCAGGTGAGAGAAGATAGAAGCGTAGGGGACATGCGCTTGCCCACTCGACTGATAGGTTAGGTTCTGTGTGCATTGTGCACGGCGCACTCTCGGGCATTCCTTGCATGACAGAGCCCTGGCGACGTACGCCATTTTTGAGATACTCCGAAAGCACGCATATCCTGGGAAATAAGCTGCTCTAATCGCCCGTCCAGCCAATTTTGGACCACCCACGTCGAAAATACGGGCGCTCCGGTAAAGCTTTACACGTGCTTGTGTAGACCTCGAAGAGGCGAATCGAATGGTACCAACCTTTACTCAAGAAACCTAAAACTGAAGGAGTTATGAGCGTGCGACGCTTTGCGACGCCATGTTGGCGTTTTTTCGCCCACTTTTGACCGTGCGGCGCGAGCGGTATTGTAGATAGTCCTCGATTTCAGTGACGGGAAAATTTTCACAACAGAACCTATTGTGATTCCACAAAACGATCGGATCCTCGCAAGAAAAAGCCATCGGAAAACCTGCACAAACTCTCTCATGGCTCGGGGTGGGATAACCTAAGACGGAAAGGCTCCACCGGTGTTCGTCGATGCCGGAGTGAGGATCCATAAGGAAATATACTTGAAATCGGTCCAGGAAGAAGTTTTGAAGCCATGGTCCATTCCTCGCTTCGGAGACAAGCCATGGTGTTTTCAGCAAGACTCGGCTCCTGCACACAAGTCGAGTATCGTCCAGCAGTTGTGTCAACACGAGCTTCCCAAATTCATCCCCCACGAAGAATGGCCACCAAATTCACCAGATTTGAATCCTCTCGACTTTTCGCTCCTATCAGTTTTAGAGCATAAGATCTCAGCTACCTACAGGACACAACAACTTGGATTCGCTCAAGGCTGCATTTAGGAAAGCGTGGGAATGACCTCGATGAGGACTACCTGCATGCAACCTGCTGCGCCTTCGAAACTCGTCTGAGAAGCTGCATAAGCGCAAGAGGAAGGCGCTTTGAATGAAGATTGTAATTTTTGATTGAGAAGGAATTTAATAAAGATTGCAAAGGGTTTTTCTCTGTTTGGAATTGTTTGTGTTACTATGGCAGGCACTTCAAATATTTGAGACCCATGATAAATGCGCACCCTGTAAGACTTCGAGTCTGTTACTCACACATCGTATCTCCAGCGGCATTACATGCATACGGCTGGAAAAAATTAAGTTGTTTATTTAATTGGATTCTCAGCCTATTTTTTGTTGCAGGACCATCCCTTTGAGCAACAATCGACAACAACAAATGCATAAAACAATGTGATATACAATTGCTTGTGGCTAGATAACATTCTTCGGTTACAGTGATGTCTACGGGTGTTCGTTAGGGATGGGCGAAATTTCAGTTTTGGCCGTTTTCAGTTCTTCCGCCTTCTGCTTTTTGGAACGGAAAAGCCGGCCCATGATTCACTTCTTTGCGCGAGGTGTTCACCTTCTGAACTTAAACAAAACCCAGAAGAAAGAAATCAGCAATGCGCCATCGCCCAAGATGTGTGGCACCTCGCTAGCAGAGAGTGTGTATTGAAAATGTGTAGGCACTGCGTTAGGGCTCAAGGTGTCCACACCTACAGCATGCAGCTTAGCGTTCTGATTGAAATTGCTCCGTTTATTTATCCAGTGCACTGCGATGATCACTTGACTTGTGATGTAAGCTGAACTGTCTTTCTACCTACTCTGGAAAACGGTTGTGAAGCTTAAAAAGCTCCTGCAAAGCTCCTGAATAAGGGATTAAATGGAGTTGCATATTCCTAGTATGAAATTAAGAAAGAAGTCTGTCTGCTTGAACGGTTTGAACATTTATGAAAAGTGAAGAGGCGTGAATCAAACTAACCGCTGTGAATCACCTGCCTATCACCTTCGATCTCAGAGCTAAATCAGCTTCTTAAAGAAGGGTTCGTGAACAGTGTGCAACAAGGGAGACTATTTGGAAACTACGCGCTACCGAATAGTCTAAAGCAGCAAAAGCTTTTAAGAGCGCTTGAACCAAGAATCAAATTCCTTAACTGGAGATGCATTTTTCAATTACTCCTCTGAAAACGCTTGGTTCAATGCGTTTAAGACGCATTCTTCTTACTTGCAATTTTTTCGCATAATCTTGGATTTAATACACTAGCAAGTATTAAAAGTCGAATACGAATACGAATACGCGGATCTTTTACTGTCACATAGTTAGTGCCATCATTTTAGATATATGTATGAGAAATTGAATGCATCAGGAATTTGTGTTACTATCGTTTCTGTGTTTCACACTCCGGTTTTCGAACATCTTTTAGCTCCTCCGTTCCGCCTTACCTGTTCCACTTTCGTCGAAATGTTTTTCCCACATCCTAGTCTGATCAATGCTGTCATCTCCCTGTGCAAAGAATATTGCCTTCAGTTACAGGCGGTTAGAAAATCTTGTTTGTGAATGGTAGTCAAACTGAGGATAAACATATCACGATGACTGTATAGTTAAGCACTACTTTTACGATACGAATAGCCTATTCAAGGCTTAACACTGATTAATGGGCGATTCGTGTTGAGCCTCACAATCAGATAAGCGAATAGTGGAACCGTTTTGTCAAACAAAAGCCTTACAAAAGATTATGAGATAGGCAACAATAACATTTTTATTTCAGCTACTAGTAATAGCAGCAAGGCAAAATATTAACATCATTCTGGATCACATCCTTTAGAGATTCGATTCTTCTAAACAGTTGGAAGAATAGAGTCGCACCCATGCTGGCACAGTTGAAAAAAGGTAGAGGGTTGCCCCTGGAATGGCATAGTTTACATCGTCATATAGCTCAATGAAAACATCATCTAACTAAATCATTTCAACATGAAAGCGTTTTTGAGCAAAGCATTATTTCGACGAATTATGTACCGTCACGTCAAGGTAGAGACATCGCAAACCAAACAGTTCACTTTAGAAAACATGATGAACACCTTCCAAGTCAAAATGAACCTCTTCCGGTATGACATCGTTTGAGGTGGCTAAAATAGATTTCCACTTAACGACTCATCCCTACTTTCTTTGAAAATTTATTGGTCCCTCCAGGTAGGCCCAAAAAGTCTGCGATTCGGAATTTATAAAATTCTAACATTTTCGGCCATAACAGTGTTAACTGTTGTTGACTTTCGGATGCAGTAGTCTCCATGCTCGATTTTCGAAGAACCTGGGCATGCCGTAAGAGCAGGTATGGTTCTTCTGCGCCGCTTAAGTTTGTTGTTGTGAATCAACGTTTGGAAAAACACGATGTGTGTCGAAACATCACCCCGCGATAAATGTTAATTCACCACAACAACAAACCCGAGTGGCACAGAAGCACCTTTCTACTATTTCAGATGCAACAACCGTAAATATGTATTACGTCATGTGCTCGTTCTTGTCATTTACATAAAACTGTTTTCTCGGCGTTGTACATACAGTGAGTACATACACTCACATGTTTTTCATTATTGTTGATTTCATTAGTTCCTGCTGCAGTGCTAGTTTATACACAACTCCACGTGAACAGCATTTATCCGATTAGTGGCAATGCACTCGCCCACATAAGCCAGTGGACGAATCCATTGCCAATATGTTCGCTTGACGCATTTGAAATTTTACAGCACTTCAAACTGATTCTGAAAAGACTTCTTCATCGGAACGAATAAGAATTGCATTGTTTTCCAAACGGTGATCTTCTTCTTTGGATGCTTTAGCACTGAATTAGTAGGTCTTCAAAGAAAGTTGGAATTGATTTTTCACGTTGGAAAATCATACCGATCCTCTTAAGGAGTTCCTAATTAAATTTGTAATTCTCCAAATCGATTTGAAACACTATCATCTTGATTTCTATAGATGCCGTAGTGGTTCAGATGCCTTTCTTTAAGTTTGAGGAGTGCTCACTATGACAAAAATAAGAACATAAATTGGATGTGCTAACTACCCATACCAAGCTGCTCATTTCCTTTTGGAGTGTTCCAAATCATCGGCAAATGAGATGGCCGTCACCTGCAAACGACTGATGTATAATAGAGCTTTCGAAAGGAATTTAATGGAGCACGTTTTCAGGACCATCCAAATCGAAAGCGCCATATTCTCCTTGAGAGAAGATTAAAATATGAAGGAGGTCTTCACCAGAGATTCGATGACATCCATGTGTACTCACCTTTTCTTTTCCTATGCTCAGGTCTACCTCGTCTTCCTCTTCTAGATTGCCTAATCCAATGTGCGTTTCCTTTTTGACACCTGAATTGACTTCAATTGTAGACGAGTTCCTCAAAAAATTTAATGGAGGTTTCAACGCCATCTACAAAGAACGGAATGGACAATCTTCTCCGAAAGTCCCAAAACCCGATTAAGGAAGCGACATTTCATAATGATAATCATATCATATCAGAAGGTAATAATAAAAAAGAAAGTCAAATTTGTCCTACTCAAAGTTGACATTGGCGCGGAATATTCGGTGTTGCCGTACGCTGTCAATCAGGTCGAGCGCTTTTTTTGAACGTTCTGCCCGCAATATAACACTTTCGGTGTGATTTTTGAAAACAAGATGCAAGTCGACGTTCAGTTTCGGAGAAATTCAACAACCGTAGACTTTGACGTTCAATTCCGAATAGTATTCCGAAAAATCGTTATTGAACAAACGCAGGTCTCGTCGCTGATTTGGAGTAATGCGTGAACAAGTGCGACTTACGATTTACGCCAGCGTTGCCGGAAAACGGCCTAAAGGACGACCTAGGCAACGCTAGCTTGATACGTTGCACGTGGACTTAAAGGAAGCTGGTATCCACCCCGATCAAGCGTTTGATCGTGCGAAGTGGCGTCATCATACCAGAAGAGCGGACCCCGCTGCTAAGCGGGACAAACGCTGAAGAATAAGAAGAAGAAGAAGTGCGACTTACGATTATTGACTAGTCGAGCAATTATCTGAACACGGCTCTAACAAGGAACGCCTGTGATGTTATCACAACGATTCTCAACAACACCTATGTATACCGTCTTGTAGAACTTCTAACGAAGATACTCCAGGGATAAAATTTGTTTTTGCTGCGGCCCATCGGGTGCTTCAAAAGTGGCATAAAATTGTTGTCTAGTAAACCCCCTTCGACTTACAGCCGGCTCGAGATAATCGAGACCAGCGGAGCCAATCAGCATCTTACAGAAATTCTGACCCATATTTGGGTTAAAGTGGAATGCTTACACGAAATCAGTTTCAAATGAGCGCGAGAAAATGACCAGTAGTAATTACATGGGTTCGGCAAGGGGATACCATATCCCCGAAGCTCTACAGCGCCACCCTCGAAAACGTCATGCGCGAACTAGAATGGGAAGACATGGGAGTGAAGGTCGACGGCCGGCAGCTGCACCATCTGCGCTTCGCTGACGACATCGTGCTCATAACACCGAGCATCAGTCAGGCGGAGCTGGCCGACTTCGATCGGGTATGTGGGAACGTTGAACTGCAGCTGAATACGAGACGATGTCCATGAGGAACGGACAAGTTTCTTTTTTTATGCCCCATTCTCGCTCAACGGAATGACATCTCCGAATGCTCTATCTACGTGTATCTGGGTCGCGAAGTCAATATGGCCAACGACCTAGCACCAGAGCTGAGCAGGTGGAAACGAGCGGCTTGGGGAGCTTTCAAGAGCGTCGAAGAAGTCGCGAAGAAGACGAAGAACGTCCGACTCCGTGCCCACCTATTCGACTCGACTGTTCTTCCTGCCCTAACATACGCCTCAGAGACCTGGGCTGTACGAAAGCAGGATGAACACGCGATCAGCGTCGCGCAGCGTGGAATCGAGAGGACGATGCTGGGAGTGACACGACTCACGCAAGTGAGAGAAGACCTCCGGAGTTTCGAACCGATCGCCGACGTTCGAAGATCGGAGACACTGTCGCATGGGCCAAGTCGTCAAGAATCAGATGGGCCGGCCAGGTAATGAGATTCGCAGACACCCGCTGGACGGCCATCACCGACTGGATTCCGCGGGATGTCAAGAGAACACCAGGACGCCGCGTTGGTCGGACTTCTTAGTGAAAGCCCTGAACGACCGATATGACGCTCTTCGTGCCCCTCGAGCGAAGAGGATTCATTGGACCACTCTGGCACGGGACAGGGACGAATGGAGACGCTGCTGGTGCCCGCTCGAGCAAGTCGATGATCAAAGGGACGACAGGTGACACAGGTGAATTGCATGGGGAAGAATACGTAGAATAATTCCCATCCACGAGTTACTAGACGACAAGTTTTTGCCATTTTTGGGCCTTCCCGTGGTACGCAGGAGAAACGAACTCCAGTTTTGTGGCCCTTCTTAGATGCCCTACAAGCCCATTAAGTCTTCTTAAGAATAGTTGGGGTAATTTCAAAGACGACCTCTGCAAGGCACCTCACTCAGAGCACGCCAATATTTCACATGCATAGCACATGCTGGAGCATATAATAGTTACTGTAGAACTATCAGACCGTGGAGGTTACTGCCGAAGACATGCGATGGTGTGTAGTCAAATGGGATCTGCCGTACGGTTCCATGGCTGACTGGTTGAACACTGCTGCGTCGAATTCTGAGCACATCAATTTAGTCGATGTAGAGCTAATGCGTAGTTTATGGATGCTCACGTCTTACTGAGAACGGCACTCGTCTTTCTCGGGAGAGGAGTTGACGTTTTGCGTATATACGGAACAGCAGCTGAAACAAGTGAACGTGGTAACATACGGGAATTAGCAGGAGCCGTTCGCAATATTGATTCTGCCCTCAGAAGCAACGTGATTTATGTAAGTTTGAAAAGTGGTGAATGGAATGAAAATTTTAAAATAAGTCAGTGGAATCTGCACAGCTTTCACTCACGTTCATCCAGCGGATCTGTGACATCGACGGCGACCATTTTGACTGGCTCGTGTGAGTTGTCGAACCTATGTGGTCACCGTTATCAAACAAAAAACGTTACAGAATCATAACTGGCTTTTATGACCAATCGGCTGGGGTCACATCAAGGAATTCCGAGAGGGAACCAGGGTGGAAGCGAATTCAAATGTTAGAGAGTAAGCGGTATGTAAAGAGAATAGGATGCTGATGCTGTCGGTGCTTTGGCTGGCCACCGCCACACTTTCCACGAGCATTGCACACGGGAGAGCAAAAGCTCGCTATGCACCGAGACAAATAGATATCTGCTTATGAGATCGTAATACACTCACTCAACGCCTTCAGCAGAGCCGTGAAGAGTGAAGCCGGTTCCGCGACGTTGACTGTCCTCGGAGTAAATCGGCTGGTAGTTTGGATCCAAGAATCTATCTGGCAGTAGTATTGGGCACACGTCATAGGTCTCATCAACTATTGACAGCCCGGTCTGTAACACTGCAATGTTGAGTTATGCAACGAAACCATGGAGCTTCGACCCTTCTCGATTACGAGAGATAATGCCCGAACCGCGCCGCGTCTGTTTCGGTGCGAGAAAATGCCGGCAACCAGGGGAGAAAACGCCCGCAGCCAGGGGAGAAAATATCTGTGGCCACTAACGGTTTTTGACAGGGTTCATTACAATAACCACTACAACAAAACACATGGTAATCACGTGGACGGTATTTTGCTATTTTAGGAATACGGTATTTTGCTCATGCCGTCGACTAAAGGGCATGACAAGTCGTGGGCGTGACAACTGAAACTGTTGCACCGTCACTTGGATTCCCTAGCAGACTTGATGGCCTTAGCATGATAGAGAAGGTTTGGAGAATATGAGGAAAGATTCTCCTTATAACAGTCATGCTCAGCGGTTAAATTAGTACCAACGGTGTTTTATGTGAAAAGAACACTTGAAACACTGAAAGGAGCGAAAGAAGCGTTTTCGCCCAGATCTCAATTTCTAGCACGTAAAACTAGAAAACAAGCACATCAACGGAACATGGTAACTTAGAATCACTTTTCGAAGCACTGAGCCGCGGAAATGTAGGCCACCTCAATTGTTGAGTTTGTTTTTAAGCCACATGAATGCCACATGAAGTGAACAGTAAGGTACATGCACTTTAAAGCCATGAGAAGTAGAAAATGAAAAATGGCAGACCTTGTTTGGGAGTTTATTTACAAATTGGTTTTTAGGTTTTACTGAGTCCTTCTGATGAAGTCTTCATTTTTGACCAATCATTTCCTTCTTTGCTAGAACAGGATTTGAACATAGCTATTTCAACATTCATTGCTTTTCAAGTGATTGTCATCTGATACACCGTTGGTATCGTAAATACTTGTTGTGCCCTTTTTTATTAAAGTTTTCTCAGTATAGGATTTCTATTTTGATTGCTTTGTTGCTGTTTTTCTGATATTTCCACATATCTGAATAAAGGATTTAAATATCTGAATGCTTAGTTGCAACATAGGTTTCACCAAAAACGCTATTAAAATGACCAGAACCTACATTGTAGCACCTCGCGAAAAATCGTTTAAGCCACCTTCTCGAAGTATAGAGTATTTTTCGAACATGAAAATTTGCGATCAACTTCTTATGAGAGCTTTGGTACAAATGAAACGTTGCGGATACGTCCGGTGAAGGCCCTTCTACGGTTTTTTCACAGTTTCAAACTTTCCTTAGTTTCCTAAGTGGTGACTACCGCTCAAAGTTGTTTTCTTTATTACTATATTTGTTTATTACTATTATTTGTATTATTTGCTATTCACCACATGATGGTGTGCTATAGATTCTTCTCGTCGACCCGGGGATTTTCTCCCTTGGTTGCGGCCATTTTCTCTCCTGGTTGCGGGCATTTTCTCCCTATTTCGGGCATTTTCTCCGCACGCAACGCGCGCCGTGAGATTCGGACATTTTCTCCGTAGATCGAGCTTCTCAGCTTCTATGCTACAGAGTCCGTCTTAGGGTCTCTCGAGCAGAGGGTCTGCCCTCCTGTATAGACTTGAGGAGAGAACAAAGGTTAGCTTGAGATTTTTAAATCCTTAAATGTCTAACGAGGAGGATTTGTTTGGAGTCGTGGAGATGACCCTACAAACAGCATCAATGGAGTGGATAACCTCAGAGTATTAATTTCTTAAGAATGATTTCGCCTGGATATAGAGTATCTGAGCAACATGGCGGGAATGGAAAGGTCTGGAAAAGCTCGTAGTCGCGAACTGGCAATATTAAGCTACAGTGACCAACGCTCTGCCGGCAACAACAGAATGATTAAACGAGCTTCATTTAGAAACAAGTGTAAATTACATTACAAGCACATGACAGATAGACTCACCGCTATGTTCTTGTCGATGAGGAAGTTGCATTCAAAGTCGTCGTCGTCCTCGCCGAGAGGATTCAAAAGCACCTCAGCTACCTGCGAAAATATTTGTGAGACGAAGACTTGAGTTACATCCAGTACTTAACATTCTCTCACCAAAGCACCCCACGTACCAACTACCCGGGATCAATGTAGAATTGGACGATGGTTTCCACACTTCTCAATGGTTAATGCTGCAGGTACCTATCCAATATGTTATATATGTTCAACTTTCAGATTGAATTGACCAGTTTTCACGCCAAATTGGGCATTCTTCTTTTAACCGGAACGATTGCTTCCGAAATAAGATGGCTATCTTCGAAATCAAAACGGTCTTCCTACAAGTTATACTACACTCTCAAAGATCGTTAGAATAATTTTTGCTCAAGAAAAATTCGGTATAACTTTCGTTGGAATTTTTTAGTGCAGCTCTCCGTATGGGTCTAATAATTTTGTCTTTTAAATAATAGACTAAACCTTGCTTTAAAGCGCAACAAAGCAGCAATCATTCAGTGCATTAAAAGTCGAGATCGGGCCATTCAATCAAAAAGTTGGTCATGATTTTTCAGTGATAATGTTACTGCTTGGATGAAGAATCAGTTTAAGGACACACGGAATTATATGCAACCCTGCTGAGATTTATATGTTAAAAGATAGAGCTCGAGCTGCTGAGCTGAAGTATATGTTTCTTTTCACAAGTACTTGACTTTTAAAAAAGTTATTTAAAAAGCCGCCTTGGAATACTACAAAGCGTTCTTTTCTGCAATTGATCAAGACATACGCTCGGTATATGTGTGTTTTTTACAACTGCTTTTGCTGCAATGATTGCAGCTGTAAAACTCCATGTAAGCAGAAATGCCGCTATCAATCGATTAAAAATCTCGTTGTCTTGGACGAGGGCATGGTGCAACTCTTCGTTTGGCATTAAAAAATGGTGTCTTTCTGCTCTGTGAAACATGATTTAAATCATTATTTTCCTTAACAAATAAGAATTTTATGAAATTTCAAGCAACATGTAAACTTGCAGATGAATTAGATGAGTCACACTAAAATTTTCCTTCAACAAAAATTTATTCTTACCTGTCCGAGAGTCTTTAGTTTAATGTGATAGAGGCTTGTTTTGATTTGGAAGTTGCTCAGTTTGATTTCAGACTTGATTAGAAGAGTGTCGAAATTGGTGTGTAAAGTGCACAATTTCATTTGAAAAGTGTCCGATTTGACGTGAAAACTGTACGCGTATGGAAAAGGTTTAGTTCTTCATCAAGCAAAAATAATCCTGCTGGATGGACAAATGACAAGTACCGCTCCATATTTCCCGCGATAAGGGGTGAGGTGCTAAAGTGGCGGCTCCTAAATATTCATTGCAAAGGGAGATACTCGATGAACCAACCAACATCGATCAATTACTACCCGATTCTTGGGCAAAACCCGGAAAACGGTACCAATTCGACAGCCCGGCCTTGTGGTTGATGGTATGTATACGTTCGAGCGTTGGTACTCCATAATCTACGACACATCTCTGGCGTAAAGGCTAAGAATACAAGGAAAGACGATATTCAAACACTATTTGAGAGGCGCCGCGCATTTCGCTTATATGCGATATCGGGAAAGCGAATGAAATCGAAATTCGAACGTGTATTGAGTTTATACAATATACTGCGGTAGTTAATCGATGTGAAACTCAGTGTGAGAAAGAATCCATTTAACGAATATTTACCAACAGTTGAATTCACACGTGACAGCGCATTGAGAGGAAGCGCTACCTGTCGTCTGCGCATCGAGTCGAGATTCTTGGTTTGATTTTCCCGCTCAGGCCAACTAAGCTCTAAATCCCTACATGGTCGGAAAATAGGCTCTACACTTATCTGTAAAGGTGAAGATAGCGAGTTTCACATCGATTGGCCACCTCATTTCTAGGTATATTTTATGCATTCAAGTTGCGTCCACAATATCTCGCAGAAGTAGCATGCGTGGCGCAACACAAGCAGGCTTGACTAACCTCTTCCTCTACCCTTTTATCCTTTATCCACTGTTTTGTTTTGTGTAGACCTCTACCTGTTTAGTAATCTATATGCAGTTTGCCCTTATTTTTGTTACAAAAAGACTTGTTTCTCTTCCCGCGATAGCATCACCTTTGGGTGATGTGTTATATGGGGGATAAACCCTCGATTGGTATAGATTACCCCGCAGCTTTCTGCCCTGCTGATGGTGTTCCGGGAGTTTATTGTAGTACTTCATATCCTTCCCTATTCTGAGATGTCGTGTGTGGGGCATTATCCACGACAATTATACGTACGGGAGTTAGTTATTTCAGGTCTATGATGCAATAGAATACTTCCCAAACTGGATTAGGGATCGCTTATTCAATCTCTGTGCCATATCCTTCCTGAAGTCTGTAAATCGGCCTACAGTTTTGATAGCTTTAAATTCATATAGGCTTCGTACCTTCATCCAACCGACAAGGAAGAGGAACTCGAGTATCGTCATAAATGGTACGCAGAGGTCGATCTGAAATTTGAAAGCCCTTTGGCATTCTCCATTTCTCTTTGACTTTTCTACGCTTCATGTTTTCAAGTGTATTTCAAACTCTTCGCTCTTGCACATTTTTTCCTACAACTATCGATAGTACTGAGCATCAAAAACCTACAATGCTACGGTTGTTTGCGTCGGGGCTTACTATGAATTGCCTTGCGATCATGCAAATCAGAAAATACATTCGAACGGCGAGAAATACCACCTGAAATGGAAAACTGAAGCTTCCTTAACTTTTCTCAAAGCCATTTACACAAACATTTGAAACAATACAAACTATGTGACATACCTGCGGATAGGCGATAGGAATGGGCACCCAGTCGAAGTTGCACAGTAGCGCGAGATTCGTTCGGAACAGCCGGATTTCCTTGAATAGAGGGAAAAGAATTCCGCGCAGTCATTACTGAGAAGAGATGGCCTCACATTCTGCACGGCCATCACAGCTGGCAGGGTTTCGATGCATTCCTCCTTGTACGCTCGCATGCAAATTGTCAGAGCCCAGTTCAGCGGAGCCCAGTACTTGTTATACACCAGCTTGATATTGTCCAGATCCTCTAGCTCGTTTTCGTGCAAAAATCCTTTAAGAAATTGACAAATACGTTTCCAGTCTTTCGTCATTATTAAGGCGAACACCGCTCTTGCATGGTCGCCCATTTGGAACAAAGGTTTAGTTATTCTAACAAAAAAGGTTAGAATAAAACTAATTTGGCTAGATTTAAATCACCATTTACAAATATATAGATTCGAAATCACCATGGAGTCGTTCTTTTTACAACGGCACATTTTTGGCTTGACGATAGACTTCAGATTATGTGGCTAGCTTTGCAGTCTACGCCAAAGCACCTCTTGCGGATTTATGTTCCTCACCTGTTCCAAAAAAGTCATGAAGCTTTCCGCTCTTTAATGCTGCGTAGGTATAGTACTGAGCATGTGCTACACATATCACAGCAACCATTTCGGTCCATGCAACTAACACATTAATGTTCACAAGGTCGACGATGTTTCGTTGCAACAACGGCTACTTCATGCAAAGGAGTTAGTCATTTACAATGACGACATTATGAGATCCGGTGGCTCATAGGTGTCTGCCCGTGTGGAATGATATTAACCACCGCTAGCTCGCAACATCTCGTTCCATTTTTTGCACTGCTGCCGTCGGTTTTTACAAATGTTTTTTCTGTTCCTTAATCACTTTGATAGCATAATCTCCAATACGAATAATGAAGAAAAATGCAGTTGCACTCATTAGATATGTCGAGGTGAAATATTGTACTAGGAAGGAAACCATTTCTACAATCACATCAATTCAAGTCAGTCTTTCCGCCCAGACTTCATCCTTCATTTTTGATGTGCTCATCACGAATCTGACGCACGTTTTACTTTTTTCATATTGTGGTAGGTTACGGTAGGCACGGAAGGCTGTCGGCATCATGATCAACAAGAGGCGCCGATCAAAAATCTGACATCCATTTTTAGTAGTCTATTTTGCAATCATCTTCTATCTATTAAGAAACATATAAAATCTGCAATCGGATCAATTCAAGGCAGCTTATCATCTTCAAATCAATCTAATAAATCACCGTCAAGTGTCCATATCTGAAAAAGAAAAAATCACTGAAGGATAAAGGACGGCATTACTCAACCTTTTTTGGGACGCGCCATGCATTCCACTTCTACGGGATGGCGTGGAGGTGACTTGAATGGGTACATGGCCATCAGGGATGGGCGGAATTTCTGTTTTCTGTTTTCTGTTTTCTGATTTTCTGGCCATTTTTGACAAATTTTTTCTGTTTTCTGTTTTCTGGGAAAATGGCCAAAAATTGGCCAGAAAACAGAAAATAGAGTTACGAACAAAATGTTATCACAGAAATCTAATTAAAGGAATCCAAAAAGTATTATAGAATAGTGAGCTTCATTCCACAATAGTATTTCTAGAGCATCTTAAATGGAAAGCATGTGGCGTTTTTGGATGTGCTCGTGTAGTAATTGCGCCGCATACTCATGAACTATCACTAAAAATTTTATATTAAAACTTTAAAACTAGTATTCTGAGGGCATTAAATTATGTACTAACTAACCACTTGCCCTAGAGTTACTGCAGGTAGGGTTATTCTCCACCTCCGGTTTAAAAATTGATCACTGTTAGTCGGTGATCCCCAATATCGCTTTCTGCGGAGCCTTCGTCGAAGCTGCTTTTCTAACTATGAAGATTCCTCATTGGTGTCACAAATTAGTAAGAGAAAGAAAAGTTTTAGTTACCTTCGATTTCGCTGCTGTAATGATACAGAACTGATACACGAAATTTCTCATTTATCACTTATATCATCTGTCGTCCCATTGATCATCGAGTTGTTCAAGCGGACACCAGCAGCGCCTCAACACGTCCATGCCACGTGCCAGGGTATCTAAAGAATCCTTTTCGCACGAGGGACACGAAGAGCGTCATATTGTTTATTCAGGGCTTTGACAAGTCCGACCAACGCGTAGGTGGGCATCCTGCTGTTCTCTTGACATCCCGTGGAGTCTAGTCGGTGATGGCTCTCGTCCACTCGGTGTCTGCGAAGCGCATTACGTGGCCCGCCTAATTTTCGACGACTTGGCCTATGCGACAGCGTCCCTGATCTTCGAACGTCGGCGAAGCTCGGAAGTCTCGAGGCCTTCTCTCACTTGCGTGAGTCGTGTCACTCCGAGCATTGTCCTCTCGATTCCCCGCTACGCGACACTGATCGCTTGTTCATCCTGCTTTCGTAGAGCCCAGGTCTCTGATGCGTCTTTTAGGGCAGGAAGAACAGTGAAGTGGAAAAGGTGGGTACGGAACCCGACGTTCTGCGTCTTCTCCACGACTCTCTTGACAGCTCCTCAAGCCGCTCGCATCCTCCTTCCCAGCTCCGGCGCTAGTTAGTTGGTCATGTTGACTTCACGACCCAGATACACGTATCTGGAGCATTCGAAAATGTTCGTTCCGTTGAGCGAGAATGGGGCATCAGAAACCCATCCGTTCTTCATGAACATCGTCTTCGTAAGATTCAGTTGCAGTCCAACGTTCCCACATACACAGTCGAAGCCAGCAAGCATTTTCTCTGCCTGGCTAGCGCTCGGTGTTAGATGGTGTAGGTGCAGTCTGTCGTCTTTCACTCTCATGTCTTCCCATTCTAGTTGTCGAATGACGTTTTGAAGGGTGGCGCAGAAGAGAACCGGGGATATAGTACCCTCTCATCAAACCTCTCTGTTCACTTTGGCAACGACGTTGCTAAAGTGAACAAGTGAACAGAGAGGTTTGATGAGAGGGCAACGACGTTGTAGAATGGCGAGACCTTTGTCGGGAATCCACTCTGCAGCTCTCGAAGGACTCTGATGTACACAGTAGGAACGCCCTGAACGAGCAGGACTTCGACGACCGCTTCAGTTTCGACAGAGTCGAATGCCTTCTTTAGGTGAACGTGCAGCGGCAGCTTGTCCTCTCGCGACACTTCGATAAGCTTCGTAATGATGTGTATGTGGTCGATCGTACTGAATCCTCTCTGAAATCCTGCTTGTTCGCAGGACTGTACTTCATCTAGCGTTCTGCCGATCCTATTCAGGAGGACTCGAGTTAACAGCTTATAGACTACGTACATCAGGCAGACCAGGTGATTGTTGCTAATGTCGTGCACTCCCCTGTACAGCAAGGCGGTTCTGCTGGTCTTCCACTAAGATGTAATATGATATATAGATATGAGATGAAATAATAATGTGATAAAGAGGGTATATGCTCGGTCTTCATTATATGGTCTCTACGCATTCAAAAAAGCATCTTCACCTAAGATCTGTTGTGCTGACAGCCCCTTCAGTCAAAATCTCGTACTGTACTGTAAGGCACCAAGCCAGTGCACATCTTTAGTCGGCTAAGCAGTAACTAGGTGCTGTAAAGAGCATTGGTAAGTTGGCCTGAGAACTTTCAGTTACGCGGAAACTAGGCTACTTACAATGAAAGGTATAACCAAGAACGAAACGAACTAGGAATACAGATTCTAGCGGAGCCAGTAATACTCAACGAATCTCTGCACAGCTTTAGAGTATGTTGCGAGAGTGCGTCTACAAACTCAAGCAATTGAGTTGAAATATGGAAACAGTGATCACTGATTCATCGTGTTCGGTACTCTAAAAGTTTCTTACTAGTGGGACCATTATCTGATTGAGGCGTTCGCGGTGAAACGGGGCTGATGAGTAATGTTGTGTACTTCACTGTCGAGATTCCTAGGATCTATCAGTCCAGATTTACAACTTGCTGATTGCAGTAGACTGGAATGTAGTAGAAATTTTTATAAACGCTTACAAAATAAAACGCTGGTCTGCGACTACATTTCTAGTCATACAAAAGCATTTGCTACTGGAAAAATGAATCTTTGGGTAAAATAATTAGATCGTGTGATAATTTCCAAATTTTCTGTTTTCTGATTTCTGTTTTCCGATTTTTCTGGCGTTTTTGGCTTTTCTGTTTTCTGGTTTCTGTTTTCTGACGAAAGCGATTTTCTGTTTTCTGTTTTCTGGGAAAATTTTCAACATTTCCGCCCATCCCTGATGGCCATACAATGAGTTGCGATGGCGAGACGATGGACAAGCCAGTGCTTTGTCATTCCCAAAGAAGTCTGATACTATTTCACCGGCTCCGGAGGTGCGGAAGCCTTGGGTGGCCTAGGTGAGAAATCTGAACCAGAGACCCGGCACCGGGTGCATGCGACAGCCCGAACCTCCTTCGACTGCGCTACACGCGCCGAATAATTAATGATCGAACAAAAAACCGAACCCAATCAACAACGAACACCATAACCTACAGATTCATACAAAGAAATAGAAAGAAAGAACGCGAAACAAAAAAGTCGTCCGCGGGGATATTATGAGCCGCTCGAGAGTCGTACTCGGCTTTTTGCTTCAAAAGGCGATTGTCGTCAATGTGTCGGGAAGAACGAAATTTTTTGAAAAGGAAAGCTTTAGAGATTTTTTAAAATTGTTACAGTTCAAAAAAGTTTATCATGGATAGAAAATGAAAAAATAGAGGATGGCAAGGTTCGATTCCTTTTCGGGGTGCGCCACGCATTCTACACCCGCAACATTTTGTGGAAAATTTGAATGCATGTTGGGCATATGCAACAGCCTGCATTGGCCAACTTATGGACTAATCAGCGCCTCGTTGTCTCCAACACTTCAGTTACCAAGAAACCACCCCCACTGGAACCGAGGCCTTGCTAGGGATTCGCCGGGAATCCAAACCAAGAAGTCCGATTTGGTATGCGGAGGGCAGCCCACATCGCCTCCGAGTGCACACTCTCCAGAGGTTCGAGATTTTAAATCTATACAAAATAATTGTCGTTGTAATGTGGATTTTGAATGGCCCACCATTTTTGTGAAAAAAAAAAAGTTTTTAAACAGGAAGTGATAGTTATAAGACAAACCTGCTACTACAAGGGACTCCATATTCGGAAAACGTCGACGAACCCGCATCGAAACATCTCGAAACACCAGAATCTAAGCACATACCTAGAGCACACAGTACCACTTCTACTCTCAATTTACAGTTAGCGCTAAAGCGGTTTTGTTTGCAAGTCCGAGGACATGAGAACAGACCAGATCAATGTATCCCCGGTATTGTGTGGGTAAAAGTAGGCGAGAAAATTTACCTGAGATAGAACAGTGTATCGAATTATTGTACGTCTATACAGTGTAATCATCTTCGTATCTCCTCTCAATAATGAGGCTACCGTGAGAGCCAGGCTGAAAACGGTGAAATGAAGATTATGCTTCAAATTCCGTTTGCTTCTAATTGGTTCTCAAACGTGACTGAAATGTGTCGGCCAGAAAACCCTGAAAGTTCCAATATATGACGCGCCATAATCTGATTTTCTTCCAGCAACAGACAGTAGTGACCTATTTCCATAACAGATTAAAATTTGATCCACGGTTATGTAATCCTCGTCAACTGCTGAAGATGAGTTAAGATACAAGAAGCTCAGCTACAAGCGTCAGATGGGTCAGGTTCTAGAGAAATGCCCAAAAGCCCTCGGCGATTAACTAACACTGCTTCAGATGACACAACTGCTGGCAATATGTGTCAACGTTGTTCATCCGTCAGATGTTCAATCGAACAGCATTCTTCTAAAGCGCTCACAGCATCCGCAAGCCGACAACTCTGCGAGGATCCTCAAAAATACAGCTTTTTTAGAGAGGAAATGGCCTACTTTTCAATCCAGCCCATGTTCTGAAATATGTTCTTCCATCGGTCGACGACTATAGTGACAAAGAATCCAAGCATGAATGTGAGTGGAATGTAGCTTAGCTTGCTGTCACAGTGCTCAGCTATTCGCTCGAATTGCCTGAAACATCGGAACGAATTCCACAGCACCTGAACCTTTGATGTGATCCTTTGCCACATCGGCGAACTAGTCATTTTCATCAACGACTTTAGCGTTGCGCATAAGTTCCTCGGCCTATATTCTTCGTTCCAGTGAGCTTGGTTTGGAATTTATTGGTTCAAGGAGTCGGATTCATCGTCGAACGAAACCCGGGGTATGCGAGAAAGAATGAGAAAGGATACACACGATATGGCTTTCCCAGTACACCTTACTCATTCGCCGATATACTGATAGAAGATAATCAACGATCGTCCCCTACATATCGTCGCATACCCACGAGGAAACGTTTACCGCTACCCCTAGGTTTGAGTCCGGGAAGAGGAAGCTAGGAACAGGTTGTTGAAAATCAGTAAAGCTCTGATTCAGAAGGTCACATTTATTGATAGTGAAAATCAGTCCAGTTTTTGTTCAGTTGCTCTCCAAGAAGTTGTCTTCAGAGATCCATCCTTTTGACATGGAAATTTGAATATTTTGAAATTTTAAGTTTTCTGCATGTCAGTTGTTGAAGTCTGGAATGCAGCCATCGATAAAATTATGTCACAAAGAAAATTTCTGGAATGTGAGAAAATAAATATTTCTATACCCACATTTTTATTTTTCACGAAGTCTTTTCATTTCCCTGCCTCAACAATTGAAGTGCTTTCACTGCACTGTGTGCCCTAGATATATGGTTAACCACAACGGTCCTACCCTAGAAATTATTACGCATTCATTCTTCCCTCTGTACGTTGACTAAATGGCCTGTACGGTGACGAAGTTCTGCTATTTCAAATACAACGAAGGCGCTGTCAGTAGGGGCGCCATTTATATAGCGTTCGCAAAAAAATTGTTCTAGGTTTTTTCAGGTCATCCTCGTCTTTAGATTTACACTTTTGTAGTCAGCTACTGGGCGCCAGTTTTCTAAAAACAATGCCTACTTCTGTATCACCGCATGTGACTGTATAGACCACATACTTTACACCGTAGAAGCGGAATACATGGCGGCGCATCTCTAAGGAGCAATATAGCACATGACTTTATCCATTTCTTCTAACTGGTTCAAAACTAGATGTCATTGCTCGCTAGGAAGCCTAGGAAGCTTTCAAGGTTAACAATTTGCTAATAACTGCAGGATCGGGTTGTATAGCGCACTCAGGAGGAGCACAGGCTGCCAGAATTTCAAGGCGCAGGACTTCTCAATAAAGCATCGCTCGGAGTACGTGAAATGAAACCAGACTCGAGGACGATCCAACCGTGAAATGTAAGTCGTTGTGTAGGCCTAATACCTAATCATTCAATCAATTTAATTTTTTAAAGGGCTAATCAATCGTCCTCAACAATGTCGAATGGAAGCAGAGTACACGACGCACTTGGTAAAAAGATATGGAATCTATCACCGTTCCCTTTTCTAATATAAGGCCTACATCTGAATAGTAAAATTAGGAAGACATCTTCAGCACGTTTAGAGCATTTCTAAGTCAAGAAAAGCGAAAATAATATTGAAAAATAGATTAGAAAGAAGATGTGGTTGACAATAACAAAATAGGACCAACTACAAATTTTACTATCACAATGAAATAGCGTTCTCAATGGTTGAAAGCTATGCACTAATTGACATGAGAGCAGCGGCTTTCCTAATTCTCCTTCTTCTGTGATATGAAAAAAACCTCCTTCACCAGCTGAACCGAATAAACTGAAAATGGGAAATAAACACAAACGTTAATCCATCTCTTCCTAGGATGCGCCATGCGTTCCATTTCTATTGTATATTGCTTATAAATGGATATTTCATCGTTAGAATGACAAGCGGTAGTCAGTGGATAAACTAGATCAGTGCGATCCACAGACAAGGATGATAGTAGTTCAGTTACCCAATGTTCAATTTTACTAGTAGTTTGCACAATGCGGGACAATTACTATCTACATGGTCACGGTACGCGCGTGAACCGAAACCATTTCCGTCTGTTGCTGGCTATTTACAGTTTTCAAAGCATTAACTACTAGTAAAAATAAACAGGAGTTTTTCACCAAATACGGAAAGTAACGGTTTTATTAGAAATTAAATTCGTTTACCTCCTTGGAGCAAAACGTGCGCTAAAATGGCTTGTTTGGCATAATGGAACTGTAAAAATTGTGGCAACGTTTCATAGCTTAATGATAAGCTAAGTCATCAATGTTAGCAGTTCAAAATAAAATTATAAAAAAGTATTAAAGTATAGGAAAGGGTAAAGATCAGTGTTAGTGTGAATCTCTTAGAGGGCTTCTCCGTTTTACTTCTAATCGTAAAGGCAATTTGAGCAGGCAATTTGGCCTATACAACGGCAGTGGCCGTTCAGTGAACACTCAGTGTTTCATTCTTGCCCATGTATAGAACTAAATCGTTGACCCCTTGTGTGATAGAAGGTCTAGATGGCCTGGGCGGCACCCGAACCTAAGATGCGCACGACATCGCAGCCACTCCGGCTGTTCTATTAAGCGTCTTCAAACAGGCGAAATAGAATAAAACTAAAAACAGCCTACCTCTGTGCTTCTCCAGAAAGTAGGTTTCTGTAGATGAAGAACACTGTGTAGTATCCGCATAGCCAAACTAACAGCTCTGTGATTATGGACTTCCATATTGAGCCTCGCCATCGAAAAAGAAGTCGCAAGAAGGAGAATGTGGACACTGACGAGACGTCGAGGTTGTACGAAACTGTCATCAGTCAGGCTCCGCTTAAAATTCGCAGAAACAGTGCGGTAAATTGAACTTGATAGATATCTCCAAGAAAATAAGCACGATACGACCGGCACTTGTTGCAACGCAAAAATCTAACAAAAGGGACAGACTTGTTGACGATTTGACGGTTGATGGTGCTCAAGCGGTGCCGAAAGAAAATGCCGATCCGAGCGCTCGGTCAAAGGCGAAAACAAATCGGTCGACGTGCATACTTCTGCGATCGAGAGACTGCTGCCCTTTCACAAAAACGATCGCTTGACCGTAGACAAAGCGGGCAGGATTTCTTCCGCAGAGCTCAGCGCTCACTGAGCAAATATCGGATTCGTCTGGCAGCACAACAGTCGACCGAAGGAGTCTGAATGTGAAAGCTGCATGGGCCGGGGAAGCACCGGTATCCATAACGGAATCGATCTGGAGACTGCAGGTGAGCAAACCCATTTAATGACACCTAATGTGTCAACAGTGCCGAATTCTGCTTCAGAACGATCGACTGCTTGTCTTCAGCCCGCCAAGGCCCTCTCGAACGAGGGCTTCATTTGAAGGAGTCTTTTTGGCTACTGTGTCTATCCTAACGAGGACCCATAGTATGACCTAGCACTCGACTTCGTGTTCAAATGTCAACAGAGAGATTTTCAACGATTACCAACGTACCCATCGCTAGGCATTTCCACAATTCTAGCCATAATTTTGAGTTGAAAATAGATTTTCGTATGTAGTTGTTAGTGCTTCTACTCGGAAACTGTCACAAATGAGCGTCATGAGCAGTAATTCGTGACAATAGACCGAAGCCATGCAAGAGGTTGCAGTCCGCCTAGGTACCCACACCTTTGAAGCCACCAGGTGAAGGACATTGAGCAGATGGCAGAAGTAACATCGTTCCCTGACACATAACCATTTTCATATCAAATTCGACGCTTTTCACATCAAATTTGTCAATTTTTTAATCGAATTCGACATCCTTTTAAGCAAGCTTGACGAGTTCGAAATTAGCCTAAACGACTTCCAAATCAAAACAAGTGCCTTCCAGATCGACTAGAGACTCGGTTAGAATAATGTTTTGTTTAAGGAAAATATATTGTAGCTTTCTCTCAAAATTTTAATATACTTGCCGTAATAAGTGAACCTAAGGCGCGTGCAGCGCAGTCGGAGGAGGCGCCGACTGCCGCCTGCAACCGATACCAGGTTCCTGGTTCGAATTTTCCGCCCAGGCCAACCAAGCCTTCCATCCCTATGGGGTCGGCGAATTGGTACCAGACTTGTCTGGGAAGGATAAAGCGCTGACTTGTTCATCGGCTGGCCACAGCAAGTCATTGTATGGCTAAACAAATTTCAACATTCAAATCGACTCCACGACATCCTGTAGAAGTAGGATGCGTGGCGCATCCCAAAAGGGATTGAGTAACGCCCTCCTTTATCCTTATCCTTTAATAAGTGAACCTACGTTAAAATTTCACGAAATTTTTATTTTAAAGAAATATTAAAAGAAGAGGTCGCGCCATTCACTCGACTAGACCGTGGACAGCTTCATTTGATTGATAGTGTAAATGCAGCTTACACAAACCGGGAGGGGGAGGGCGCGACAATATGCTTGTTTGTATAGCGTTCTTTTTGAACCGTTTATATTATATCTGTGCTATCCCACGCAAGCTGAATTACTCCTGTCAAACGAATAAAAAATGCGAAGACAATGTCGAGGACATAGCACGATCTCTTCTGTTAATGCATCAAATGATTTCTTGCTTCTTGCGCATTAAAACGACATTTAATTCAATATTTTCCGTTACAAAACTCTTTCTTTTTTAAATTTCCAACAGTTTGTTCAGTTAGTGGGGCAGGCGATTTGTAAAAAATGAAAGAAAGTTATACTCAATTTCCTCAAAGAAAGAGTTACTCTAAACTAAAGATGGAGGGTTTTTGATCGTTCGTTTTGATTCTTTTTTATTTGAAGAAAGTTAAGCTTGCTTAGAAAACCGTCTAATTTGATATAAAAACTGTCCAAATTCGTTTGTAAAGTGTCCAATTTGATTTGAATAGTGCCAACTTTTCAAGTGTCAAGTATGTCAGTAGTGTCGTGAAAATGGTATACAAAAGCGTAATCCGCTTGTTGGTCCAAAAGCAAAATTAATGGCTGATGAAAGGAAGTGAAATGACTGCATCTACATTTGCAATACTAACCTCTGTTCAGGTCTGGAAGTGGGTGGATACCACGCGAACATGATGGCTGCTAAACTTAGTAAATTACTCCGTTCATTTTCCTTCCCATGGACACTTCTACAGCGGCTAGTTCTATTCACGACTACAGGTGCCTCGGATCTGACATTTTACCTTTTTTCGGGAATAAACGCATACTGACATTAACAAAATATACGAATATAAAAAAATAAAAATCAAATTAAAGCACAATTTTGAAAGGGCGCCTAGTGGAGCTGGAAAAACTGCCGGCTGTCGTGAGCACCCCGAATTCAAGACTCTTGGTCCGGTCTTCCCTGGCCAAACAAGCCTTCTATTCCTCCGAGGTTGATGAATTGTTGCAACCCTGGCCTGAGAGCGATAGAGTACTGAATTGCTCATCGACTGACCACCGTAATTCATTGCATTGACCACATACGCATTCAAGTAGCCTTCTAAACATGTAGAAATCGAAAGCACGGCACATTCCAAACAGGGATTGACATACGCCTTCATGTATCCTTTGTAAAGGTAGATTGATTCACATCCATTTTTGAGTACTCCAACCTTCAGTTGCAATAATGGACGAACCGGAGGTTGAATTTTGTCAATATTAGACTGTTCAACCCCATCCTACTCTCAGAGAGCTTGCTGGACATCGGCTTAACCAAGAGCCACTGCGGAAACATTCTGTGAGCTAGGTATTTAATCACACAATATCGGATTTGAAGGCATTTTCTATAGAAACCACTTGATTTTTTAACTGCTCGCCTACTCCACGAAGACACACAGGAAATTGCCAATAAAATTGGTAGTGAAAGTTGCCTTGCTGCGATGCTTGGATGCGCAACAGCACACCATGTCACAGAATCAATGCAAATAAAAATAAATGGATAAGGGTAGTCCTCCATAATTTGCTGCACTAACTGCAGAAGTACATATTGGACTGAACGTATTGGGACGCAATGTAGAAGTTGTGGCTGTGCGCATCAAATGACAGTCCCAGACAAACATCATGCTATGGAAATACACATGATAATATATTCTCGTCTGGAGTTGTTTTCGAAAAAAAGATTTGTTCAAAAATACATCAAAATTCTACACGTACGGAAATTTCTGCACAAACCTCCTTCAGAACAAGTTTTAGTAACTCAGAGGGCTTTTTTAATGCTCAGTCGCATGCTCTGTTATTCCTACGATTTGACGCCATCTCACCTTAGGGGAAGGAATAATATCTCGCCGAGTTCGGAGGGATTTCCCTCGATGACAAATGTTCTTCCACCGTTTCTCTAACACTCCCAGTTTTCGTAGAGCTTCGCACTCCTCGATAACCTTATCGTTGGTTCTACTGTCTTCTCAGGATGTGCTCATTCATCCTTATAGTTTCTTCCTTGTTTTCAACTGTATTATTAGTCCTTTTCCCTGACCTGGCACCATCACGCAACAACAATTCGGTCCATTCATCGGGACCGCCTGAGCACTCTCGTTTCAGTAGGGTTCAGCTGCCTCTCCTGCGCCTATGCCTGAGACTTGAGGAGGCAGCCGCCGGACGGCTCGCCATCTTTTTTTGCGAAAAATCGCGGGGGCGAGCCGCCGGACAACACCAGATTGTCGGCAGGAATCTAGACTCGCGTTTCGAGACTACTGTACAATCCGCTTCTATGTGACGTCATCACTGTTCGGGGCTACCGTCGAACACATGACGTCGTAATGTATTCTTCGAGAGGCTAGACCACACATGTGACCGATGTCAGGTGCGCGCATGAAATTCTTAGTTGGAAGCAGCAAATTTTAGCTGCTCGAACCCAAGCGCCTTATTAGACGTCCACCAAAACACCACATTGAAGAATTCGTTGTTTTTATTGGCTTTTCTTCATATGCGTTTTGCGTTTAACACCTAGGCTGTAGAACGAAACGTTAGCAGCTCCTTCTAGGTTTCCTTAGGTTTCCTTTTCTCATCCTTGTTTTCTTTACTCTACCTTCGTCATTATACTTTATATCTTGGCTTCTTCGTATTTTGCGTGTTTCGGAGTTACTGCTACTTGTTGCTGTGTATTAGATTCACATACCTAGATTTATGGGATAGCGGATATCTATTAGTGGCTGTCACTCGATTCTAGGTAATAATACCTCTAATAGCAGAGGTCTTCCTTCACTACTGAGAAGTTCCAGGGGAGATCTTACGTGATGAATTTTTTTTTACTGTTATCCGTCACGAGGACAGGAACGAAACGGTAACAGTCTGTTTCCTCCTTCTCTTATCGTGCTATGTACGCTGCAATATGCGACAAGACTTGTTATGTCGGCAAAGCCGTCCTTTTTTGAATCCATAATTTGCCCCTTTTTGACTCCTTTTCTCTCGACCTAGGACGTGACCTATTGATGAATCGGTTGGGGAACGCGCCGACGTGGATGGCAGAGCCGTCTCCTTTGAGGAGCTCGTGTTGGCAGTTAACGTGACCCATCGATAATCGCTAAGGTACCGTGCTGTCGTGGTGGGAAGCGAGTGTCGGTGGAGGGAGCGCTCCCAGCTGCCGGCAGTTTGACGACTGTGCGGCGGTCTCGTCTTCTTGTTTATTCGTCCTATCACACTGTTTTCTTCTAGGGTCTCTTGGCTGGAAATTCGATTAGGTAGCGCTCGGATCTCGGTCGGGAGCCACGTTAGGGAAGCGCGGAAGGTACCAACTTCAAACTGTTCTTCGTCTAGAGGGAGCAAGTCATAGAACGGTGAAAGCATTAAGAGGAAACAAGTGTCTATCATGTGTAAGAGTCTCGTCGGGTATGGTTGCTTATCGCAGCCAACGGGGACTATTCATTAAGTTAGTATTTAGTGATCGGTTATGATACTCTGCATTAACATCCTTGTGATCATGCATCATAGCTTTGTTGTTATTACTCGTGTCGTTACTATGTTGTGTTAATTTGTTAATGAAGGTTCAATTGCCCAAATTTGAAGGTTTCGGATTTGCAGTCTCTGCCGTTTGCATCTCTATTCGTAACCGCACTCGTTGTGATCACTCGTTCTGATTTGGCGAGCAGTTATTCTAGAACGATCGCAATTTCCGAAATGTTACGCATTTACGCCAACTTTTCTGGCGGGAGTTGGGATGCATTTTGAAGAGGTCTTCACTGTGCTGCATTTACGAAAACACTTCCGTTTCGAAACAATGCTCCGTAGGTTGGTTGTGAAATTCAGTTGCGTGCCCTTGCGTGTGTGGCGGACGGCCGATTTCCTCTCTATTCAGTGCGCCAATCTCTAACTATCCGAGTGAAACTAGTAGGCCTTCTAGTTCTTTTTTCTCATCACAGCGTGATAAGATTGTCTCTTCGCATGACTCAATATCGTTTAGATTCTTTAGTTCTTTTTAAAAAATTGCGAGTGGTCTTACGATGATTAGCAGTAAGTGGTTTTAGTAGCGATGATACCGTTGACTAATAGGCAATTAGAACAAATCGGAGCCCGGCTGCTAGTTGCGGCGCACTATTCTATTTCGAACTAGGCCATTTCAAACCGTTGCCCTAGCTGCAGTTGAAGGGGATCTGGTATTGCATCCTATTGCTACTTGAAGACTATGGTGGGTACTATTCAGGATCACGTTTGCCTCGGCATTCAGGGGCTACTGCTTTTGAATCAGTAGTCGTTTTCGCATTTGAAAGATCAACTCTGGATGCAAGCGTTCTCATCGAGGAATTCTCGGCGCTCGATCCTTTCATTTATCTTAACAACTCCATCGTGGGACGAGATATCACACATTGCCTTTCAAACAACACTAAAAGCCATGAAGCTTGTCGTACGATCTCTTTTTCAAGCCTGTCCTTGGCGTACAGCTCCATGATCGAAACGAATTTTACATCACATGACCCGCAACGTTTGTAGTGTAGGATCACCGCTATATGTGAAGCCTTTAGCTCTTCTTTAACGAAACCGGTGTATTCGTCTTTTGCTAGCATTAAAGCGGCTTGTTTTTATTCGAAGCTAAGCGGTTCGCTCCAGTACCCTAACTAAGTATGAAACGACCTTGTAAAAACAAATTTAAATTCAGTAAAACAGGACTATGTCCGCCAAACGGCAATGTGTGGCTTCGACAGGCCAGGATCCTGGGCAAGACTATGCGTATACTCCATACTGTCTTTGTACTTCTTTGCGCTTCAGTTGATTACATTTCAGTTCGCTGAGAAGAACCTATTTCTTCCTCTTTCCAATTAACTCGCAAGTTCGACAAAGAAACGAACAAGAGTTTACCTCCAGCTCGTGGGACAAAACGTCAATCAATTCAGCAGAGGTAGTGTCACTAATCATTACATCGCCTATTGACTTCAATCGGACTGCATTGTTTGAAAAATATTTTCGTACGATGTTGTTCAGAACGTTGCGTTCCGTTCCCTTCAACGTAAAGCAAAAACAGGCCTCGATTTCTTTCAACTGAAAAGAAAGGAACTTCAGATTGTCTCAGCCAACAGCAAAAAATAGGACAACACGGAATGCAATGAAATTTCAGTTCACTCACCAGCATTTATTGCAAAGCTCCGAAACTCTGCTCCTCACATCACCAAGCAGAAGCTCATGCAATGTGGATGTCACTATACGCTGCACCTAATCCGCATACGTCGCTGGCCGCATTTTGTGTTAGCTCTGGCCCTCTTTAATGGTGCTTTCATCGATTTTGCTTCAGCAACTTCTTCGACAGAAATTACATTCACAGATGCCGACGAGCAGTTTTCAAAGGAAAGGTGACTTAGAGGAGACAGCCGTCCTTCACGTGCTTGGATGATGTTGAGGTTCTAGAATACGGCAAAATTCCTATCGCAGTTCTTGGATCTGGTTGTCAGATAGTTGTCGACCATCGTCAGCGCATTACAGATGGCTGCGTAGGCGCAAACATTGCAGTGCGTTTGGATAGAGGTGCTTTCGCTCATAGCTGGTCATGCAGGTCGGATGAGCTTCTTTTAGCTGGACGTATGCTTGAATTGGTGTAAGAACCTGCAGAGAGACCAATGCACACATGGTTCGGATGTCTACCTCTAACTATACGCTTCCGATGGAGCATTCTTTATCTGTAAGGAAACTTTCTAGAAATTTGAGAATACTGGAAAATCCTTCTTTCGAGATAGCTCTTTATACACTAGTTTCTCAGAGCTAAAAAGTACACCTGATCTTTCCTCAGATATGAATCTCAGCAATTCTCTCAGAAATGAATCCAAAACTCACGGATTGCAAAAGACAACCACTACGTCCTTTGCCTCGGCTTTCTTCGTTGCTATCTCTTTCAGGTCGGGACTAGTTTTCCCTATCGCCAATGGTAAGTTCATTTACTGTATTTCAAATTAAGGCCTGCAATACTCGCGAAACTGTAAAAAAATTGTTGCATCATGTTGCTTCTTTCTCAAGCTATGTTTCGACAGATTGAAAGTTTAAGGCACCATTCACAACTTTGCCGAACTGACGAAGAGCATGCAGGAGCGCAGGAAGAATGCGTTACCGCTAAAGCTGTGTTGCGGCTGGAACAAGGAAAGCACTCCAGGAAGCTCTGTACGAATTTCCTCTTGTTGTAAACACCGCTTGTTTACATACATTTACTCAATTAGGCCAATATTCTGGTGCCATCGTCGGTAAGTAGTAGAGTTTCATTTTTCAACCTTTAAAAACTTCTTAACGTACTTTTGTACATAAAATGGCCGAAAAATTTTGAAGCGTGGCCGAGCGGGTGCACCTCATCTCCTACCAACACTACGGCCATGAGTGATGAACTGAAGAGCAACGATGGAAAACAGAAGAAAGCCATTACTTGTTTTTGCGGTGTTTTGCTCCTTGGTATGTGAATTGTAAATTTAGACGCGTGAGAACCAGTGAATCTCTCACTTTGGTGCTCTTTGTTCCTCCTACATCTCAAGTGTATAGTTTCGTATAATAAATAGATATAAATATGTAGAATCGAGATTAGTGAATACTTCTCTAGAACATCCGCTCCTATGTAGCGTTTGTGCTATCGATGTCATAAGTATGATTGCAAGACAGGTGCAGCACAAGAGGGAGTCTTGGTGGGAACGCAGGTGTCATGTGTTCGTTCTCCCGTTTTCGCGACGTCGTTCGGTGTTGGAAAGGCACACCTGTGCTCGTGCTGCTGTGTAAAAGGTTTTTCTTCATCTTCATCTCGCACGTATTTTTTTATTGGAGGAAGTTGATGTCGAATTTTTTTTCTCTCGTAAAGCACACAGCAGCACATTTTATGAGTTCCTCGTATCAATCTAGGCGCAGTAAGACTCTCGGTGGGTGCCACTCCTAGGACAAAGAGTTTCCTTTGAATTTTCTCTTACTACGGCTTACTATCTTAACGCGATCCACCACTAAGATCATAAAATATTTCTCTTAATCGTGAGCTGTATATCAAAATTATCCAACCCTGGTAGGGACTACCCTAGATGAACGGAGATATAATCGTCGAGCAATGAGAAAATAATGCCAAAGGAAGACTAGGAGAAAATGTGTACATGACCAGAAAAAAATCGCTTTTAACAAGTGAGGAATGGAACGCCCTTTTTACTTCTGATAATCTTAAAGGTTAAACCGGTGAAGACATCAGCCTTATGACATCGACTTTCCGTGCACCATAGAAGCAGCCTAGAGGGAGAAAATAAAGCTAGGTTTTTGCAGGTGTTAATCTTTCAGCTATAAGCAACTAACCTTTTTAGAGGGCCGCTAGTTCATTGGGGAGTCTCTGGTCTACAAAGAAAATCATAGTAATAAAAAAGTATTCCAACCTTTTGAAAGGATCTCTAGTTTATTTAGGTGTCTCCAGTCCGTCACAGAAAGTCGCAGAAAATTTTTAAAAATTATTCTAACTTTTTTGGAGGTTCGCTTGTTTATTGAGAAGGTGGCGATGTCCGTTCTTCCACGTGGTGCCACTGGAAACTGCTAAGCCGAGCACCGGCACTAGATTGCAAGCGACAGGCCCTTGTGACAGGCCGGCCTACGAATACCCGTTGTCACATCACATGGTCAGTGACGCGTAAGAGTTCTCGTGTAAATGCCACGGCGTCCGCGGGAGGCGACGCGCACTCGCAAAGCCCGACGAGTGTGAGAAGTGTGCGAGGATCCTTGATGCGACGACGGCATCGGGTGGCAACTGAGCTAGTCCAAAAGTTCCGCAACGTAGGCAAGACCCGCGTAGCAACGTTGAATTTGGGTATGTTGACGGTCCGCTCGTGCGAGTTGGTTGAAGCACTGGAGCGAAGATAGATTTCGGTGCTGTGCAGAAGACGCGGTGGTCCTGCTTCAAGTCAAGGGACGTAGGACGAGGCTTTAAGGCCGTTTTATGTGGAATTCCCAGGACCACCAGTGGTGTCGGTATGATCGTCTCCGAGCGTTTTCGTGACGCGATTGCAAGCGCAGAACGTTTCGATGATCGCTTGATGAAGAAAGTTGTCGCCGAAGAACAGCGACGATGTCATTTCTTTTCTGCATTTGCTTCACAGACTGGCTGTTTCGAGCAAATCAAGGACGAGTTCTGGTCCCTGCTTGATGAGAAGATAGCGGAAGTGCCGTCAGAAGATGATTGTTGGGCAGGTGACCTTAATGGTCACGTCGGAGCAACGAGAGACGGCTACAGCTGTCATGGTGGTTTTGGATCTGGGACAACGCCGATGGTGAGCGTATATTTGAGATGCAGACTCACATGACCTAGCCATCGTGAACACCAAATTGCGAAAGCGTGACTCTCACATCATCTCGTTTTATAACGGTCACGCTAAAACGCAGATCGACTATGTCCTTGTTAGGCGTCGCAACCAAGGCATTGTAACAGATGCGAAGACCGTGCCGCATGAGACGGTTGCCAACACCGTCCACTGATCTGCTCGCTGAAGATCACATCTCCTAGATGTAAACGCGTAGAGAGATGCGGGTCGGCTAGAATCAAATGGCAGCGATTGAAAGAGAAGGAAGCGCCAGTTCCTCGCTTTCCGTTGCCGGCGGTGACGACTGTCGGTGAAACCTGGAAGGATGCTACTGATGAGATAACTCGGGCTGCACGCTTCGAGCTCGGCACAACGAAGCCTGGACGACGCTGGGCCGACAAGCAGGTGTGACTGTGGACTGACGATGAGAGAGAGGAAGTTCGAGAAAAGAAGCGGCTCTATCATGTATTTAACGGTGATAAAACAGTCCTTAATTGGTGGAATTATCGAGAAGTGAAGAGAGCAGCAAAGAAGGCAGTAGACGCTGATAAAGCCGCACACTACGCTTATGTGAGCGAAAAAGTGGAAACGATGGTGAGCGTTATCTTTACCGCCTCGCCAAAGCTCGCTGTCGCCAAGCGGAAGACATCGAGAAGTTCTTTGACATTAACGACGAGAACGGTCATCTTTTGATGGATCGTAGGAGGGCTGTGAAGCGATGGCGCGACCACTTCGAGGAAATCTCCAATGTAGAATTTGAATATCATTCTGTTCCTTTTGCCTCTCTTGTATACGGTCCCGTTCAACTGGGGACTGGAGACTCTGAATGTGGGAACGCTGACCGGAAGGTCTAGCGAAGTGGCTGACCTGATGAAGCGCAGAAGGATAAAAGTCCTGTGTCTGCAGGAAACGCAATGGAAAGGTGCGAAAGCCAGGGAGATCGGAGAAGGGGTCAAGCTGTACTACAACGGAGAGGACACCAAGAGAAACGGGGTAGTGATAGCTGTCGTGGAGTCCCTCAAGGATTCAGTAGCGGCTGTCTAAAGAATAAACGACCGCAGCATGTCACTGCGGCTGCACACGAAGGAGGGTTACTGGACCATCATGTCTGTCTACGCTCCGCAGACCGGATGCTCCGAGCACGACAAGGATGACTTCTACCTCTCGCTCGAGGAAGCCATAAGGTCCGTACCAGAAGGCGACTACCTCTCCATAGCAGGCGACATAAACGGGCATGTGGGGAGCGGCAGAAGAGGAGTGGAAAGGGTTCATGGAGGTAAAGGGATAGGCCTGATAAACCCGGATGGAGAACGAATTCTGGATCTGGCTATCGCCCACGACCTGGCTGTCTGTAGCACCTTCTTCGCGAAGAGGGAGAGCCAGAAGGTGACCTATGCTAGCGGAGGAAGAAGAGCGGAGGAAGCGGACCACATCCTGGTTCGAAGGGCTGCCCTAAAAACAGTCCGAGATGTGAAGGTCATTCCGGGAGAAGACGTGGCTTCACAGCATAGAGCCTTGGTAGCCGACCATAGCATACCTCTACCCACCAGGCCCAAAGTGAGGACGGAACCCAGGATCCGATGGTGGAGACTGCGGGGTTCAGAGCGGAACGAGCTACGAAGGGCAGTGCTCGAAGCAGGCCTTCCAGATCCAGCTGGTCCCGTGAATGAGACCTGGAGGAGGGTAGTCCAAACAATCCTGAGATGCACCAAGGAAACCCTGGGAGAAAGAAGGAGAGGAACCAGAGGGGATAAATCGGCATGGTTCGGAACGAAAAGGTGCAGGTGCGGTGAAGAGGAAGAAGGAGGCCTACAAGCTGTGGCAGAAGACGAGGGCACCCGAGCATCTCACAGCCTACAGGAAGCTGAAGCGGAAAGCGGAAGCTGGCAAAAACAGCTGTAGCGAAGGCAAAGAACGCGGAAATGGATGCCCTGTACGAGAAACTAGACGGGCCAGAGGGAGAGAAGTTCGCCATCCGTCTGGCCAAGGCGCGTCATAGAACTAGCCTCGACATTCGAGTTGTGAAGACTGTGAAGAGTGCTGACGGTAGGGTGTTACGAAAGCCGGTCGAGATCAGAGAGAGATGGGAGGAGTACTTCAAGGAACTCCTGAACGAGGCCGTCGGGAGGCCGAGGAAGAACAACCAACGGAAGGACCCATCCCACCCTGGACGCAAGAAGAGGTTCGCAAGGCCATAGGGAAGATGAAGCTCGGGAAGGCAGCTGGCCCTTATGGGGTGCGAGTAGAGGCCTGGAAGGTGCTTGGGAACTGCGGAGTCAATTGGCTGACACAGTTCTTCAACAGAGTCACGATAGAGGGTAAGATGCCGGATGACTGGAGGAACAGCACCATAGTCCCCATCTTCAAGCAGAAGGGAGACGCTTCCGAATGCTCCAACTACCGAGGGATCAAACTTATCTCACACACGATGAAGATCTACGAACGACTGGTCGACTCAAGGCTGAGGGAGATGGTACCCACTCCCAGGTGCAGTGGGGCTTCATGCCCGAGAGGTCCACCACAGATGCCATCTTCATCGCTCGTCAGGTGATGGAGAAATATCGGGAGAAAAGAAAACCCTGCTACCTGGCATTCCTGGACCTGGAGAAGGCCTACGACAGGCTAGCTCGGCTGTAATCTGGAATGGGGAGGGGTGTCCCGGAAGTCTGATCACGGTCATAAGGGACATGTACGAGGGCTCGAAAGCTGCGATACGATCTCCACACGGGGTGACAAGGAAAGTGTACATCACAGTGGGGGTACACCAAGGGTCGGCTCTGAGCCCGTTACCCTTCCTGATGACACTTTACTCTATAGTGAACCACCTTGAGGAAGGCCCTCTCAGAACGATCCTCTACGCGGACGACATCGCCCTAGTAGCCGACAACCAGGAGGAGCTGGAGGAGAAGGTGCAGCTGTGGCAGAGAGCCCTCGCAGACAACGGCCTACGGCTGAATGTGAAGAAGACGAAGTTCATCAGCTCTGAGCAGTGCGCTGGATCGATCCTAGACTGCCAAGGGAAAACGATCGAGAAGGTGGAAGAATTCCGCTTCCTCGGAAGTGACCTATCCGAGGAAGGAAGTGTGGACCAGGCGGTCAGGGGACGGATAAACGCAGCCTGGCTCAAGTGGAGGGAGTCCACAGGGATCCTCTGTGACCGTAGATGCTCCAGGACGCTCAAAGGCAAGCTCTACAGAACAGTTGTGAGACCTGCCCTCCTCTACGGCAGTGAGTGCTGTGCCCTGGGTAAAGCGCAGGAGCGGCAACTGAACGCGGCGGAGATGAGGATGCTGAGGTGGGCATGTGGATGGACCCGTCGGGACAGGGTGCGAAACGAGGATGTTAGGGCAGTGGTGAAGACAGCCCCGATCCAGCTGAAGATGAGAGGGCAGCGCCTGAGGTGGTATGGACACGTCCTCAGAAGACCAGAGGATCACCCCACAAGGTTGGCCCTAGATTTCGAGGCACCCGGAAAGCGTCCGAGAGGAGCCCCAAGGAAAAGATGGAAGGACGTCATCAAGAGAGATCTCGCCGAAGTCGGCGCCACGGCAGATGACGCCCTTGATAGGATGAGGTGGCGACAGATCACAAGAAGAGCGGACCCTGCGACTGCGCGGGATTAAACGCTCAGGAGAAGAGGAAAGAAGAAGAAGTATACGGTCCCGTTCAGAAGATCACAGTGACCGAAACCGAAGCAGCCCTGAGGAAGATTAGTCAGGCAAAGCCACTGGCCTCGATGACCTGCCAGCCGACCTGTAAAAGTCGAAGGGCTGGTGCCTTGGTGACTGGCTGACTGTAGGAAGAAGGGCAGTCCTGTGGACTGCGCTAGTTACCGTCCAATTCACATTCTTTCGCACACCATGAAAATCCTTCAGCGAATTATCGATGGACGTATCCGGGATGTCCAGCTTTCCGCGAATCAGTGTAGTTTCGTCTCTGGCTGTGGCACGCCATTGACGCGGTACGTCTTCTGCTAGAGAAGCACAGCGAGAAACAGAGAGCGGTGCATTTTGCCTTAATGGACTTGGAGAAGGCCTACGACCGCGTTCCGCGAGATGTTGTATGGTACGCGTTGCGACAACATGGCATACCTGGAGAGCTTATTGAGTGGGCGCGCATTTTGTTTTCTTGCCCAAGGAATCGAGTGCGAGCGTCAGCGGGCACCTCGACGGAATCTCCCATTTCTGTAGGTGTGCATCAGGGATCTGCGCTATCCCCACTGCTCTCCGTCGTCGTGATGGATGCAATTTCACGAGATCTCCAAGCGGCGGCACCTTGGACGCTGCTGTATGCTGATGACGTCATGCTTGAATGTGAAGAAAAACCAACTTGAGCGATAGGCACAGGCGTAGTGCGATCACTTGGCATTGTTCGATCTCAAGCTAAACGTCAAAAAGACGGAATACTTAAAGACGGATGTGAATGAGCACTATCTATTAAAATCAATGGTAATGAGCTCGCGAGTCACGTCTTTCAAGTGTCCTACCAGTCCGATGGCAGCCCAAAGCTGGAGGTGAATGCGCGTGTGAGTGCAGCCTGGTCCAAATGGCGCTCGCTGACTGGGATGCTTTGCGACGGGACAATACCTAAGCACCTCAAATGGAACAGTCGTCCGCCCAGTAGCGACGTACGGTGCTGAGTGCTGGCCCGTGAAGAAGGAAATTGAAAGCCGTCTCAGTGTAACGGAGACGAAAATGCTACGGTGGACGGCTGGAGTTACGCGTTTGGACCGCATTCGCAACGACACCATACGACAGATGTTCTTTGTCGCCCCGATAGCCGAGAAGCTGCACGAAGCTCGTTCTCGATGGTGCAACCACGTTCTTCGCTCTAACGACGACATCATCCGGAAGACCGGCTTGAACCTGAGGTTCCTGGAAAGCGGTCGAGGGAACAACGTTGGTTAGATACGCTGTATTTGGACTTAATGACGGCTGGTGTGCACCTGATCAAGCGTTTGATCGGGAGGATTGGCGTCACCACACCAGAAGAGCGGACCCCGCTGCCGAGCGGGACAGACGCTAATGAAAATGGTGATGCTGACGCTGATGGTGATGCTAGTTTACTGAGGAGTTTCTGGTCCATCAAAGAAAATCATAGTTCATAAATCATATTTAAAAAATATATTCTAACCTTTTTGAAGGGACGCAATTCTATTGGGAGGTCTTTAATTTATCAAAGCTCTAGTCCATCGAAGGAAATCGTAAAAATTAAAACAAAACATATTCTAACCTTTTTTGAGGGACAGAAGTCTTTTGGGAAGTACCCAAGAAAATGGTAGAATATTTTAAAAAATATTCTAACCTTTTGGTAAACTAAAGATTCCCCAATAGACTAGCTACCCTGCAAAAAGGTTAAAATATTTTTTAGAAATTTTCTACGATTTTCTTTGACGGACTAAAAACACCCCAATAAACTAGCGACTCTCCAAAAAGGTTACAATATTTCTTAAGAATTTTCGACGATTTTCTACAATGGACTCGAGAGTCCTCAATAAATTAGCGACCCTCCAAAAAGGTTAAAATATTTTTTAATTTTGTACGATTTTCTTTGACAAACTAAAAACTCCCCATAGACTTACGTCCCTCCGAAAAGGTCAGAATATATTTTTTAAATTTTCTACGATCTTCTTTGATGGACCAGAGACTCCTCATTAAACTAGCAGCCCTCCAAAATGTAATTATATTTTTTAAATATTTTCTACGATTTTCTTTGATGGGGTAAAAACACCTCAATAAACTAGCGACCCTCCAAAAAGGTTAGAATGTTTTTCTAAAAAAATTTTACGATTTTCTTTGATGGATCAGAGACTTCTCAATAAACTAGCGATCCTACATACATCGAAGGATTTCATATGTTATGTTATTGTCCGGCACTTGAAAGATTCAGCAAAACAGACGTCTATTTCTGATGAATCCCCATAAGAGGCTCATCACATGGCTAACACATTGAAGCAGAAGCTGGCCACGTATTCTAAACGGCATCCCAGCACTAAGGGTACGTAGCAGAGTGTGTAGATGGACGACTCGATGACCTATGGAATAGTCATGAGTGCAACTAATGCTGCGGATTGCATACAAGATTAAACACATTTGTTGTGGAAAACCAGCAGCGTACTTGATCCTACATAGATTAGTGCAGCAGAGCAAGTTAGCCGTACTATTTTAACGCAACCCTTGTCCAGTGCTTTTCGTTGTACCGTGTACACATGAAGGGTCACCTCCGGTGGGAACAGTTGTCCCTCAATCATTTCTATCAAGACCTACAGCTTAAATGATTCCATGCTGATATCAGCGGCCGGCTCATCCTGATATGCGGGTGAGTGCTGATGGGTTCCACGAGGGGTGGATGTTGCGTTCGGTCAAACAGCGCCGTTGGTGTAATGCCGTAGAGCATTCCCGACCGGCCAGAGGTAAGTGCGGGTTCGAGTCCCGCCTAGCGCTAGAAGTTGTGATCGCAACAAAACATCGTTGTAATACTGTCTCTTAATTGGGAGTGCGGTTTCTCACAGAACGCAAAAACCTTCTGCTCATACCTTGTATTTCTCATCCTTTCAACGTGTTTATTTCTGCAGGCCTGCACCAGTTATGCTAAATTGCTGCCGAAACTAGGTAGGCACTCACTTTCAGAAAAATTGTTCGTCTTACACGAGAATTTATGCTTCCACTTAAGGAAAAAACAAATTTTTATCAAATTGGAAAGTCGTTCGGACCACTAGCACTTCTTGTAACATTAAGGTTCCCTAAAGCATGCCGCTGACATGGTTCTGGATGATTTTGTCTTTGATATTGTCCTAAGCAGTCGAAATCGCCGCCACGTCATTGAGCTGTCGATTATTCGTTTAGGAACCAAGAGTCCTCACATGTTCTCCATTGTGTTGCAGTCAGGAGAGAGGACAGCTACATAATCCGTTACTTGGTTGTCATGTACGCTTTAGTTTAGGTTTCCGCTGCTGCACAAGACGGCCCATGCCTTTAATGGTCCGTCTTTGAAGTGATGACCACGGGGCTTCTCGCAGATCTCTCCAGTGACGTCGGTATCCATCGGAACCATTCAGATTGAATTTTCCTGTGGGTAAAAATGAAAAAAAAATTAATGAAAACTTTCATTTTCAGTAATTATTTATAACAATGCAAATCTAGATAAGCATAGATAGAGGATGAATTAGAAGGAGATAGTTAGGAGTATTACAACACAATGGAATCAGATCCCTTTTATACAGTGCCGTCGGTAAACGTTCGCCAAAACGCGGCAGGCGGCTGATTAATCCGCCGTTTCCTCCGCGTGCCATAACTCTCCTCAAAGTCGCTTATATTCAATGAAAGGCACATTGTTGGAATCAGAACAACATGATCTACCCAATGCCGTAAAAATCTTATCAAGGTTTCAAAATTTTTGAGTTCGAGATGACCTAGATTAGTCGAGCCCGTAATTGTCTTGACCTGATCCACATTCGCCCCTGAGTCTCCCCTAATTGTGCCCCCTGGCAGGGATCGACTTGCCTAGTGGAATTTTAAAAATTTTAAACGCTGTCGAAAATGTGTTTCATGCTAATTTTGGGTTTTGCCTCATCACGGGGATCTCTTTGATATCAAATCCGCCTGGTTTGTCACCAAGTTCAGCGTTCCATGAATCTTCAACTGCCAATTTTTTTCATTTTTGTTAATTATTTACGACCGCATCACTTTTGCTCTAGGGCTGAGTTTTGCTGAAGTTTTCTACTTTGAGGTGTGGATTACAACTGTGGGTTTCAGGCTTAGTTTGATCAAAAGTAAGACAGTAGTCAGCCGCCAAATGGCAGTGCATCAGGGTTCCAGGGATACACGTCCTGCAAAGGATAATTCACGTGTGTAGATTTGTGTCTCCACGAGGCAGATCAGGATGAAAGCTGGATATATGGTCAAACACCATGCAGAGATGCTGTCCCACAAAAACGATGGAGCTGGCAGCTCACGTCTCGGAGTTTCGTTTCCATGGAAAGGCAGTTTCCTTCAAATTCAACATTGAGATTTGTCTGCCCAAAACTCGCAGAAGAACTCCTACCACTTAGCAAAGCCCATATTTGAGATATCTTTCGAAATTTTTTCACTTACTTTAATCGAATTTATTACTTGAGACAGGTCCGATACTGGAGCCCACACTGTTGCCGTAATTGCAGTGACCTGACCTGCCCCTGCAAACATGTGTCCTATGGACATGCAATCGCTGCTTCTCTCCTCTCACTACTCACACTAACCATTTGTACTCCTTAAAACATCGATTAATGGCGACTTAAGTGGTTCCCTTACAATTTTTTTCTGAACTGCTGTTTGAATCTATGACCGAGTCGAAACCGAAGGGATGACTTGTCATGGAAATATATGTCTCCCATCTCTAGGAAACAACACCAGAAAACGGAATACCTCATAAAAAGTCCCTCACAAAAATTCAAGCCCTAGGTATCGTACGATAAAAAACATGGCTCTCCGCTACAAAGTTCGATATGATTAGGGGTTCTACTTTTGGTCGATTTTCCGCAAAAATCGACCAAAAATCGAGCCTTTCCAAGAGCTCTCCGATTTATGACAGTTTAAGTGTAGGCAACAGCGATCTCTGACACCAATGGACCTATTCGAAGGATTAACTTGTCACGGAAATAGTTTTCTCCTGTGCGAATGAAAAACCTTAAAGGTTTGATCATTAAAAATCAACTTGTTATCCAGCGATATTCTGTGCGATCAGTGGAGTTCCGCTATTCACACACTTTTTTGGAATAGGAAAATGGAGTCCCCAGATCACATTGAAGGTTGCTTCAGAAATCTTTATTTTCCGCTGTATATCGAGCAAAACGTGAGTCTATTTAAGGCAAAATTTTAGCTATATTGTTGTCTGCTTTAGGTAGAAAATAATTTTATTTTCATGCAAATGACAATTTAGTGGACGGCCCCAAATTATATCGAAGCTCGAGGCTTATTTCTTACTGTGTGAAGAGATAAACAAAAGGAAGAAAATCAGATAACATTTTTAAGGGAAGCACTTGAGTGATTACTAGCAATTAACACACGATATCTTATAAAGTGCAATTTTGCATGCAAATGTCGCTCTTTCAGGTTTAAAAAAAAACTGTCGTGTCCACAACGTCCAGGTGGAATCTGCGAAATTGAAGCAGACCACACTGATTTGAAGACTGCCGAATTTAAAAGAATTGGATTCTTTTAGGTGTACAAGAAACTACGAAAAAATACGATAAAGTCCTCATTAAAACGAGGAGGAGTATCGACGCCCCCCCCCCCTCCCCGCAGAAAAAGACAACGTCACAGTACAACCCTCCTTGATTCTGGAACCTCAATCCTGACCCTGCGTTGGGTTAGTGTGAGTAGTGAGAGGAGAGAAGCAGCGATTGCATGTCCAAAGGATACATGTTTGCAGGGGCAGGTCAGGTCACTGCAATTACGGCAACAGTGTGGGCTCCAGTATAGGACCTGTCTCAAGTAATAAATTCGATTAAAGAAAGTGAAAAAATTTCGAAAGATATCTCAAATATGGGCTTTGCTATACAGCTTTTGAAAGAGAATGATTCGCTCTATCAGAGAATGTATTGCACTTCATTTTCATACTGAATTTTGTCAACTTTTAGGTCGTTAAGGTTAAAAGTTAAAAAAGTGAAAAAGTTGCCATCTGCGCAGTGCTTCTTTCCGCTTAGGTTTGGAATTTTTGCGCAGTTTTTCGTAGCGTTTGGAAGACAATGTTTTGTGCTACAAGAATACATGTTGGTCCTATTTGCGCATTTGCTTTTCTTGGTTTCTAGGTCATCATATTGGGACGTCAGACTTTTCCGCCCGAATTTTCACCGACAGCTCCTGCTCTGTTGTGGACTTTTTTGCCTGGTGTTATATGTATGTTGTTCGGAAGAAGATGTCTTGCTCAATAAGAATTTTTGTCGCATTTATTGGCTCATCCTGATTTCTGTCGAATATCAACAACTGAACAAGGAGAAGGAGTTGTTAGTGAAGATGATTTTTCCCTTTTTGGAAATTTGTTGATATTCGACAGAAATCAGCATGAGCCAGCAAATCAGATATAGATTCTTATTGAACAAGACATCCTCTTCCGAACGATATGTAATCCCATGCAAAAAAGTCCTACCACAGAGCAGGAGCTGCCAGTGAAAATAAAGCTTCTCCTTCGAACGTCCCAAATCCATTACCTGAAAATCAATAAAGGGCAAATGAGCCAATAGGACCAACACGTATTTTGTATTACAGGGCATTCTCTTCCAAATGCTATAAAAAACTGCGCAAAAAAATACAAACCTAAGCGGAGAGAAGCAACTCCGCAAACGGCCTTACTTCTTCACTTTTCGCTTTTCACTTTAACGTCCTAAATATTGACAAAATTCAAGCTGAAAAACAAATGCAATATATCTTCTGATAGAGCAAATCATTCTCTTTCGAAAACTGTATAGCGCTATGCAAGAGACCGCCGGCGAAATCCACAACGAATCGTTGAAAAAACGGCGGGCACTTATAGCACAACCTAATAATATTTTTGTAACCGTGCTTATCGCCTTCAGTTAAGAAGACTTCAGTAAAATTCTCTAGATGTTACGAAGAAAAAAGTGGACGGTCTCACTCTAGACTTGCTCTCAAGTTCTCATTGGATGATAATTCGTTAATGTTAAAGGCGCGTGTTTCACTCTGTTATATGTCCAACTGAGAATGGATACCCAATATGAGGGTTTTGTTCATGCAAAAAAAGAAGTAGTAGCAGTCATTTTGCACATCATTTCAAGTGCCTTTCAGATACAATTGCATTGTTTTTGCTTCTGTGCCTCCTACACCGATCCAATCCATTTTCAAGCCTTTCTGCTCCGTCCCCCAAGTTGTGTTTTCTTGCAAAGAATTGCCGCATGTCGTCCGCCACTACACATTGGATCCGAATGAATCATTTCCGGATCTTCCGAGGCGAATCATCCTAAAATCCGAGGACCACAGACCTCTGGTCACCCTTACTCTGGTCACCCGAAAATCCGAGGTCCGCGAATTAGCGTTATCCGCCTGATCCAATTATCCGAAGATTTTCGATCGGATCCAGTATATACTGGTTACCGCTCGGCAAGCAATATCACTAGTCTTAGCTCCACTATAGTGTTGTGGTATCGGAGCAGGACCTGCTGGTGGGTGTGTGGCTCTTCGACACGCCCACCGTTTGGCGCGCTCCAATGACACGTCTATGGCCCAATCGAAGCACACAGAGCGCACTAATTTTCCGTTACAGTACACGCTTTCTTCTCAATTTTGTCATCGTTTCGACGTGCCGGGTGTTCTGTCTGTTCTCGCCTCCGTTCGGTGCATCGTTTTGGTCTTACTCTATTAGTGATGACCGCGGCTCCAGCAAACCATACGGATCTCGTAGCTCTATGCCGTTCCTTCCCAGCGGTCGCATTGTTCCGATGACCCCACAGCTTCGCAGTGTTGTTTTTATTCTCCCTCGCAGTATTGTTCATTTCAGAGCAGCGGGTCATGGCAACGGCCGCTCTCCATGAGATCGGGATCTTTGTGAGTTCTTTGTAACCTCCTCAATTTCAGCGCAACGATGGAATGTTTCAGGATAACCTCGACAGCGTCATCTCCCAGGTTTCTGTTGGCGACCAAGCACCAAAGGATGGCCTCGACGCGGAGAATGATGACTACCTCAAGTACGGCACTGTTTCACTTACTCTTCTGGGTTCAAAGCGGCTCGGAGGGGGTCATCTTCTATTAAGTGGTTAAGCGCGTATTGGTAAGAAGGCATAAGGATGGCCGGTACTATTGTACTTTTGGTACCCCACTTAATCCTGTTCAAAATAGGTCTATAGGGGTAGTCTGCCATGGGAAGAACGAATATCATAGTCGTTTTTTGCGGAAATGCCTTATAAGCCCGTTACATTAAGCTCGAATTGCATAAGGCATTGCGAAATAGCGCGCGCTGGTAAGAGACGCAGAGACTCCGCCTCCTGTCGATGCGCACTATTTCGCCGACCCTAACCTGCAGCAGAGATTAGCCAGGGCATAAGCCAGGAAATCTCGAAAACACTTGAAAGCTCTGTTGTGTGCTCTCTTTCGCTCACGTGGGGGAGAGCACAGGGGAAGGGACTCCGGCGTGTGAGCCCACCAGGACACCCGTGTTAAAATTGCCTTCATCCTAGAGGTCCCTCTCTTGCCCTATTCGGAAGAAAATAAGACCCGAATCTGTAATCGAAACGAGGAGATAAGACTGCATTTAATTCGCTGCGAGTATCTAGTCGCTACGCCTGCGCGCCTCGGCATGCTATGGTAACCCCCCCCCCCCCCCCCAGAGACGGCCGCGAATCCGTGTTGGTAGGGGCGGAGTCTCTGTGTCTCTTATCAGTGCGCGCTATTTCGCAAGGTCTTGGGCGATTCCAACTTAATATAGCGGGCTTATAAGACATTTCCGCAAAAAACGACTATGATATTCGTTCTTCCCATGGCAGATTACCCCTAGTAGTCCTATTTTGGACAAGATTAAGTGGGGTACCAAAAGTACAATAGTACCGGATGGCCAATTACATCAGAAGTGGTCTAGTGGTGCAGTACTAGTTGGTACAGTATTATAAAAATCCGACCCCTAACTTTGACACCGTAACCCAGTGTTCTATTGAGTGAATTACAAAACTCAACCAGAATGTGCTTCCACCGTAACCAAGTGTGATATTGTCACTATCACCTCCAAACATTGTGACAACTACCAGTACTGCGATTGTCCGGCATTTTCGTATCTTGTCGGCTGCAATATGGTTGGTTTCAAAAAAATAAAGGCAGTGTGGACATACTTATCCAAACTAACATTCTAGTCGGCAGGATTGGCAGGCAGGCACCAGCAAATTCTGGTTGATTTCTATAATTCAGTGCAAATTAGCGCCTGTAACACCACATCCTTAGGGCATTGCAACAGATGACCCTGATGATAAAACCCTGAACCATTTTATGCCTAAGTTGTGGAGCTGCTGCACTTGGTGCTCTTTTTTTGTCTGAAATTGGCTTGGATATATATGTGCACTGGCCTTTATTTTTTGAAACCAACCATATTGTAACCGACAAGATAGGAAAATACAGAACGACCGCACTTTTTATTGGTGGTTGTTGGTACACAGCTTTGGTGGTGATAATTGGCTATATAACACTGGATTACGGTGGCAGCCAATTCTGGTTGAGTTTTGTAATTCATACAATGGAGCACTGGGTTACGGTGTCAAAGTCAGGAGTCGGATTTTTATACTACTGTCTAGTTGGTGGTGGCCACTTCTAAACGGTTTCCCGGCACGAAGCACAATAAATGGGCAACAACAAATAGAATTAAACTACACCAACATCGTTGCCCGGATGGACATATTTTCCGAGTTCCCGGTAGAGAGACCGCTCTCGGTGCAAATCTGCAGTGAGGGAGGACCACCATGCTAGATCTGCAGCGAGGACGGATCACCTTCTGGCAGATAGAACAGATAGCATCAGTAAAATAAATAAAATCGGCCAAGGCATCATCAATCAACGCCTTGGACGCCAACAAGGCAGCATTACCATGTCCTAGTCATTTGCAATCCTCCCAACCCAACTCACAAATGTTATATATGCTCATGTTTTCTGTGTTATTTACATTGGTTTTGTTCGTGCAGATGTTTTCTAAGGGATCACTTAGTACAATAAATTTCAATACTGAACACATCTAGTTCCTATGAAATCTTTTTAAAAAGGCCACTACCAATTAGAATTGCACCGCGGCCTAGCGCAGTTCACCACTGGGGAGAACATCCAGGTGCTGTATGAAATTTTTAATTTCGTGCAACACAACGTCGTGTTGCCTACTTTACATGTTGACTCCCGGGCCGCTTCGCGCCCTCTTCTGCCCGGTACTACTGCTGCTGAAGCAGATTCGCGCTCTTTGCATTGTGATTTAGTCGAAACAGGCGGGAACTGAATTGAGGAATGGAAATTCAATTGTTTCAGATTGAAGAAGCTCGAAAACGAGCTCGATCATCTGCAGGTGATGGAAGATTACGTCAAACTTGAGACGAGAAACCTCGAGAAAGAGCTACTTCACGCTCAAGAAGAGGTAGGCTCATGAGCTGCGGTCCGCTGTTTTGTGTTATCATTTTTATCCGATCTAAACTATATTGCTTCTAGGTGAAACGTATCCAGTCGGTGCCATTGGTTATTGGCCAGTTTCTAGAAGCGGTGGATCAGGATCATGCCATTGTTGGTAGCACTACAGGTAACAACTTCTTGAGACTTTTACGTGCTATTTTTCCGGAGTTGAAGGGTCTGGGGATGCTCTACCGAACTCTGGTTTTTAAGAACGAAAAATTGCGAAATGTGCTTTGATAAGTAGTAGTAACGAAAGCGTACCTATTCGTTGAAGCGAGGGAGATTGAAGCCTGGTTACTGGGAAGTTATTATAAAGGTCTAGTTGGATCTATGGGGCGCGGGAACTGTCGGACGAGGTGCCGGCTATCGCATGCACACGACTCCAGGTACCTCGTTCGGATATTTTAGGACCTAGACCAACCTATCCTTCGATGACTCGAGGGGGGGGGTCCATGAATTGGTACCAGGTTTGTCTGGGAAGTACAGAACACCAGCTTATTCATCGACTAGCAACCTCAACTTATTGTAGCTAGAAATTGTCGCAAGTTATTGGGCAATTACACATTCAAATAACCTCCACGACATCCTGTGAAAGTAATATCCGTGGCGCATCCCGCAAAGGGGTTCGCTAACTATAACCTCTCTCCCCCAATAGGATTCACACCAGCCACGGACACTATCATATGGATTGTACTGAAACATGCTTTCGGACGTTTCTCTGTTGTTGCTAAACGTCGTGTTGAGACTGCTGCATTAGTGGTTTGGGGTGGTGGAACAGATGTGGTGCAGGTCTGGGAAGGGCATATACCATGCATTTCTTTAAATTTGGCAGTTTTGCCCTAGTCAAGACAGACTTAGATGTCCTTGTACAGATGTTCCATGCATATTTGCGTATTTACTTTAAATTACTTGACCTCAACTACACCTCTCTTAAACTTCGTAGAAAGGCAGCTGTCTTATTCGTGGTGCGAAGGATTTAGGGGAGAACGGGATGGATTGTAAGCAACGGAAATACTGGCCCAAATTGAGGAATGAGGAAGGCAGAGGGGGCTTAATCCGTCTGGGCACAGCCTTCACCAGATCACTGCTCTGCCACGTTAAACAAAAGAGTTAAATGTTAAAAGACACGCCGCGTCGTAAACACTTCATGAAGTGCAAACTTCAACTCTTCAGTAACGAAGTATGCGTGGAATCCACCAATAGAACCAGTAGAAGTTCACTGACGGCTTGCAGTTTCAACGTAAGAACATATATTGAGCGTGGCCAACGCCACTGCGTGGAAGTGTATCTAACATTGCAGAGAAGTGGTTCAGCTATGTCTAAACGGATGAATCCAATTTTGGTCTGGTTTCTCCAAACAACGATTGCACTTATTCCCTTACCTTTTTTGCTTTGTCCCGAAAGTCGTGGCGCTCCCAACTGAGATCCAATTAGTCTATTTTCCGAGTTTCTCAGAACGCGTTTACCTACCTCGCCCTTTGTCCCCTAGAGGGCGTTTTAACGTGGTTGTTTTTACACTTTGTTGAGAGCTGCAGCCCTGTATCCTTCCATACATCACTTGTCGCAGGTTCCAACTACTACGTGCGTGTGCTATCCATACTGGATCGCGAGCTGCTCAAGCCCGGCTGCTCTGTTGCACTGCATAAGTATTCTAACGCTCTAGTTGATGTTCTACCTCCAGAGGCCGACAGTTCCATCCAGGTGGGTTGACACTGAACGTCTGCATCTATTTTTTAACTTGATAAAAATGCACCACTATTGGCTTCTTTTTCCCCACTTCTCATAAGTTTTACGACATGCAAAAGGAGAAAATCACGACACTACGCTACTTTACCGATGCTCAAAAATTTGCGTTCGGAGCGCGCAAGAGGCCTTGCTTGGATGGCGGCTTTCCGCGCAGACACTTTCCTTCAAACTACTCCAAAATTTTCTTATTTTTCGTTTAACCCGTTGCATATGCTCCACTCTTTTTCTGTTTATACATGTCCAACGGGTTTAAAATGAGAAAAAATGGGCACGGATATACCTCCATGTGACATGTAAGCTACCAGCTAACGGAAAAAGTCCGCAGATGGTGTCGCGGTTCCGTTTTGCATTTTCGCCCTTCTTTCTTGACCACGTTCCCTCTAAAGTCTTCGGAATTTATCGTCGCTGTGTAATTCTCCAGCGATTTCTTTCTAAGTCAAATTCTGGTCGGTAGCGATCTCCAATGTAGACCAATTTGATCGGTATTTATAAAGGCGCTTGTTCGTTGCATGTCTGTAGATTTTTTATCCAAAATACGCCTTCCTGGAAATGTTATCCTCTAGTTATTTATAACTCGCATGCGCATAATTGTTTTCATGTCTCAGTGTCAATGAAGTTTTGGTTTCGAACAAGTCTGTGGTAAAATGCATTCTTTACTTTACCTGATTCATGTAAAATTGCAGATGCTACGTCCTGACGAGAAACCTGATGTCTCCTATGCAGACATTGGAGGACTTGATATGCAGAAACAGGAGGTTCGAGAGGCTGTGGAGTTGCCGCTCACTCATGGCGAGCTTTATAAGCAGGTTAGCTTCACTCTGCAGTTATACCTCTTGATGTGGGAGCGATCAGTCACTGCTCATTGAAGGAATAGTGAGGCTTGAAATATGCAACTATATGCCCTTGTTGTGGTTGGTTGCAACGACGGGATTGTATCTGCAAATGCAGTACGTGTGTCTGTCGTTCAGGAAGCTCCGAAAATTGATATCTCACTACAGATTTCTATCACGGGTTTTAATTAATAATAGCCGTCCGAATAAAAATTTATTCCTCCGAGATTCCTTGAAGTTTATAGATTTAAACATTTTCATAACAGATTGAGGCGTGCGGTGAAGCACCTCCTTTAAACAATTTTATTGCTATTTAACTTCAAGTAGATTTTGCCATTCATCAGAAACACTAGTTGGTAACTTGTTGTTGGGTTTTCTTTGGCATGAATATTGAGAAACACTGGGAGCTAACCAGGGCAAGGGACTTGCTGTGGTGTGGGTGACTAGAAGTATTCCGGTTCGTTACAGCCCAACTCTTCAGATTAACTTTAATTTGGATAAAAGCCAAAGTTTCTGTAGGCTGTTAGTCTATAAATAATTTGCGCAGAAATAATAATTAGCAAAAATATTAGAGTAAATGCATTTCTAACATGAAGGATAGTGAAGAAGATCGGGAGAATCGTGTAGCGATCTCTTGCCGCCTAAAAGCGGAGGCGTTTTGTGAAACATCCATAAGTGCTTTTCACGCTGAGGCGACAGTGTTCTCTCCAGTGATGCAGTATATCCCCTCGCATAGATGTAGTGTCGCTGTAATAAACACGGAGCAAACTGTGACGGACTATGGAAAACTTTGGTTCTGTCCTACTCGGAGAGGACAAGAACAGATCCTAAGGATCTTAGGATGGTAAGCAGCACTATAAAGGCGAGACAGCCACAAATCGTACGCCCTGCCCGCTAGGAGATTTCAAGGAGAGGCCGTCCTATGCACTCGTCCCATATGTCGCCTTTGTTAAAAGCTTGCGTAGAATTTTCCGCTGTTGTCAGAGAGACAGAGTGAAGTGGCCCTCCTCAGCTGGATACCTCAAACGTGTTCTACTTTGTGATCTCCTCGTGGATGCTTATTTACACCAGTTGTTTTCAGATTGGTATCGATCCCCCTCGAGGAGTGCTGATGTTCGGTCCTCCTGGTTGTGGTAAAACTATGCTCGCTAAAGCCGTCGCTGCCAACACAGCAGCGTCTTTCATCAGAGTTGTCGGGTCGGAGTTCGTCCAGAAGTATTTAGGAGAAGGTGAGTCCACATGTGCTTGAGCTTTGGTTTAGAAAGTACAGTTGATACTTCAGGTCCCAGAATGGTGCGTGATGTCTTCCGCCTTGCCAAGGAGAACTCGCCGTCAATTATATTCATTGACGAAATTGACGCGATTGCGACGAAGCGGTTCGATGCGCAGACAGGAGCTGATAGAGAGGTATCTTTTGTCTTTTTTTTCATAATAAAGGAGAGTGCGTACTTCATGCGCGCCCTCCTCCAAAGCTGTTTTCCTCGACGAGACTTATAACCCCATTTGCACTTCCCACTTCTTTTCCTCAGGGCAGTCCTCTATTTGAGTGCATTGCTTATGATAGAGGCCCTTAACAACCAGGATGCGGCATGCGGCGGATGGGAGAGGTACCCCGGATCTGTTCCATGACCAGAACAAATGTATCGTTAGATTTCCTTCTGCTGCTATACAGGGTGTGTGAAAAGTATTGACGCAGTAAATGGCGGTTGTGGAAACAGCAATGCGCTGTAAGGTTTAACATTTCACTTTCAAAATATGGAAAATGATCTTAAAAACACGATAGAATAACTCGTAGTCGATATTAGCTCCTTTACTGTGAACACAGGAGTGAGAACGACGAAAAAACTCTTCGGTGATGCGCCGCAAGTGCTTTACGTGGATTTCGTCCCGTGCATCGAACAGGGTAGTCTTCAGCGACTGGTCACTTCTGTTGGAAGAAGCCCAGATCTCATCCTTTAAAAACGTCTAAAAAGGTAATCCAGCAGATTCATGTTTAAGCTGTGCTCGACTAAGGAGCAGTTCACACCTGCGCGCTTTTATTTGTTTGTTATCATCGGACAGAGATTGATAACTTTGGAATTGAACGTTATCGTGCTTGACATCTTGTACGCATCATCCGTTATGACAGAGCCGCAGTTGACTTTTAGGTTATTGACCTCTTTCCTCACCGACTGTTTCGAACGGCGCCTAATCCTCTTGTTAATGAAGTGTTTGTCTTTTGATAACAGCCAGGAAGTGCCACCGTAACGACGACGGTATCATGTTTCTTCAGTTTTCGCGAGTTGTTTTTGTACGCAATACGGACAACAAAAATGACACAAAAACCTTGAAAAGTAAGAAGATAAAGCTGGAACGGAAACAAAAAGAAGGTGCGTCAATACTTTTTACGCATCATGTGATGTACATTTTAATATTTATGCCGTGGATTTCGCTAGACATACTCTGCAGCTACAATTTTAAAAACGCGGAAGCGATCCATGCTTAAAATGAAATAAAGGCAACATAGCAACGGCATCAATTTAACAAACAGAAACTTGCGTGTGTTTTCGTTCTCTACGTTTTTGAATAACCTCGGGGAATGCTTGGTGGTATGAGGTAAGGGGCTACCTCCCTCGCACTCGCATTCAAGATCATCCACTTTATTATAATGCTCTATGTCTAGCTGCTACTCAATTTTTGCATTAGCTGTTTGTCTCGAATCGCTTTATTTGTTCTAAAGTCCTGTTGTTTTGTTATGCAGGAAGGTTCCTATTTGAAAATTAAGAGATTATTCAGCCTGAAATTTCAGGTCCAACGTATTCTTCTCGAGCTTCTAAATCAGATGGACGGATTCGACCAAAGCACTAACGTTAAGGTAGGCTTTTAATTCATCTACATTCACTGCGACTTCTGGTAACAACTTTTATAGGTTATTATGGCTACAAATAGACACGACACATTGGACCCTGCTCTGCTTCGGCCGGGTAGGCTGGATAGAAAAATCGAGTTCCCGCTGCCAGATAGGTATAACAGTTTCTTTGCAGTTCGTTGTTCTATTTGTCAACAGTGCTACCTCTAAAATAACCTACCGACTTGAACTGAGTCGTCTACAGCCGTGCTAGTGATCTGGGTAGTGAGTAGAAGGCTGAGAATTAAGAACGCTGAATAACAAAACAGTCGTCTTTGGCGTTCCGCCTGAGAATTGGACGTGTTTGTTGGTAGAGCTTTGGTGATTTTTCGGAGGTTCACTCGTGTTGAGCGTTCGATTTCGCTGACATCTCTAAAGGCTTCTGATTTGCTGCTGAAGATAAATTCTTAGTCATTTCCAGACGGCAGAAACGTCTCGTTTTCACCACCGTCACATCAAAAATGAACCTTTCGGATGACGTGGATCTCGAGGATTACGTCGCGAGACCTGACAAGATCTCAGGTGCTGACATCAATGCCATCTGCCAGGAGGTGAGGATGTATTTGTCGTCTTCTATGTGGTCTTTTTGTTTTGAAAATCTATTATGCGCTACCACAATTGATACTAGTTCCCTTCATATTATGGCAGTGGATATAGTAGTTTTATAAATAAAGGAGGGTCGTATTTCCCTCCTTCCCCTCCTTCAGAGAACCTCGATTCCTCTATTAAAGTCGATTCCATTAACATAGCCTAGGAGAGGTGCAGGTCGTTGTAGTTGTCCAGAGTTCCTTGGTTCGGTTCTTTAATCTGCTTTCCTATAGGTGAGCTTCACAGACTACTAGCGCCCAAGTAAGATTGCTTGTACAACTTAGGTCCAAAATTGATGCTTCATCATGTGCTTAAAGAGTTGTTCACCGCGTTATTTCCTGACCAGTGAATTATGTTCTTGGCATAATCAAATCTGAACTTTTCGCGACATTGTGGAATTGTGTGGCTCATGCTTCATACGCTCATCTACACAAGCACGATTCTGCCATGCGGCCACAAAATCTATACCGTAACTTTAGGCGATGGGTGAGATGTGCTTTGTGCCATGCTAAGGAAGGGGCTGCAGGGTGGGTGCCATCCAAGCTGCCGGTGTGGAGACTGCTTTCGTCGCTCAGGAGGAGTCCGCGACTGGGTTCTGCGCTCTTCGAGGTGGAAAATGGGCAAAAGATGCACCAAGATCACATACGCGTTAAAACCCTCAAATCCCGAGTGGTCACCTCAAATGCAAGTATGCCACAGCGCCAAACTCCAACTTCTCTCGCATGAAGCGACCCCTTATCCACTGCACCACGACCCGCTTGCCTGAAGTGCCATCGTGTGCGCACAAGACATCGATCAAATTTCAACGCGGACGCCGACGCGCGATCTCCAAGCTGGGAGGGCGCAGACAGCAAGAGATTACGGTGTAGAAATTGAGGCCGTATGGCGAAGTCATTTCTCTCTCATATACCGTTACCTGTTTAGAGGTTGTTCGCTACGCGACGCGGCATAAGGATAAGCTCCAAGATCTATTGGTGACCCGATGGATCGATATGGTGGGAGCTTGTCATAACGTCATCACACGGCGATGGGGCTCTAAACCTTCAACGCACCTTCTTATTCTTATAGCGTGGTCGAATAACCGTGATTCTAGACCATCTGTGCTTTCGGGGGGGGGGGGGGGGCACCGCCACGACATTATTTCTTTCAAAATGCTCGGCACTTTGAACCCCTTATTGCACTCGTTTTGCCTGGTTAGCTATTACTAGCTCGTTTGTTAAAAAGAGGTGGCATAGTGGGAGCGTAAAACTTCTAACAATTTGGGTCCAAAAATTGGCACAACGTTTTCTCAAAAGCCTAATGTATTTTCTGGTTCATTGGCCTGGCATTGGAAGTCATTTCGTAGGCCATGTAGGCCTGAGCGATTGCATGGCACATTCCCTACATGCAACATGTTGCATGCACACATTTTCGGAACAATCTGCGCTGTAAATTAAGGAATGTTTCAGCATTCACTACACAGTATACTTATGCTCTCCCAAAAATTTCGAATATTCGAATGGTTTCGAATACCGAAAATTTTCGAGCATTCGAAATCGAATATATTCGAAAAACGCGATTTTTCTGAACATTCGAATTCGAATACATTCGAAAAACGCGATTTTTTGAACATTCGAATTCGAATACATTCGAAAAATGCAATTTTTCGAATATTCGAATTCGAATATTCGAATTCGAATGAAAAATCAGGCTGTATTATAGACATGATAGAAGGCAACACAGAAAGGGAAGGAATACATAACGGATCCCTTCCTAGTTAAGCACGAGGTTTTTATCGACAGGCATCTCATAAACCCCCATGTGAGTCGTAAAAATGAGATAGAGAACTTACACGTAGAACGATCAAAGGGCTTATGGAAGCATCTAATTTCCTTGCTTACTGGAATACGAATTTTTCTCAAAGGAATACTAGTGTTTTGTTAATTGCTGCTTATGAGGAACAAACGAAAGGTTTACAAGGGAACATTATCTGGTTGAGCCACTGTAAGCTTCTAGGTCACTTTAAAACAATCCTTTTTGAAATTGGTGGCAGACTGACTGTTAAAGAACTTTCATGAAACAATGCTTTTGCCTAGCGGCAGCTAATGAAGGACTGACGACAAGGTACTACATGTAAATCTGTAGCAAGCCTGTCCTGCTCATCTACAAATGTGAAATATCACACTGTCGATTTTGTGGCCACAAAATGTATTACAAGTAGCTAGGAATAGGCTACCCATAGGGCCAGTCTCATTTCGTTCTTGTGATTCACCCAAGTAAGTGGTATGAATAAATATTTCTTATTTGCGATGAACTTGTGAATGTAAATATTCTCCAGCCAACATATTGAGAAACTACGGTAAACTTCAGAAAAATAGATCGATCGATAACATCCGGCCGACATACACTGCCTCCCCTTTGTGAAGTCCGGCATACGGCCAACGTATCCATGCGAATCCCACTTCAAATGGCCAATTCAGAACAAAAATCGATAAAATCGATTGATAACATCCGGCCGCTTTTCGGGAAGTGACTAGTATCGATGAGGCGCTCAGTATCCGGGCACCGAGCCACCATCGTACCACAGCTTTGATTCACAGACAGAACCGTTTTGGCGACCCAAATTACCCGAGAAACCCACCAAGCCTTTTCAAAATACGCCGATTCACAAATTCTTGTTGGGCATTCGAATGACACTTTTCGAATACTTGAATAATTTTTGCTTTCTGGGAAATTGCGAATATTCGAATGGTTTCGAATACCGAAAATTTTCGAGCATTCGAAATCGAATACATTCGAAAAACGCGATTTTTCGAATATTCAAATTCGAATGAAAATCATTCGAATACCTATTCGAATGGGTCATTCGAGCATAAGTATACTACACAGTAGGAGCGGAAGGTAAGGTGGGTGACTCCATACTTTAGGCCCTGCATTCCTATGTCATCTGCTATTTTCGCTCACTTGGTGCAGGAGAAGACCAAGCCTGTCTACTGCGATTCTGATATTGCATGCCGGGCAAGACCTTTCAGTTGACGCAGCGCTTTCCATCCTCGCTTGAATGCATCGAGGTGAAAATATATGTTCTTATGCCGCATTCACACTCGCAGGCAGCGGCAGCCGGCCGAGTGTGCATGCGGCTTTAGATAACACTGTAGATAGATGACAAAGAGTGCGCTTGAGAAAGCATCCTAGTTTCCCTGTATGAAATAAATACGAGCATCTCCAGCATTTTTCCTCTTGTCGCTCCAGCAGCTTTTAAAACCTATTATTGCAGGCCGGCATGCATGCAGTTAGAGAGAATCGCTACATTGTGCTAACGAAGGACTTCGAGAAGGCGTACAAGAATGTGATCAAGAAGGATCAGAATGACTTCGAATTCTACAAGTGATCACACACGATACCATTGGCTCCATCCCTGTTCCGTGATTATAAGGTGTTGCACGTCTAAGAAAACATGTGTCCAGTTTAATACTGCACGGGATGTATCTCATGTCCAATAAACTATTTAATTTATATGTTCATTAACTCATTTGAATAAATCATAACAAGACTCGAAATGGAAATCCATTCCTTTTTATACAGTTCCAGAGCAATAACCATAACGCATGAGTTGTTTAACTGTAAAATCAGCGAACAGAAGCTCTTAATAACAAACAATCGCGCTCAAAATAATTTACTACAACAGTGAAAGGCCTGTGTCATACCACCGCTCACCCCGAGCGAAGCCTAATGATAGACTCCCATATCGACTCTTCGCTTCGCGCGATCGATCAGGGAGCTTATTAGGCTTCGCTCGGTGTGAGCGTTGTTATGACATCGACTAAAAGGAAGACAATGAATGTACAGCGGGATCAGAGGACGTCCTCCGGAGGCGTTAGACGCTCTGTCGAAGCTGATTGCGCAGCTCGATCACCTTCTCCCTATCGCCAGGTGGCAGCATTGCAATTTCCGCCTCTGTTAGCCGCATCACCTGCACCAGCAGCTCCGCGTTATGCTGTTCGTCTGGAGTGATCTCGGGTTGCGGAGCAGGCTGAAAACGTCTCATGTAAGCGAGCTCAGCCGGAACACAGTTCGTGTGACCAATGACTTGACCACATAGTCGTGTAGATTGGGCATCCCACGCAACGAAATGCTCTTCCCATGATATGAATATCTATCCCTCTATCTGAGCGGTTTGGCTTACAGCAGTGACAAATCAATGCAACACCTTAGGCTGATATCGCGGTTTAACGACCGCTGTTAACGCCAGCTAAGGTGCTGCTAATATTTCCGATTCTGCGCATAACCCTTCGCAACATCAAAAAACCTATCTTGAATTCTTCCTAAATCTTAAATACTACCTTGAATTGTGCTCCAGGATACAAACACCTCATACATCATTTCCATGTCGAATTGGAAAGTTTTTGAGTCAAGAGAAAGTCAAAGTGAACCCATTTCGGCCCAAATTGGACACCATTCCAGGCCAGCCTGGCGCGTCAGAAACCAAAGTGAAAACTTTCCAAATAAAAATGAGGTGTTTTCCATATTGAGATATAGGCTCCGAAAAAATTTTGTTTAAGGAAAATTTAGAATGACTTTTTCTTGGAATTTTTCAATTAACCTGCACCAATAAGTGGACACACTGTTTGTTTTTTAGCAATTAATTTGAGTAATAATCAAAAATTGTGTTTCGAAGTAAAACAATGAGTTAAATTTTGTTACAGGATGTCTTGCTGCGATCAAAACTCTTTCGCCAGGCGGGACTTGAACCCGCCTCTTCTGATTTCCGGGCAGCGATGCTTGCCTTACACGAGTTAAATTTTGTTTCAAAGTACAGAAAAGCGGCGGTCGGTTAGTGTAGTGAACGATGAGGTCGCGCCATGAACTGGGCAAGATCGTGACGATTTTCATTTGAGTGATAGTGTAAATACTGCTTACTTGAAACAGCGGTGTAACGGTATATGCGCTTTTACAATTGTTCTTGTTGTACTATTTACATTTGAGCTGCTCCGCACAAACAGAACTCCCCCCCCCCCAATTAAATGAATGAAGATGAGCTAGATCAGTGCATGGCGCGATCTACTTTTTTAATACACAAAATAATTGTAGCCTTTTAGCGCAAAGCAGAACTGAATTCATTATTTTATCTTAAAGTGAAAATTTTATAAAACTTCAGTGTGTTCACTTATTAGGGCAGGTGAATTAGAAAGATTCAAAAAATCTCCCTCGACAGAATCTTCCTGGACAAAAAATTATTGAATTGTTCTAACCTTCTCGGAGTCTCTAGTTTGACTGGGAGATGTTTTTGATTTGGAAGATATTCGTTCAGTTTGATTTTAAAAGCATCCCACTTTCCTATATGAGGGTCCAATTTGATTTAAAAAATGCCAAACTTGACATCAAAGGCGTACAATTTGACATAAGAATTGTATATATCTCCGTAATTTCGTGGTGGAACATGAACGTCTTTTGTTTGTGGACGAAAGTTCGAGATGGTCATTGGTTTGTACATCCTTACTTCACCAAGTTCATGGCAATACTAGAGATGAATAACCTTCGCCTATTGTTCCGTTACCGCCAGAATCGTGTTACATAAACGTCCTATAAACGATGGCCTATGCTCCAGCAAGTTTAACCCATTCGAGGACGGCTCGCTCCCGGTTCGCCACTATCGGCTTTCTGGACTAACCGTTTGAAGCGTGGAATTTCGGGAATACGTTGGCGTTACACACTCCTCACATCAAGTTAATATTCAACCACTGTCAATCGATCTCTTCATTTCTTTCAAGTAATCGATGAATGTGGAAATCGGATGGATGGTTTAGGCTTAGTAAACATGTTCGAAGGTTACTTCCCACTTCCGAGGCAAAGCTCCAGCCAGTAGTTGGCCAGCCCAACCACTGGCGGGTTAAAGTTCCGTTCAATATGTGAAAAGCGCTCTAGTTTTTCATTTTGAACACCAATTTCCTTTAATCTACTTGTGACTAATCACTATACATTGGATTCGAATGAATCATTTTCGGATATCCAATTAGGATAACCCGATCCGAATCATCCAAAAATCCGGTGCTACCAAAATCGTCGTTATCCGAATCATCCAGTTACCCTAAGATCTTCGATCTGATCCAATGTATACTAATTACAGCATTGAGTTGATGGTCTAAACTAAAATGCAACAACAAAAAACAACAATAACAGAAAAAACTCGACGAGAAGACACTCCAGATTCTACCACGAAGGTATTTACGAAAAGTGAACCCTTCACTGTAAGAGACCCCACAAGAATCCAAAGAGTTCTTCATTTAAAAAACACTTGTTGGCGAACAATCGATGTATTATAATAAGTCCTAGTGGTCCATATTCTACTAATCTGACGGCTACAGAGGCATATATTTCTTGCGTATTTTGCAGCACTAAATAGTAATTCCTTGATGGATTCCTCTTGCGATTTTTTTTCAAAACCAGATTTAAAAGCTATTCGAATATTCGACTATACGAACAAAATCTTAACACATTTCCATACTAAAGCGATCAAATGAAAATAACAGCTTTTCTTCCGCAAAGGAGCTCCACTAAAAGGTCTCCTTCGAGTAGGTGAATGTACGTAGACTTGGGTGATCAAGATTCCGCCAGGATCCAAAGAGATGAAAGAACCAAAGCGATCAGTACCTGCGGAGGAGCAGGACGTGCGTACATTTGCTGCATCTGTTGGGGAGGCGCCCCATACGCAGGTTGTGCGACCGGAGGAACGACAGCAGCAGCAGCAGCTAAATATGCAAACTTACGTTGGAATGCGAGTTGTTACTGAACAGCTTCTTGATCTCAAGAAAATTCAACCAACGTTGTGCTGGGTAGGGCATCTGATGGAAAGGAACGGTTGAAGCGGCTGGTTCTCGGTGAAGCATAGCAATAGCGACTTGTGGGTCAACGATGCGCATCACAACTTGAGCCTACAATGGAATTTGTTGGACTGTCAAGTGCGCAAAAACACCTCTAAGCAGACAGTTGCTAACGTACCTGAAGAAGCGCGTATGCAAGTTGCGGGTTTTGGATGAGCATCTGCTTCGCCTCACTAGGATTCGAACGCACAACCTCCTTCATCTGCTTCATCAGCTCGAACATCTTCTCCGGTGGAAGAGAAGCCACTGTGCGGGAAATGGCCTATAGTATAACGACGGTTGTGGAGATAATTCAAGTCCATACCAGTAATGCCATAAACGTATTGCACATCTAATTAAACACATTTCTACTTTATAATAACACTAACCCGCTCCAGGGTTGGTAAGTTCAGCTTTGATAGATGATAATAATATGAGGTTGCCCTCCTCGTTAGATTACGAAGCGCAGAACGCAATTTCTTTATTTTTAGGACATACAAAATATTACACGTAGAAATAAGAAAAGAAACCATAAGCAGAGGGGGCTCACAGCACAGAGAAAGATTAACACCTACAAAAGAAAGACTCACACTGCACGATGGCGGTTCGTTCCTAACCATGAGACTAGGAAAGGACATGTTACTTTTATGACAGTGGAGTCCCAAATATGCGCTTCATCTATACAATGGCATCAGTGGCAAGGATTGCCCAGTAACTGTTAGTGTTTCATGCTTCTCAAACCTAACGATTCCATTTACCCAATAAGAGCGAACTTTGAAATTATCCTAGTCGGAGAAGCAGGGACTATCGACGGAAAACCGAGACAGACAGAAGCAGTTGAATCACTGCCGGATAGTGGTTTTTGTAAAATATTACAATTTTGAAGGCGTTGTCAAACAAAAAGAGTGGAGTGTTACTCTCCCCAACCCCCCCCCCCCTTAGGATAAATCCGAGTAGATCTCACCGTTTTTCTAATTAGAGGCGAAGGTGGCAGGACAAAATAAACAACTGTCAAAAGGCTCGCTTATAAGCGAACAGAACAGTTTTACAACTTCCTACCGGATTCGCCACCCTCCTAACAAGGATAGATCTGGAACCTTTTGCTAACGGTGCGGAAAACCCAAAATCATCTCCCAGATAAACTACGTGCGCATATGCAGTTCTTTCTATACGAAAGCGCAGCCATGTTACATCAGGATAGGGATATTAGGCACTTTAAAGATAAAGGATAAGGATTAAGGATAGAAGATCACCCCTTTTAGGACGCGCCATGCATTCTACCTCTACGGGATGTCTTGGAGGCAAATAGAACACATATCTGGCCTATACAATGACACACGCTGGCCAGCTGATTGAAAGGGCAGTGTTTCATCCTTCGGAGACATGCCTGGTAGCAATTCACTGACCCCTGCGACAGCAGCCTTCCTTTGGCTGTGTTACTACAAGCCAAATTTCAAGGTAATTGGCGATATTACAGATTTGCATGTACACCAGTTCTTCCCTGCCATGACCGTCCTATGGATAAGCCGAGCCTTTGAACTCTGGAGCCATGAAAGACGACTGGCCCGACCTTTAAATAGAATTGTTGAGATGCACGCGCAAGACGGAGTTTCATTCTACGGCGCTGCACATACCCAACCATAGAACGCGTTGCGCAATCAATATGCCCATCGACTAAAGCAGTCCTTCATTTTTGTTATAAGGAGGAGGGAAGTGCTGGTCTCATGAACTTCAAAAACCGACTTCAAATTTGGCTCAGGTTCACGCCAACCAGGAACACCACCCCGCGGAGTAGGTGAGTTGATACCAGGTTTGCCGGGAGCACCGTAAATTAGCGTACAGGCAAAATAAGCAGACAAACTTCCTACATCATTTTCAGTAGAAGTCGAATACGTGGCGCATCCCGTGTAAATATTGATTGACACCTACCCACATCATTTGGGAACTGATATTAGAATGCTGATGTCAAAGTAAACCCTTTGATCCATGGTTTATTTGGACCCACATCCTTTGTGGATTGAATGTGTCGGTCCAAGTTAACCACGGGTCGAAGGGTAGTGGACGGAGGAACGGGGGTGGCTTAAGCCCAAAACTTTCATCACAATCACTACGCTAAAGGTTATCTCGATCTGAATACACTCTCTAACATCTGTTAATTAAGGGAGAGCACGCCGTTCAAAACGCTTATTAACTCAAAAATCGCCAAATAACCTGCTCGCCCGGCTACATTTCAGTGAACTTGGAGCTGTGGTTTTCACTAACTATTGAAAGTTTGAAAACAAGCACCCAGTGCCAGCGAGCACGGTTATCACGAATGGAAGCAAAGAAATACCTCAGGCGCACGGCCTTCCTCGGGCTCTGGTCCATAGGGGCTCTCTTCCACCTGTGCAGCGCTCAGTGCAGCTTGCAGCTGCTGGATTTCGTCTACGCTTCTATCGCCTCCAGCAGCACTATCCACTCGAAGCTGGCGCCCATTCACCTCGTATCTTGAAGAAGGATTTTGTTTACGCGATTTCACACTAGAATATATCTCGTTTACCCGTTCAAGTTTCTTATGGCCAATTCAGCGGTCTGCACATCGAGAAACTCGATGAATCCGTAACCTTTCGGCTTCCCCGTCTCGCGGTCATGCACCATCTTGATATGAACGACATGGCCAACCTGAAACAGTCCTCTCTAAACCACTACTGTGCCATCGGTTGAAGCCTGTCATTATTAGCGCCTACTGAAGGTTTGATTCCTCTGAAGGACAACAAGGTAATCCTGGGTATTCGATGAGCACCGCACCGGAATCAAACAAGTGTGAGATTTTAGGTCGACCAAACTTCGAAGTTCGCCATTTTGTGGCAAGCCAAAGATCAGAAATTAGGACTCACTTACAAACAAAGCAATCTTGTACTATTCGTCATGGTGAAACTTTGTTAGGTAGCAGGATACTTTTACCGTTACATTAAAACTGTAGGAGCTGTTACCACAGAATTGTAACTTTGCCCTGAGTAAAAATAAAAACACTATGCAAAGGAATGTCTATAATTGAAAACTTCTGGAATACGGGAAACACTTCTTCCAAGGAATCTATCCCGAACACGCCTTCCTTAATTTCGCTACCCCACTCCAGCCCATTATACAGGGAAGCCATGGGCGGGCTGGGAGGGTGTGAACGTGGAATCCGTTTAAGATACATATGTTCGAGATCCAGGGAGTACACCGACCACCCTAAGTGGGCGCGCTCTTCATCGGAATACTAGTAGTTAATGAAAACGAGACTACAGAATGCACCGATATAGCCGATTAGATGCGCTAACACAAGCAAACACTCAAAAACTTACTTTAGAGAAGATCTGTCGAATAGTATCCTCAGGTACCTCGTAGGAGATGTTGCCCACTAAACAAGAACAACATCAATAACTGTGGAAGCAATGGAATAAGGCCTTCCAACTAGAAACCAAAAGAATGCCAAATGGGATCTGTCCTAGTGGGATGGACACGTTAGAAGGGAGACGAACACAGCCAGGTGGCTTCCGCAAGGGAGTAATTGGCAAGTGATTGACTCTTCATAGGACAGTATTACCCCTTATTTTTGTATAGTAGTTTACTTTGATTGAGCGTAGCCATGATTGGTACAAATCTTTGTTGCGGCTTACTTGTCGGGGTTGTCGCGTTTTTCAGAGCCTGGAAAAGTCAAAGTCATTTGGGAAGGCCCGCCCTTCCCCCCCCCCCCCGCAAATGGCATTTCATTCTGCGGAAACCCACCCAAAATGCTAAGAGGCTACGAAAACGACGCCGTATAAAGTCGAAAACGTGGCCGACCTTACGAGGAGGTCAGTGGGCTCGGTCCGGAGATCCTGAACGAGACCTATATTGTCTTCTAGGGCATCGGACGAGGATCACAGAACTGTTTCGTTTTTGCTAAATGCTCCTGGGTGGTCCAAAAATGGCAAAAAATGGTATCACTTCAGGGCGGGTTGATAAGGCATAAGTGACACCTGGAATGGTCCTGTCCTGCTCAAAACATAACTTACAAAAGTTTGGGACTCAAATTAATATTAGATTATAGTAATACGATAAGTTCCTACGTTTCCTAGACGAAGCTGCAGTGCACACTCAAGTGATTCATTCGCATCAAAGGTGGCAGCGACGCGATGGCCGAGTGGATAGCGCGGCGGATTTACGGGAGGGGGTCGAGGGTTCGATTCCGAGGTTGTCTATGCGATTTTCTCTGTGGGGTGCTCCCTTTTTGGCTAATAAAGACTCTACATTTTGGCTTGGGTGGGATGCCTTCTTCGCTTCCTAACCCCGTTTTCAACGTGTTCTCAGATGTAAAGAAGCTAGTTTTGTCGTGTAGGGTGATGTTGAGCATCCATTAAACCATGCTTGTCGGGTTGAGGAAGCTCTCGTTAGATGTTACTCCCATATGGCTGTTTTCGAATGTTCTCAATTAGTTTTGAAAGTGCTTCTCGCTGCCACCTGATTTGTGAAAACGATCGACAAGTATTGAGTTGACCCATCATCAAGACACGTTTATCGTTCTTCGGATTTCTTTACAGACTGCTTTTTATTCCACACAGCTTTCACTATTTCAGCTCACTGTTGCCAAGTACAGCATATTTTATCCACCTCATGGTATTCATCTAGCAGTATATTTTTTCCTGACTATTCTCCTATACACTTATAATAGACGGGTCGGGCATTGCAGCTATGACCACTTGCACTCACTCCCTCAACTCTGGAGATCGAAACAGGTTTTTCGTCCCAAATTCATCTATGGGGTTTAGGATGTAGATCACCAATCTGGTAAGCATTTTCGTTGAAACGATGAATGGCTGAAGGTTACGATGGGTATGTGTACATAAAGGGGTGTACGCGGAATAACCGGCACTGCTGCCTTTCACGACTCCAGAGGTCGAGGAGAGGGCGAAAGAAAAAATTTCGCCCAAACATCGCCCACGGGGATTATTTGGGGTGCTGATCACGGATATGATACCTGTTTTTAAAATTTCGGTATATTACGGCAGGTTACGGTAAATACGGGTGTGTAAAGCTATCTACGTTAGCAGGATTGCTTTCTTCTCCAATGTGGTCAAACTTATTTTCCAACTTTCGACTTCAACCTTCATGGAAAGTAGTGCAAGAAAAGTGATAATTTAGAAAAAGAGTGACAGAATCGTGGTCAGCAGCTTAAATAATTCCCATAGGCGAAGTCTAGGCGAAATTGGTAGTCATGACTTCGTCACTCTTATTCACCACTAGCCAATAATACGGTAACCTACCGAAGTCGAAATGTACTCTTTATTAGCCAGAAAGAGGGCACTCCACAGAGCAAATCGCATAGACAACCCCGAAATCAAGCCCTCGGCCCCTCCCGTAAATCCGCCGCGCTATCCACTCGGCCATCCAGCCGCTGACACCATTGATGCGAACAAATCACTTGAATGTGCACTGCAGCTTCGTCTAGGAAACGTAGGAACTTATCGTATTACTATAATCTAACTTTAATTTGAGCCCCAAACCTTTTGTAGGTCAAGTTCTGAGCACGATAGCACCATTCCAGGTGCCACTTTTGCCTTATCATCCAGCCCTGAAATGATACCATTTTTTGCCATTTTTGGACCACCCAGGGGCATTTAGCAACAACGAAACAGTTCTGTGATCCTCGTCCGATGCCCTAGAAGACAATATAGGTCTCGTTCAGGATCTCCGTACCGAGTTCACTGACCTCCCTCGTTAGATGTAGAGGAGCTAACGTCACCCTAGCTGGACTAAAGATGGGTGAATGAGCTTAGAGCCCTTGGGACCGCCCGCCATAGGGACCTAACGAATGGGGTCATCCGAAAGGGAAAAAGGCAGTGCTCCGATTCGTGGTGTTCAATTCGACTCCGTCATCTTTTTTCAAACCTGGTCAAAAGGATTAGGCATTCTTGAAAAGCCCGGGTCTCAAGATGATTCATATAAGCGGGACTCTTGGGACCACTCGCCATAGGGACCTAACGGGTCATGATCCACATATCAAAACTTGCAGAGGGCGACGTACGGCGCCAGCTCTAGTTTCTCAAATGACTTCGACTTTTCCAGGCTCTGAAGAAGGCGACAACGTCGAAAAGTAAGCCGCAATAAAGATCTCTACCAATCTTGGCTACGCTCAACCAACGTTCCGTCCAATACAACAACAACAATGCCAAGATTCATCGAGAATCGGACGTAGAGTTTGCTTTGAATTTTGGCGCCGAACCCCACAAGACGATGTAACTGGTGAGAGCCCCTTTACTAGTTGTTACCGAAAGCACAGTTGTGGTGAGATGTACCTTATCCTGGATCAGAGATAGCGCCAACTCCACAGCTCGTCTACGGACCACTGTGTTTGTTAACCACTAAGGCTTTCTGAAAGGCCCGGATATGGGAGGACTCAGATAGGGGCGATTTTCACCAGACCGGGTTGTCGGATAATTCGTATAATTGATCTTGTTTAGAAATCTGATGTCCTGTCCGATTCGGATATCCAATGTGAGATCCGAAGATAAACAACTATTTGGATTATCCGAAAAACCTCCATGTTAGAGCTCCGCTTATCTGAGTCATCGTGAGACCCGGGCTTTTCAAGAATGCCGTTTTTTGCATAACCCTTTCGACCCGGTTTGAAAAAAGACGACGGAGTCGAACTGAACACCACGAGTCGGAGCTCTGCCTTTTTTCCTTCCGGATGACCCCATTTGTTCGTCTCTCTTCACTGAAAAGGGCGCACTGGCGTTCTTACCCCTGGCGCACCGAGGGAGCGGGCAAAAATGTATGCGTCCTCGAGGATTCGTATGGCTAACTTCAAGAAGCAACAAAAGGCTCACCAAAGACGGAGCGTTGAGATCTGTCCACTTGCATTGGGCTCTGTAATGGAAAAGTTGTTGAGACTTATTCAATGAGCATCAGAAATGCACAGAAAGCTGACAGCACCATGGAAACGACGCAGGAGAGGAGGAACAACCCTGGCTTCAGCTAAAACGTTCGAGCTACCGAGGTGGTCTACGCAATCTTACGGACGCGGCACGAAGTTCGTGTGGGGCGCGTTTGTTGGGGTGACCTCTGGAATGAGATCATAGAATCCACGATCTCTCATATGAGAGAGGTATCTCTACTTCAGAAGGTGTGCCATCAAAATGTGTCAAGATTGTAATTGGGTATGAGGGAACGAATCTCACCATCAGTCTTGTAGACTTCGTCGCTCTGGGTTTAAAATGGCAGACGTACGAGATTTAGCAAACAAAAAGCAACTAAAATTCCGGTAAGCACTATAAGATGTTGTTAAAAAAAGGTAAATCAGCGAATCTCCAATGTTTTCAAAATTCTGAGGTCCGACGATGTTGCTGTGTGGTTACAACATTGTTTCATCAAATTGAACACCTTTCAAATCAAGTTGGACATTATTCTAATCAAGGAAGGGTCTCAGGTGTATGCCTGAACGGGTGAAATGGATGCGATAATCTCCACCGTTCATATAGTAGAAAAAATATTTCGTTTTTGTTGAGTCGAACCCAAGGAGCTATGGACCCTCGAAGTTGGGGGTACAGTATTGCACCATCAGCGCGCGCTGTCGTGACTTCCGTACGACAATCCACCGCCGTCGTGCGCCACCGTAGCCGCCGCCGTGGTCAAAGCCTTGACCAACACGGATCGACAGGATCAACACGTTAATCTGCATGTCTGCGCGCCACGGAAACTTCTGGAACGAGCCAGAGACGCAGAGGACAGGTGTCTCGGCCCTCGGGCAGTCAGTCTTCGGGTCTATCGTCGTCGGGGCGGTCGTCAGGAGCAGTCGGGTGGACAGCCGAGTCCACCGCCGTCCCCAGGCCTGGGGACGGCCTCGTCCGTCGTTGCTGCTGCTGGCAATTGGCTTGGTCTTAGCCAAACGCCGTCGCTTCTCGGATGTCCGGACGCCATTCTCCTTAGGTCTGCTTCGTGTCCGCCGTCATCATCGCCAACGTCGTCGTCTTCGTCATCCCGGACTACGCAGGTAACGCGGACCCTCTGGCCCGCTCCGTCGCCTCCGACTTGGCACACGCCGCGGAGGCAGAGCGGGCCAAGGTCCGCGGGCTCTGGTTTCGGTACCCTGGTAGGATAAGGGGGGCGACCTGCCTTAACACGTAGGATTTATTATGTGTTGTGCTCTTACTCCGTAGATGTTCATAGCCATAAAAAATATGTAATCAGGCCTTTACTTGTGGCTAGGAAAAGTGGTATCAGTCCACACTATCAATCAATCAATATTGGACGCGGTGGCCTAACGTAGTACGGATGCTATGCCCCGGCCGGTCGGGGGACGCTCCGGTCGGTCGGGTCTGAGTCCGATCAATACAGTATCAACACTGCACCGCAACATACAATCGGTACAAGCAGTCGGGGTCAATACCATCCTAAGGTAGCGTGGCGTATCTGGATCCGCACAGGGCCTCCTTAGAGGGAAACCGCATGGTCGTAAGGCGAGCACAGAGGGCGAGCGGCGGATCCGTAGTGCTATGGCTCGGGGCGTGGGGCGCCGTCGTCCGCATCCACCGATGCGTCGGCGGAGACGGCCCCCCGCGTCACGACATGGTGCATCGGACCGAGGTTCACCATGGGGAAACCCATGGTGGGCCTTGGCGATCGAACTCCACCGCAGCTCGCCAACTGGCAAACCCTTTCGCCACGCACGGTGCAGTGCTAGCCAAGCCGGTTGTCACATGCCGCTGATGGCACTTGGCGTACGCTATAACTGGGGTACTGCCTTCCTCCTTCTAGTAGCCGTGTCTCTTACCTGTCGAGCCTCGAGTGGCACGAGTAGACACAGGGACAGCCATTTTTACATGGCGAGGCACATGAGCTACGGCGGCCGCATAGAAGGAGCAGAAGACCGGACTGACCGATCAGGAAACCCCTCAAGGACCAAGTCGCTGTGTCAAAGAAGAATGCAAACGGAAGCCGACAGGACACCCCAGGCAACCGAATGTACAGTAGCTTCTGGCTAGGTGCTGGTTACGGACGGGCTACGCATTCGCTGGCAAGTTAACCCTTTGGCAGCTTTAGCTGTTGTCCGCTTCCGCCCGCAACTTCTCTTGGTTCCTTGGCCTTAGCTATTGGCGCTGTGCCATAGAGCTCATGATAGGACAACAACCTTGCGTTACACATGCATACTTGTATACCACAAGCCCATATGCTCCACATTAGCCATTCATTGCCTTTCAAATTCACAATCACTCGACGCTTGTCGTTGTGCGTTATTGTATAATCGGCTCCATGTAACCGTACGCGTTAAGGAAGACTACTGGTCAGACGTGGCCGGAGCCTTCCTTCAAACAACCCCACACATAGTCCATCTTCCTTTTTAGACTTGGGTGTCGGCAGTACCGCCTCTTGCCACTAGTATTCCTAGCTATTCTTGCAAACATGCCATCAATTACAACGTGCAAGGCGAACCTCACCAAGGCGTTCACGGCTTTGGAAGTAGCCAAAGGTAAAATTCCGGCACATCTTCTTACATCATTAGATGCAAGCGAGCACGGCCAACCTCAGGTACTAGACGCGCGCCTCAAAGCTATCCAGTCCACCATGGCAGACCTACAGTCAGCCGTACGTACGGTCAAAGAGCGGCGTAAAATATTTCTTACCACAGTTGGGTCGTCTGCTGATCCGGAAGCAGACAACGCGGCGTATGAAACCTATATGCAGGAGACACGCGTAGACGATGCGGTGGTAGAAGCAGAGTCAATTCTGATGACTTTGCAATCCAGCCTCGATGAAGTGCAAATGCTGATCGAGAGGCACCGCTCATCGCAGCCTTCCGAAGTGACGCAAGCCACTAATACCAACACAGAGGCTTCGGTATCCTATACTACCACTACGTCGCATACGAGTCAGCATCAGCCCCAAACGGCTCCGCAGTCGCCGCTGCCTGCGCAACAACAGCAATCAGATGCTACTATTCCGCTATCCCATTGCGCTAATAACACCCTAGCGCCTATCAACAATCCATTCACGCAAGTGCAGTTTACTCCGCCAATCCAGCTTAGCAAGCTTAAGCTGGAACCATTCAATGGCGACATAACTCACTTTGCTCGCTTCTGGTGCTCATTCGAGCTTGCGGTCCATAATGACCCAAACATCGCGCCAATTCATAAATTCCTATACTTGCAAACTCTCCTAACGGGCGAAGCCCAAATGGTGTTGCAGGATCTGGGTCCAGAGGAACATAACTATTACGAGTTGGTGAGAGTGCTTAAGAAGCGGTACGATCGTCCTCACAAGACACGTGCCACACTACACAAGCAACTCCAACAGCTTCCCCTCTCGCGTAATACGGGATCCGAACTCCGCAACACTTGGTTTCGCATTTCAGGTATATTACACGGTCTTCGCAAATACGAAGACTTTAGAACTGTGCTTCCGCTTCTTGACTTAGTCAAGAGCAAATTTCCATCAGACATCCGTCAAAAGCTGCACGATCTCGAATATCAAAGTAATTCAGACTTTGATTTAGATCAGGTCATGCAAAAACTCGACTACATCATTGCCTCTAAGGAAAAATACGAGGACTCAACAACCTTAGAAAACAGTCTCTCGGTATATACATCCCATGGTAGGCAAACTACTGTAAGATCCCCTTCACCGGCTACCAACACACCTGCCCAGTGTTGTTTTTGTGATTCCTTTAATCATAGTTCTTCACGTTGTACTTCAGATGCACCAGTACCACTTCGACGTAACATCGCGCGTTTGCTAGATCTTTGCTGGAGGTGCTTACGAACCGGACATTCGTCTCGTTCGTGCATATATCCTGCATGTCGCCTTTGCGGAGGAGGTCATAATCGACTCCTATGCAGAAGGACTGAACGCAGGGACAGATCCAACAGCACTTCAGCAAAAGACCGACGCAGTCGAAGTCGAGAACGTCGTAGTCCCTACGACTACAGATATCGATCGCCGAGACGGTACGCATCAAGAAGTCCATCCTACGACTATCGTCGCCAACGTCAACGGTCGAACTATCGAGAATCACGATCACCATCCAGAGACCGGTACACACCGGACAGGTTTGATGATTACCAACGTAACAGTTACTCCCGCTCGCAGTCTCCATCACGCGTTTCGTTCAAATCTCCCGTCAGGGAGCGCTCAAATTCTCCAAACCGCCGCGCCGGGTCCCCGTTTCCGTCTCAGCTTCACGCCCTCGGGCAAGACGCTGACGCGGAACAAGTCCAACACTGTTGCAATAACAGCAACACACGTTCAGCCAATAAGCAAAACAATTCCGCCTCGTTAATGTTTGTTAAAGCCAAAACCTATAACTTCATCAACGCCTGTTACGAGGACGTAATTCTACTCCTCGATTCAGGAGCTCAAAATAGCTTCATTGCTACAAGTTCAGTTCATAGGTTAGGCCTCAACATCACAGACAGCAAACTTCGTAGCTATACCATCTTTGGTGGATCAACCACCACAGAAGTTTCAGGCATTTCAGATATTGAGCTTATCGATTCACTCGGTAAGAAGCTGAAACTCGAGCTCATCACCAAGGAAGTCGTTACCTTAGCGCAACGACCACCAAGTCTTCATCAAGAAGATATCGACTTCATACGCCATCACGGCTTCGAGTTACCGCTGTGCCGCGAAGACACCATCGTGCCCGATATTCTTATCGGAATCGATCACTACTGGGACATCATCTGCCCAGAAGCCCCAATTTGCCTGCCGACCGGCATGGTACTATGCCATACTCGCTTCGGAACAGTCATCTCAGGCAATTCGGTTTTTCGGATGGGCCCGCGGAGAATGCAACCTCCGCTGACATACACACAACATCACAGCTCGATGAAGCCATCCAACGGCTGTGGTCATTAGACGCCTTAGGCATAGCAGATGATCACGATCCCGCTGTTGACACCAAGCTGGAAAAGCGCATTTTAGACAATTTCAACAACACTTCTCAACTCATAGACGGTTATCTTTATGTTCAATTTCCTTGGAAGGAGGACCATCCTCCTTTAAACAACAATAAAAACTTAGCATATTGTAGACTTCTTAGCCAATTTCAGCGTTTAAGCCAGTCCAAAGCCTGGCAACAATACGTTAAGGTTATCGACGATCATATTTCAGCTGGCTTCGTGGAAGACGTCGATGAGTTCATGTATGACGGTCCACATGTCTATTACATCCCGCATCAGGCCGTCTACAAGGAAAGCTCAGCCACCACCAAGCTCCGAGTGGTATTCGACGCCTCTTCCAAGACGAAACATGCAGTCAGTTTAAATGATTGTATTCACCAAGGACCAACCTTACTGCCACAGCTTGTGGGAATTCTGCTGCGCGCACGTCTCCATCATTTTCTGCTTATCGCAGACGTGGAGAAAGCCTTTCATCAAATCCGGCTTCAAGTTTCTCAGCGCGATGCCACACGCTTTCTTTGGCTCAAAAACCCAAACCAACCACCCTCTCCATCTAATCTGCGCATACTCCGGTTTACCCGCATCCCATTCGGGATCAATGCATCACCTTTTTTGCTTGCCGCATCCATTCAATACTACCTCCGCAGGGAAGTATCCCCCCTCGGGGACGAGATCCTACGTAATACTTACGTGGATAACGTCGTCTTGGGTGCTGCTTCGCATGCGGAGACCATTCAAAAATACACTGCCGCCAAAACCATCTTTTCCAACATGCACATGAACCTTAGAGAGTTCATGTCCAATTCTCCTATAGTCAATTCGGCTATAGTCAACGCCGATCGCGCTATCAATCCATCTAACGCTAGCCTTCTGGGACTCAAATGGCTATCATCAAGGGACACTTTAGTCATATCCATTAAAACGGTCAAAATCACGGTCAACAGCAAGCGCACTGCTTTGCGCGCATTAGCATCAACATACGATCCCTTAGGCTTCCTAGCGCCCTTCCTAGCTCCACTTAAAGTCTTTATTCAAGACTTGTGGAAGGAAGATTTCGGCTGGGATACGCCCTTGAATCAAGCGCAACTTCAGCAGTGGTCCAACCTTCTTGCTAATCTTCACGACCCAGTCCCTCCATTACCACGCGCCATCATTCCCAGTAAAGCAGCTAGCAACACTTTTGAGCTTTGCGTCTTCGGAGACGCCTCACAACGGCTATACGCTTCTTGCGCATATTTACTTTGCCGCAATCAAAAATCTGCGTCTTCCAGGTTGCTCATGGCTAAATCCCATCTCAATAGCCCAAAACCGCTCACAGTTCCGCGCTCGGAACTATTGGCTGCTCTAATTAGCGTTCGCTTAGCGCAATATCTCGTTGGGCAACTCAATTTACCCATTTCCACTATCCATGTGTTCTCCGACTCGCTTATAGCGTTACACTGGATACAAACCACCAAAACACTTAAAGTGTTCGTTAAAAACCGTGTAACCGCTATCCGTAATGCCATTGCAGCGTTAGAGGCCCAAAATATCAAATTCCGGTTCCACTACGTTGCTTCCGAGAATAATCCCGCAGACTGTGCTACTCGCGGTCTTGCGACAAAGGAAGCCCCAAACCACATGTGGTGGACCGGACCAGCCTTTTTAACTGCTCCAATAGAGCAATGGCCCAAAACAAACGTCGATTTCCAAGTTCCGCCAGACACCGGCGAAGACGTTCAATCTGAGTACGTTAACACCACTTCGGTGGTTGACGGTAAGTTTCAATCTGTCTTACCATTTTTACGTACCAACAACTATCTCAAACTGGTTAGAATTACGGCATACGTGCTTAAATTTCTCCGTATGTCCGTTTTCAACAAGCTGTCAAATCAACTCCAGGCCAAATTCGGGTATAAAATACCTCTGGTAACTTCAATTTCAAGTTCGGGTACAATTCAGCCATCCGACATCGAAAACGCAGAGATCCAGCTCATCCTAGCGCATTATCGCGAAGGTGAGCAGGAGCTCTCTCGCTTGCACCTCGCGAATTTTAACGCGAGGCGAGCGCCCGACAACCTTATTCGTTGTCCGTACCGTATAGGTCCTTTGGAAACGGCTCCCATTCTGCTACTCCCTAAACATCCGCTTTCACACCTCGTAGTACTCCATTACCACCTCAAAAACCATCATTCAGGCCTTTACCATACCATTGCCAACATACGAATTCGATTTTACATTCCGTCTATCCGTATGTGTGTTTCCAGATCATTACGTACCTGTATCACTTGCAAAAAGTTCAACGCCGTGCCATATCGATATCCGGACGTTCCACCTCTTCCTCCGGAAAGAACCCAACGTTCCAGGCCATTCCAGAACGTGGGACTCGATTATCTCGGTCCGCACGCTTGTACAGGTACCAACTCCGGCAAGGTATGGATATGCTTGATCACATGTATGACGACTCGAGCCATTCATCTCGAGATCGTCCTGGACAATACGGCTCAAGAATTCATTCTCGCGTTTCGACGATTCATTGCGCGTAGAGGCGTGCCAGACGTGGTCTACAGCGACAATTCCACCACTTTTCGTGCCGCAGAAACAGCAATAACCACGCTTCTCTATGCCCCTTCCTCTTGGCGCAACATTTCCACCTTCTGCGCTTCCCACAAAATCAAGTGGAACTTCATCACCCCACTTTCACCTTGGAAGGGTGGGTTTTACGAGCGCCTAGTTGCCTTATTCAAGTCCGCGTACAAAAAATCCATCGGCCGTAACATCTTGCCGCTTAACCAGCTTCAAACCGTGGTTGTCGAAGTCGAAGCCACACTAAATTCGCGTCCAATCACTCCTTTCAGGGAACAGGACACTTTCGTCCACGTCCTCCGGCCTGTAGACTTTCTAAGTCCTCAAGTAGACCTCCAACTTCCACCCTTACCACCTCAAATAGACGACCTTTACGACAGCTCGCATAATCTTGCGAGTTGGTACAAATCGACTTTGTCTATTTTAGATCATTTCTGGAAGTTGTGGCACTCTGACTATCTATCCGCGCTCAGAGAACGCCATCGAGCTCGGTCGAAACAGCCCAGGTCTACTCCAATCGCTCCGGTCGTAGGTGACGTCGTCTTGGTCGCAGACGAAAACGCTCCTCGTGGATCGTGGACCTACGGTTTGATTGTTCAACTTCATCCAGGTCAGGACGGATCTGTTAGAACAGCCGAAGTTCGTACTCCTAACGGGAGATGCTTGAAGAGATCACTCTCGCATCTTTACCCCTTGGAGATTCACGCGACTTCGATGGATAACACCACTCTGGACTTCACTCCACCACCACAGCACTCTACTCCACCACCATCGGCAGCTCGCGTTCAACCCTCGAGACGCGCAAAGTCTCAGCACGCCTTCATCAACCCACATGCTAGGGCGAGCAGCCCACTTTAAACGTCTAATTTATGTTTTCCCTTTTGTTTTCCTTATTTCCTCTTCAAAATCTTCACTTCCGCGCCGGTTGAGCCCGCTTGGACTCTTGCCAGCTCGCGCACGCGACGCGCTGGACTCGCGACGCGATTGACGCCGGATGCACACACCGGCCGCCGTCTCCGATTCAGCCGACTGGCATGGTGCCAGCATCGCTGAAGAAGTTATAGCCGCTTCGCGTGGGACTGACAGCCACTATGCACGCGCCGCTTCGGCAGCAACTCAGCGCTTCGAGCTGGTCCCACCGCGAAGCCGCGCACCAACACCGGTTTCGAAACACCGAACTCAGTCACCGCTCCGGCCGGACTTAGACCGGCCTTTCTGCCACTGTCGCCGCTACTGTGCGCATTTATTCCGTCCGTCTCGTTATACGACGTCGAAGACTCCCCATACAGGTAAGTCTTTAGCACTTCTCTTAGGAACTTGACGTGTAGACGCGCTAGGAGCGTACTTATCCATCTTTTCTTAGCACGCTTGCCCGCAGCGACTCTATCCCTTTCTTAGATTGTGTTTTCACTATTTTTTTTTTCATGTCTTCTTTCTATGTTTCTGTTTTCTTAACATGTATTTCTCATCCATTTGTTCCTCCATGCCATTCTCTTCGCACGCACGCCTTCATGCCCGCTCTCGTGAGCCGTTCTATTTCCTCATCATCTCTCTTTCCTTTTCTTCATTCTTACAAACGGCTCACGACAAAACACAAGTCTACACGTCCCTATATTTTTCTTCTCCTTAATCCTTTATTTGTTTTTATTCGCCATACTCTTAAAAAATTCCATCTTTCAAACCTCTCTCGTGTCCAAAACAGCATCCAGTAGTCGTGTTGTCGCCCCATGCACTCGCAAAGCGCCTTAACACGACAACAATACCATTCTTTCGCTCCAAAACACAAAAACATCCAAAAATATTATTCCAAAACATTTTCAAAGTTTTCCAACACTACATACTTTATCTTCATTTCCAATAGTTTGTTCCGTAGTCGCGTCACGCACGCAGTGCACCTCGCGACTTCGATTCAAACAGCGTTCTTTTCAAAACATAAGCTATTTATGTTAACTCCACACAAATAATTCACTTAAAATGTTATTCACTCTTATCTAATCTTTAAAACGATTCGTTTCGTTGTGGGATATTCCTTCCAATTACACATAAGCCACCCGCAACGTCAGGATTCGATGTGTTTTTGTTCCCTCATTATATTTCATTCGTTTCATTCACCTTGCCGCGACCTTGCGTTCATGTTGTTACATCTCGTTGCACCGCGCTCGCTATTCCGCCGTTATATTCTTTCTATATTCACGTCCACACTCTCTCCACTTTAGGTAAACACCCCTTACGTACTAACATGCCTTCATCTACTAACCACAGTCGTCATCGACACTGCTGCTGCTTGCACGATCAACGCAGCACTAGTTATCGTCGTCGAGACGACTCAAGGTTAGCGACCCAACACCCCTTATACTAACTCGGGTCCAATCTAACACCACCTTTAGGGAACACCACAGTCGTAGCCGAAGCCGTAGTCCTCGTCGTCGCCGCCAAAGCGTCGACAGCAACGGTCGCTACAGTCGCTCACGCAACAGCTCACGCCACTACCCACACCGTCGCGACAGTCGAGATCGGTCGCATGGTCGTGGCCACCACGTGCGTGAAGCTTCCCACTCTAGGGGCCCTTCCCCTCATCGTTCTTCCTCGGGTCATTACCCCCACTCACGACGTCGCAGAGACAGCTGTGAGGCTAGGGCTCCACAGAGAAGCCCGCACCGTCACGCTTCTTCGCCGCAAGACAGCGAGCGAAGCCAGACGGACACGCCTCGGCGTCGTGAGTCCCCATCTCTTCAGGCACCCCCTCAGCAGGCCTCTGAGCCAACGCCGCAGCGTCCCATCACGCCCGCTCAGCCTCTTCGGGTTGCCCCTTCCCCCCACACCCCACTTAACCTCTCTCTTGCTTCCTCAGCTCTTCCTCCCTCTTCTCAGGCTCATCCTCTGCCTTCTTCCTCATTCTCCTCTCTCTCCGGCCCTTCTCCTTTCTCTCTCTCTCTTAGCGCCTTCCCGCTTAAACCTTCTAATACACCTTGGAGGGCCGCTCAATCTTCCTCTAACTCTCTCCCTCCTAAAGCTTCTCCACCTCAGTCTCGACCCTCTACTCCCTTTCCGGGGCCCTCCATTGCTCCTCCTCTTCCTCCGGTCATGCCTGCTTCTCTTCAGCCGGCCCCACAGGCGCAACCTCAGCCCCTTCCTCCGCCTCAGCCTGCTCCTCAGCTTCCTCCTCCCTTTTACGTAGCTTTGTCTCCTTCTCCATCTCCCTCACCGCAGGCTAGGCTCCTCCCTCCTCCTCCTCCCGCGCGGCCTATTCTTTTGCAGCCAGTGCCCGCTAATGTCAATTGTTTCTTCTGCGGCCACAACCACTACTCCTCTTCATGCCAGGTAGTGCCGCAAATCTCTGTGCGCATCAATATGCACGCGCAAGCAGGCCGCTGCTTTCGTTGTGGAGGCATTCATGCCGATGAAGACTGTCAAGTCCCCACTCGCTGCAGAGCATGCCTTGGGCGCGACCACCACACCTCATTCTGCTCGCTTAATACAAACGCGATTAGGGATGTTCCCCCCGACAGATGGGAGCAGCGCATGAGGTGGGCACGCCAGGCGTCTGAACTTGCACGCCGCATTGAACAAGAAGAAGCTGCTCGCCAAATCGATCGTCGCCACAACAACGCAAGGGAGTAAAACGTCTTAAACGGTAAGGTACTTTACAATTCTGTATTCCTTTTATTACATACATATACATGTTATGATCCTTCATATTATTCATTGCCTTTCCATATCATCTTTCATATCTTCCACAATACAATCTCTTCATCCTTTACTACATACAAAACACAGTCCAATATGTTTAGTCTTTATTCTTATCCAATATTCGACCACACAAGCAGTGTTCAGGTCGGCAGCCTCGTTCGTGTTCACACTATACCATGGTCAACGCTCACAAGTCACCAAGCAGCGTACAAACAAGTCTGGTTGCCGTTGCCGACACTGTATATATGCTGTACATCGCTTCATCGTTACTGTCACGTCAACTTTTATCGTCTACCATCGTTATCGTCAAGTCACCCATAGATAGTTTTACCTCACCACTCACTTCCCGAAGATCTTCCATCGGTTCGCTTTGCCCACTACGTGTTTTTCTCCACTTAACCCGTTGTCATGTTAGTTACGTTATGTTGTGTTTTTGTTTTTTGTTACTCCTTTTTCATGTCACTTAACTCGTAGGACGACCAGACCCCAAAAGTCAACGCCATGCTTTCCCTACCCCAGGTCGCCTCTGTCACACCCGTAGCGACGCACAAATGGTGGCATCGCCCGCCACCGCGTTGCAAACGTGTCTTCACCAACGTAGGCTTCGGTGCATAACATGTCTGTATTTTCGTAGGTAAGCACCAAAACCATTGCTACCTGCTCGGTCCTTGTCGCGGCCCCCAGTGTCGTGACTTCCGTACGACAATCCACCGCCGTCGTGCGCCACCGTAGCCGCCGCCGTGGTCAAAGCCTTGACCAACACGGATCGACAGGATCAACACGTTAATCTGCATGTCTGCGCGCCACGGAAACTTCTGGAACGAGCCAGAGACGCAGAGGACAGGTGTCTCGGCCCTCGGGCAGTCAGTCTTCGGGTCTATCGTCGTCGGGGCGGTCGTCAGGAGCAGTCGGGTGGACAGCCGAGTCCACCGCCGTCCCCAGGCCTGGGGACGGCCTCGTCCGTCGTTGCTGCTGCTGGCAATTGGCTTGGTCTTAGCCAAACGCCGTCGCTTCTCGGATGTCCGGACGCCATTCTCCTTAGGTCTGCTTCGTGTCCGCCGTCATCATCGCCAACGTCGTCGTCTTCGTCATCCCGGACTACGCAGGTAACGCGGACCCTCTGGCCCGCTCCGTCGCCTCCGACTTGGCACACGCCGCGGAGGCAGAGCGGGCCAAGGTCCGCGGGCTCTGGTTTCGGTACCCTGGTAGGATAAGGGGGGCGACCTGCCTTAACACGTAGGATTTATTATGTGTTGTGCTCTTACTCCGTAGATGTTCATAGCCATAAAAAATATGTAATCAGGCCTTTACTTGTGGCTAGGAAAAGTGGTATCAGTCCACACTATCAATCAATCAATATTGGACGCGGTGGCCTAACGTAGTACGGATGCTATGCCCCGGCCGGTCGGGGGACGCTCCGGTCGGTCGGGTCTGAGTCCGATCAATACAGTATCAACACTGCACCGCAACATACAATCGGTACAAGCAGTCGGGGTCAATACCATCCTAAGGTAGCGTGGCGTATCTGGATCCGCACAGGGCCTCCTTAGAGGGAAACCGCATGGTCGTAAGGCGAGCACAGAGGGCGAGCGGCGGATCCGTAGTGCTATGGCTCGGGGCGTGGGGCGCCGTCGTCCGCATCCACCGATGCGTCGGCGGAGACGGCCCCCCGCGTCACGACACGCGCCCACGTACATACGTGCGCGGGTTGATATATCGAATGTGGAAAAGGCTATGCGGCAAGCGAGTCGGTGGCTCAGTGGGGTGCGACGCTGCCTCATAGGTGCTGGGACAGATGTTCGACTTCCGTGCTGTGCGCTACTTTTGCATCTTTCGTGACCGCTGCCTGCTCTTCCAGTTTGCTTCCTTCATATTTCCTGCACATTTATTTCACTATAAATTGTTAAATAAGGGTCAGAATCGTGCTCAAGACGAAGGTTGGACTGGTGACCATAACCTTAACTTTAGTCACCCCTGCCTACTGTAGCTTAAAGTACTCCAGAGTAATGCGGAAAACGGACGTCAGATTCGTGGTCACCATCTCAAATAACGCCCCCCCCCCACCTCCGGGAGAAGTGTGGGCGAAATTGGCGATTACGACCTACAGCCCTAGTCATCCGTGCCTGCCATAACCTACCGTAATCGACCGAAATTTCAAAAACGGATATCAGATTCGTGATCGGCTCCCCAAACAAGCCCCCTACACATCTCCTACACATTTATTTCACCGCAGTATTTCTAAATTCTCAAATAAGAGTTTACTGTGAGCTGTGCTTCGCTCACTTTTCTCACTTTCTGTATTATACAATATTTTGTGTTTTTCAGTGAATGAGCTTACAGCAGGCAACTAGGGCCGTCGAGATCATAATCACAGATTTCACCCAAACTTTTCCCAGGGGGTTGTTTGGGATGGTGATCACGAATCTGACACCTCCGTATTATGCTGGAGTACGTTAAGTTACAGTAGATAGGGGATGAGTAAAGATGACGTCATGGTCGCCGTTTTCGCCCAAGCTTCGTGTTGAGCACGAATACGACCCTTATTTGACAATTTAGAGCGAAATAAATATGCAGGAGATGTGTAGGAAGCAAACTGGTAAAGGAGGCAGCGGTTATGAAAAATGCAAAAGTAGCGCATAGCACGGAAGTCGAACATCTGTCCCAGCACCTTTGAAGCAGCGTCACACCCTACTGAGCCACCGACGCTTGCCGCACAGCCTTTCGCCACGTCGCACACATCAGGGCGTGCATGTGTGCAAGTGGGCACGTGCTGACGGTGCGCTGCTGTACCCCGCCTTTGAGGGTAGCTCTTTTTGGTTCAAGGACTCAGCAAAAACGAATCATGTTTCTCTGCTATAGGTAGGGTGGAGATTCTCGCAGTACTATCCATTTCACCCGTTCAGACCTACACCTGAGACCCTTCCCTGGCAAAGGCCCATGCACACTTCTGCGACACCGCGGCGCGGCAAGTAGGGCGACAGCTACCTCCGCGAAATCCGGCGGTCGCGGCGCGGACGCGTTGGAGCACCGTTTTAGGCAACGGGACCGACGTCCCCGTGGATGCCGCGCCCCGAGGAATGGTTTGAACAATTCCAGCCTGCGGCACTCAGCGCGGCGTCGCCTGCGATAGCCGCCGCGACAGTCGCAATAGTGTGCATGTCCCCTCCCTGCGGCACGTGTCGCAGTGTCGCTCCGCGGCCGTCGCGGCCCTATGCTTCATCATGGCCGCGCCGCGCTGTCGCAGAAGTGTGAATGAGCCTTAAGCAAGCATGACGCTCCTGAAGTCTAGAGACTCTCTAACATGGTTAGGAGAATTTTTTGTTTGAGGCAAATTTAGCATGACTTACTTTGAAGTTTTTTAATTCACCTGCTCCAATATGTGAACACACTGAAATTTAAAAAAAAAATTATTTTTTAAGGAAAAATAATGAATAAAATCTTATAGCAGTTTCCATCTCTCATCTTGAAACCTCGGCATTGATGTTTACTGTGAAGTTTTATGACTGCGCCATCAATGTTGGTTGGTGGAAAAGTTAATTTTAGCCATGACGTTTCGACCCGCCGTCGTCTTAGGAAGCCAAAAGATGGCATGATCTTAATTCGCACGCTACCCGACCAAACAATACATTCGTGCTGCCATTTTTGGTCTATCGTCTAGAACGACGCTTTTGAATTTTGAAGATGAATTCACGACTTTCCACCACTGAGTGTAGAAGTGTCGCTACCACTCGTGGTTAGTGAACCAGTAGTGAATGAGACGCACTATGACCCCATGTCACTCCTGGCCGTTCATCATTCTGTTGTTCAGCATGGACGTCTGTGACAGGTCTTTGAATCCAGAAGCCCATGTCACGACACCTGCAACACTACTGAACCCCAACACGTGTGACACGACGTCTGTAGCAAGTATTGTAAATACAGACGCTCGTGGCACGACGGCTGCGACACTACTGAATCCCAACAGATGTGCCACAACGTCTGTGACAGGTCTTCTGAATCCAGACGCTCGTGTGACGACGGACACAGCTCGTGTCAGTGCCTATCTATCACAAATGGGCCGCTCTCGTTTGCACCGCTGTGCAGGCTGGACACTGGTACACTAGGTGGTTGATGGTCGTGTGAGTTCATCTTCATCACTCAAAGGCTTCACACCGTTCTTGACTTTAGGTCAAAATTGGCACCAGTCTAGTCGGGCAGCGTACAAATTAACATCGAGCCGTCTTTACGCCTCTGAAGACGACGAGAGGCGGTCGAAATGTCAGGCCTAAAAAAGTCTTCCATGTAGCGGCCTCGTTGGCCCAGAAGCAAAAAACTTCATGAAATAAAAGGTTGTTTAAAAGCGCACAAAGACGGTAATCATCCAGTGCGTTAAGAGGCGATCACGCCGTACATTCGGCATTGTGTTTATTTCACTGATAGTGTGAATGTTGCTTACTTGAAACGGGGATATGAGGATATGTGTTTTTATAACTGTTGTTTTTGCTATTAATCGTATAAAAATCGCGCGCGACGTTCCAGACAAGTTTATGACGCGAACTCTTCCTTTAATACAAAGTTCAAAATTTAAAATAGAATTGAGTCGATCATTTTTTTTTTTCTTAAAAAGTGAGTTTCTAATGGAATTTCAAATGGTGTGTTACATACAGGGGCAGGTGAATTGAAAATTTTCAGACAAAGTCGTACCAAATCTTCTTGGAATAAAAAATTATTCTATCCATGCTGGTGAGTTCCTAGATTAATCATGAAGGCGATTGACTTGGAAGTTGTTCAGCTTGATATCAAAAGCTTGCTTAGATGAGTGTCCAACTTGAAGGAAGAAGAAGGAAGGTACGGGAAGACACGAAGTGGATGAAGAATACACACGACCAGACGTATATAATCGCCCCCCCCCCCAATAAACAGTTGCAACCCTCCTGGTGTCCGGAGAGCCAAAACTGGCGATCAGGACACGATCAAGAACCGCAGCGAAGAGAAGAACCGAGAAGCGTGACAACTGCCGGAAGACCGGCAAGGAAGGAGCAGCCAAACAAGCAAGGATTGAGAAGAGCATTGTAGCCTGATCAACTGCAGTGAATGGAATATGATGGAAGAGAAGGATGGTATTGCTAACATTTAACGGTTAACGATTTAACGAATTTAACGAATTAACGGCATTTTTCGTTAAAATCTGGCTTAACGACTTAACGGAAATTTTTAGAAATTTAGCGGAATTTTTAACGGACGTTTTTCTCAGTGAGTTTCCCAAATTCGCCCTCAATCTTCACTAATTTTGCAGGTCTCATCCTCCGGAATAGGACTGTTCCTGAAAAAAAAAAACTAATGAAATCGGCAGGAATATTTTTATGCTTCCATGGATTTGTTTTGAATTTTTGGAAACAACGCATTTTGTGGACGCGTGCAGCGCAATCGGAAGAGGTGCTTGCTGTCGCGTGTATCTGATACCATTTTCCCGGTTCGGATTTTCCGCTCGAGCAAACCAAGCCCTCCATGCCTCCGATGTCGGAGAATTGGTAGAATTGGCACCATACTTGTCTGGAAGGGATAAAGCGCTGAATTCTTCATGGACTGGCCACCGCAAGGCATGCGTACGGCCAAACACGCATTCAAATTGCCTCCACGATATCCCATAAAAACGGAATGCGTGGCGCTTCCCAACAGAGGCTGAATAACGCTGTCATTCATCCGTATCCTCTAATGCATTTTAGAGCTAAAAATTTCCTCTTCGAACCCACAAGCACATCAACGAATCCACAAAGATGCTTCTCTAATCTCCTCGTAAGATTGCCTATCCTCACCTGGCGTTGCTTATCCCAGAATACTTTTGCTCGCCACCTGGAACAGTTGAGGCGGAGAGGACGTTTTCGGCCGTTGGACTTATTTTAAATGATTTTTGCAAAACGCCAACAACAAAAATTTGGAGAGCTACTTTTCCTGAACATTAACAACATTGACGACGTGTCACACCTTGCGGCAGCGTGGAACCTTGTGACATGATGTCGTGTCACGGTCCCTACGTTGCAGTAGATTGGTCCCGCGCACCAGGCGCTCGAAAATCATGCGTTCGACAACGTATTAACATCCCATTGATAGGCTTTCAATTGTATTTTTTATTAATTCTTCCTGTACCTAATGGGCTGAGGCCCGCACCGAGATTGTATGTACATGCTCGTAGAACAGCCATACAGAGACTCCGGGTTCTGCCTGATCTCACATTTTAAGATGCGTTGTCGGTGATCATCTTCAGTGATAATTCCTCAGCTGTTTTTATTTCAAGCCCTGTAGATAATTTGTTGTTGAAGGCTTGTTTATTTTTCTATGTTGAATTGTTTATTTTAATTGCAGTGTTGCACTACATTCCTTGAACTTAGCTGCTGAACTCTTGAAGTTGAAACCCATAGGATTTTCCTTGATTTTTTTCACTTGAAATAATGGATTACAGCTAATTGTGTTTTTTTTAACGAAATTTAACGATTTACCGGAAATTTTCCGTTAAAAAATTCGTTAAAAATATTTAACGCACAAAATTTTGTGTGCAGCCCTGATCCCCACCAGCATGCCAGGAGTGGGAGATAGAGTGAGAGCCCGTGCAGGATCCTATCGCGACCTCGGATCTACATATTATATATCGAAGCCTCAGCCCGGGTCTTTACGTGCCGGAGATATGAAGACCTGGTGGAGGCTGTTTTAAATTTTCCCGATTTTTTTTTCTTACTGAGGGTACCTGATGAAGGCGTCAAACGCCTCTCCTTTCTCCAAGAGGTTCCTAATTGTGAACTATTAGAGTCTCCGTTGATAGAAAGAACCGGAAGAAACTCCGCTGGCAGAATTGGAAGCCCTGGAAAAACATTTTCAACGAAAGAGGAAGTTTTCAACTAGTGGCGGAGCGTTTTGGAATGATGGCGAAGACGCAGAAACACTATCGTATCGGTGGTATTCATCGTTGGGTTGATTTCAGTTGAGACGAGAAAGCGGCTTCTCGAGAGGGAAAATAAGCGTGCTCAGGAAGTTCCGAGATCTCTTAATCTCTTAGAGGACATCGTATGGTTATAATGTCCGTGTGGCTGGGCCAACCCCTAAAGGCTCTCCGCTCTGCTGCTTAATGGGGCCTTCCTTGGTATGAAGTAGGATGGTGCTTCAAAACCTCCTTGAGACCAGTAGTGGGTTGTTTTTATGTTTTTAGGGTTTTATTTAGGGTCCCAGGTTCGTTTCTATAGCGTTGCTCTGGCTTGTGTTTAAGTTTATGTTAGATTTCATGCTAGGTCGGCTAAAGTTTTAGTCAGTTATCGTAATGCTGCTCTTATTGTGTTTCTACTCTGTCATGCAAATTCCGTGGTTGAATTATCAGGTTGTAACGAATTAAATGGCACTGGCTCGCGCCAGTTTTTGGCGCGCCTTTACGCGTTTGATCAAGAACAAACCGTAACACGTGGCATATCATTTAGAAGCGCAAACTGTGCTCTACCGGCGAGTACCAAATTTTCTATGTAAAAGTGGGAACTTTAGAGTTTTATTGACTTTTTTGCAGGTGGACAAAAGGGTAATCCGAGGCATTTACTTGTATGAATTCAAGCTGGGCACTACAGCTAAGAAGTCGGACGAGCAGATCAACGCCGCATTCGGTCAAGGATGTTCCACAATTCGGACGGCGTATCGTTGGTATCAGAAGTTCCGGAATGGAGATGAGAGCTTGGAAGAACATGAAGGTCGTGGGAGGCATAGTGATGTTGATGAGGACAAGCTGAGAGATGTGGTAGAGGAGGATCCACACAAAGGTACCAGGGAGATAGCGAAGGTTCATGGCGTCAGTCACAATACAGCTGCCCGGCATCTGAAGGAAATTGGAAAGACCAAAAAGCTGGAAAGATGGGTGCCTCACGAGCAGGGGTGTGCGTAAATGAAATCCGGAATTTCGTAAATCGTAAATCGTAATTACGAAAAAATCGTCGTAAATCGTAAATCGTAAATCGTAAGAGGTGCCTGACTCATGGTGCATCTGAATACCCGATTTTCTTCTATTATATTAAGGCTAATCGAAGGGAAATATTTTTATTGAGTCGTTTTCATTTCGAGCTGGACACATTTCTAATTAAACTGGAAGCCTCTAAAATCAATTAACTTTTTCAAATCAAGCTGGACAAGTTTGAGGACAATTAAAATAAACTAGTTGTTCAGAACGCAATCTACTAGGACACCTATGCACAGTGCACAAACAAAAAGCTTGCACTGCTTGGACGACCAAAAAATGTGCATCATAATGGCTAGCCTTTAGCTTGCATATAAAAGTGTGGTTTTGAAGAAACCACCTCTATAAGCCAGAGTCAAAACCAATAAAAATGGTTCCATTCAAAACAGTTCTTGATTCGGATCCTACCACGGCCAACCAACTTTTTCATATTTCCTCGGTCGGTGACTTGGTACGGGGCTTGTCTGGGAAGGATAAAACACTGACCTTTACGCTGTTACAAGACGTTTTGTTGCGGTCAAAACTCTTGCGCGAGGCGGGACTCGAACCTGCATCTGCTGCTTTCCGGGCAGCGATGTTCGCCTTACACCACCGGCGCTGTTTGACCGCACGTAACATCGCTGCCCGAAAAGCAGCGATGCGGGTTGCGCCTAGCGCAAGAGTTTTGATAGCAACAAGACATCCTGTAACAACATATAGCCTCTCTACCAACCGCTCCAGGCTTAAGCAAATGTGGTAAAACTGACACAGGATTATAAACGGCGGATATCAGGACCGGCTCACCGTAACCTTAGGCGTCGGGTGAGACGTCCATTGTGCAAACGCAGAACAAGGCTAGGGAAGGGACTCCATGGTGTGCCATACAAGCTGCTCGTATGGAGACTGCTTTCTTCGCTCAGGGGGAGTTCGCGGCTGGGTTCTGCGCTCTTCAAGCGCAGAGTCAGGCTAGGGAAGGGACTCCAGGGTGTGCCATACAAGCTGCTCGTATGGAGACTGCTTTCTTCGCTCAGGGGGAGTTTGCGGCTGGGTTCTCCGCTCTTCGAACGCAGAGCCAGGCTAGGGAAAGGACTCCATGGTGTGCCATACAAGCTGCTCGTATGGAGACTGCTTTCTTCGCTCAGGGGGAGTTCGCGGCTGGGTTCTGCGCTCTTCGAGCGGCGAAGCGCATACGGCTGAAACAATGCGCAAAAAACGCGCAATGTCGTGTAGACGTCGAAACCTCCCAGATCTCAGATACTCAGCTGAAGTGCAAACACGCCGCGGCCCCCGGGAACCGAACCCCCGACATCTCTAGCATGAAGTAAACCCTCTACCTACTGCACCACGACCCACCTGCACACTGTGCCATCGCGGACGCACAAGACATCGATCGGACGTGGACGCGGACGCGTGATCTCTGAGCTAGAAGGGCGCATACAGCAAAGTCTCGGCGCGACCCGCACTGCGGTTACGGTGAGCCGGTCCTGATATCCGCCGTTTATAATTGTCTAAAACTTACCTTTACATCGGCTGGCCACCGCAAGTCATTCTATAGGTTAACCCGCACTCAAACGAACTCCACGATATCCCATAGAGGTAGAATGAGTGGTCTCAAACAGGAAACAAACTAACGCAGTGCTTTACTCTTCAGCGTTCTTTGAAGGCATTTACAACTTCTGGAATTAAAGAACGTCGTTTGGCGATACCTAGCAAATACTTTCGGTATTTACTTCGTCCACATGTTTGCTTGTACTTGTTAGATTTCGGAAAGTCCAAATTATCACACCACTATTCAATGACTGTTTGCATTCGCCAGTCCTACTCTCCATTAGCATTGTGAAATCAAACCATTGAAAAAGGAGACCAAAAGTGTCAAAACCACTTCACTTCATTGTTGACAAAATCAAAAGTTTTGTTTAGGTTGCACCTTGTATGCAAATACATTCCGCAGCATAACGTGCTGTGATAATGAGATTGAAATATGAGTGTTTTATTTTTCCAGCAGCTTAGCTGTTATTCCACAACCCGCCTGCAATCAAGTCCAATATTCCTTGATGGCTTTGCTTCAGTTCCACTCGCCGTTTAAAAATATGCTGAAAAAGTCACAAGTTGAGTAGGCGGTGGTTGCAGCACAGAACATAGTTCAGCAAGCGATCATATTCCTTCCGGTACAAGGCGAATTTGCATCTTTTTCTGTGGACTGGAATGTAGTGTTCTCAGGCAATTGCAATGTGAAAACTGCTAGAGTGCAACCAAAAAAAGGGCAAGCCCATTTTCATCGCCAGGATTTTATAATTCTAATCATTTATTATCATTGCTTCTTCTCTAGTATAGCTCTGATACTAAGTCGGCAGCCCTTGAAGAGGTGAAAAGAGGGGTAGGCAGATGAGTCGCGCTCGAGCGGCCTAAAACCAAAGCTGCGTTTGTCTGTTATTGTGCCACAGCAGAACATAGAAGAGTAGATAGGAAACAGCAACGAGCTATGGGAGAAGATTTTAAAAGCGGGTACATCGTTATAACCCTAATTGTAGCACGTTATGTGGACGCTGCCATCTCTGCACCGAAGATCAGATTTACGAAAATTTACAATTTACGACCCAAAATGTCGTAAATCGTAAATCGTAAAAAAATTGTCAAAAATCACCGTAAATCGTAAAATCATAAATCGCAAATCGTAATTACGCACACACCTGCTCATGAGCTGTCTGAGGAGCAAAGAAGCCGACGATATGAGATCTCGTCCGCACTGCTTCTACGGAACGAAACGGACCCATTCCTTGATCGCATCGTAACCTGTGACGAGAAATGGATAATGAACGACAACAGATGACGATCGGCACAGTGGGTGGACGGCGATGAGAGCCCCAAGGTTTTTGCGAAGCCGGAATTGCACCAAAAGAAAGTAATGGTGACAGTATGGTGGTGTTCGCTGGGAATTATTCACCACAGCTTCCTCCCTCCCGGTGAATCCATCACGGCAGAGAAGTACTGCGTTGAAATTGAAGAAATGATGAAAAAGTTGAAGGATATCCGGCCAGCCTTGGTAAACCGAAGGCGAGTTCTCCTTCTGCACGACAATGCTCGCCCCCAAGTAGCACGAATGCAGTTGCAGAAATTGAATGAGCTGAGCATTGAAACTCTACCACATCCTCCGTTTTCTCCCGACCTCTCCCCAACAGACTACCATTTCTTCAAGCATCTCGGCGACTTCTTGGTAGGGAAAATATTCAAATACCAACAGGATGCCGAAAGTGCCTTCGAAGATTTCGTCAATTCCAGAACTTCTGATTTTTAAGCTACTGGGATAAAAAAGCTTGTGTCACGTTGGCAAAGCTGTGTAGAATCAGAAGGTTTTTATTTCGATTAATAAACTTGCCTACAAGCCGAGATATTAACTGTTTAAATTTACAGTGGTTCAGTGCCATTTATTTCCTTACAACCTAATAGTTGCATTCCCGTACGAGCACGTCTTTCGGGACGTAGTAAATAAATAAATAAATAAATAAATAAATAAATAAATAAATAAATAAATAAGACCTCCGAAGAAGGTCCGGAGGGAGCTGATGCTTACGAAAGGGTATGCAAAAATGCTACGGGCGTGTAAAAGGAGCTACGGATGTGGGTGTAGCGGCAGCAGCCTCAGCGAGTAATATAATACAGTACTCCCTCAAAACGCGAAGGGAAGAGAGTCAAATTCGGAGGAATACAAAAAAGTAGAAGAAAGCCTGTGAGCTTCGAACAAGGAAAAACATCGCCGCATGCCGCAATGCCGAGTATGTGCACGGAGATGACATATGGAAGCTCAATGCTTCCTCAGAAATCGGCCATGCGAGATTGTTAAGTCACGGTGAATCCACCACAGTTGGATGTAAATCAATATCCTTTGCCAAAACCGGATGATATGTTAATTTGAGGACAAAAGTTCTCCAAAATGGACTTCACCAATGCGTATATATATATATATATATATATATATATATATATATATATATATATATATGTACATATATATATACGCATTGGAATTGCTTCCATACCAGCGATTTTTCAAAGAATTATGGAAACCACATTGGTAGTACAGAAGAGATCATCATTTACCTGATCGATATAACAGTAACAGTGCCAGACTATAGGACGCATCTAGAACGATTACGACAGGCGCTGAGACGCCTGAAAAGCAGGATTTCGTTTAGAGAGAAAAATGCGGATTCCTAAGGAAAAGTATGGAATTCCCAGTGCACACAGTGGACACACAAGGCATTCACTTTCGTTATTTTCTGTGCCAACGGGATTGGTAGGTGGAGCATTTATTTTAAGCCTAACGTTTCGACCGTTACGTTGTCTTCAAAGGCCTGAAGATGGTTCGATATTTTTAAATTTGTACACTACCCGACCAAACGCTTCCTCCGCGCTGCCGTTCTGGCAGAAAGCCAAGAATCAACGCAAAAACTCGGAATGTGCAAAATGAACTCACACGGCTTTTCACCAGAGAGCGTAGCGGTGTCGTTATCACTGGAGACTAGTAGACCAGTAGCAAATGAGACTCACTCGGAGTCCCATTCATTGCCGGTTATTCAGCTCGCAGAGCGGTGGAAACTTGAGCAGATTACTTGGTGTGAAAAGGCACCCATTTCTGTTGTTCATATCCGAGTAGTAGCGACACCGCTACGCTTTGTGGTGGACAGCCGTGTGAGTTCATTTTGCACATTCCGGGTTTTTGCGTTGTGTTCTCGGCTTCGTGTCAAAGCGGCAGCGCGGAAGAAGCGCCAGGTCGGGTAGTGTACAAATTTAATAATAACGAACCATCTTTAGGTCTCTGAAGACTACGAAACGGTCGAAACATTAGGTCTAAAATAAATATTCCACCTACCAACCTCGTTGGCACAGAAAATAACGAAAGTGAACACGGATGCCGAGGTTTCAAGAGGGGAGAACGTGGAAACTATTGCACAAGGCATTCGCCACCAAAAAAGATAGAAGCAGTGGTGAATATGCCGGAACCAAAAACTCAAGGAAGCAGAATTATTTATAGGGATGGTGCAATATTATGGTAAATTCATCCCAAACATATGGAACATGACAGCCCCACTGAGTGAGCTAAAGGAAAAGGAGTACCTTGACGAAGCGAGATACAAAAAGAAGCGTTTCAGAAAAGAATACAGCGTTTAACATAGACGGATATGCTAATGCACTACGATCTTGAAGTGCCTGTGGTGCTGGATAGATGCATCCGTATACGGACTGGGGGCTGTATTGTATCAAAAATCACCATACGGGAAAGAAAAGGTGATGAATACGCGTTGGGACTCCGACAAAAGAAGAGGGAATCTACGCACAAACAGGAAAAGGAACGCTAGGATTAGTATACGGTGTTGAAAAGTTCAACCAGTTTCTATGCGGTCGGAAATTTTCACTACTGACCGGTCTTCACTGATCAAAATATCTGGACCGAAGAGTGACATACCTACAATAGCAGCAAAGCGACTACATCGGTAGAGCTTACGACTCGTGGATTACTCATACGATATAGAGTATCGTAATACAACCGAATCTCCTTCATGTGCCACCTCACCGCGGTGAAGGGGTGAACATCACTTAGTGATGGCTAACGGCACAAATGGTCACGCAGTACGCGATGCTTTGTCGTGTATGGGCGGCTCTCATGTATCCCTGGCCAGGAACATGTGAGTAACCAGACCACAGCCATAGATCAAACAACTAAACCCGCGCCCCAGTCCTCCGCGCGCCGGAGGTGGACTTCTGCGACGTCGGTTGCATCCACCTCCGGTGAGGGGCCATCTAATCTCGGAGTTAAACTATCAGTACGTCATTGGAATCGGACTACCGGAAACTCCCTCCCACCACGACACGAAAACTGCCTATTCGTCTGCACTTATAACTGTCGTACGATCGCATCTGAGCAGGATCTTCGGACACTGCTTTACAGAAGCCGCAACATCAAATACGACGTTATCGTCCTGCAGGAAACGAAAGGCAAAAACCATAAGAAGGACCGACCACAACGAGCTTCTCATTATCGAAGCAAAGGTGGACAGAAAGAATATTGGCGGAGTTGGATTTCTCGTCACCGATCACCTAGTAGACTCTTACAAGATCATCAGTCCGCAAGTAGCTGTTCTTCGTCTAGAAACCAAAGATCAAGAAACCATCTCCATCATAAATGGATATACTCCAACATCTGCGGCCACAGATGAAGAAAAGGAGGAATTCTACAAGCTGTTCGAAAGGACTGTCAACGACGAGAAGAGCTACTACAAAGTTGTCGTTGGTGACTTTAACGCTATCGTCGGTACAAATGATCACGACGAATGGAGGCTAGGACCACATGGAACTTCCTGAAGGAACGAAAACGGAGAGCGCCTAATAGACTTCCTATCCGCGTGCCGTCTCCTCCCGCTCTCGAATCAGAAGTTGCTCATGCCATCAGAAGGATGAAGCCAGGCACTGCTCCCGGACCGGACGGCATTTCTGCTGACCTCCTTCGTGCAGAAATTCTATGTTAAAGAAGCCTTCAAACCGACGATGGACCTGGAAAAACCCAATTGGAGAAACACGTTCGGAGATCGACCGTGTTCTTACAAACAGACTCTGGAGTCTGTTCAACGTCTCCGTGCTGCCTTCATTTGACACCGGCTCGGATCACCGTCTTCTCCGTGCGAAGCTGACTCTCAAAAAGAGCATGTTCAAGCGTGACACTCATAAACCGGCACCGGTGAGGATCCCCACATTCAAGTCTGAGGAGTTGGAATATGCAATAAAGTTGTACGATTGGAATCTTCTTGAAGATCCATTGGAAGACTACGACCTTCTCTCCAAAGGACTGTTGAAATGTGCAGGCAGCTCTCGCGAAGCCACATCACCGTCTGCTTCAAGCGTCAACGCACATGCGATTAAGCTCTTGGAGCAAAGAAAAGCTGTCAAATTGGATCCTAATGCTTCCCATCTGGAAAAAGTCACCATCTCAAAGGCCTGTCGAATTGCAGTGAAGGAGTCCATTTAGACCTACAGAAGATTGAAGCTGTTGGAAGCCGCTGGGAAAGGTTCAAGCATAAAACGCTGCAAACGAGATCTCTGCGACCAGAAGGCAATAATGTCAGCCCTTGTGGATAAGGATGAAACAACGCAAACGTCTCGAAAAGCGATGGAGACCATCGTTCAAGAATTCTACACAGATCTGTTTCGTTCTTCCAGCACTGTCCCGAAATGCTTGATGCCACCAGCTGAGGAAGTACCTCCCGCTCTCGAATCAGAAGTTGCTCATGCCATCAGAAGGATGAAGCCAGGCACTGCTCCCGGACCGGACGGCATTTCTGCTGATCTCCTTCGTGCGGGTGGCAGTGCTCTCTGCTCACGTCTTGCCAAGCACTTCAACCACTAACCTCGACTTGGTAGGATTCCGGACTCATGGAAGGAGTCGAAAACAATTCTAATCTTCAAAAAAGGTCAGCAGGAGGATAGCAACAACTATCGACCCATCAGACTTCTCCCGGTTGTCTACAAGATCTTCAACAAGATACTGCTCAATCGTATGGAGCGTTGCTTGGATGAGTATCACCAGTGGAGCAAGCAAGGTTTCGCAAGGATTTCTCCTTCATGGACCATATTCAGACTGTCTCACAGCTCATCGAGAGGAGCCGCGAATACCACCTCCCACTTGTCCTTGTCTTCGTGGATTATCGGAAAGCGTTCGACTCTGTGGAAATCAACGCCATTCTGAACGCGCTTGTGCATGCTGGTATACCATCGCCCTACATCCGACTTCTCGACGAATGCTTCTCGAACACATCGACCTCCATCCAGTTGTTCGATTGGAGGCTTAGGATTCCTATCGGGAAAGAGTACGGCAGGGAAACACGATTTCTCCTAAGCTATTCACAGCGGCACTCCAGGATGCCGTGAAGGACTTGAACTGGGACGAAAAAGGCTACCTTGTAGACGGTAAACGGATCAGCAACCTTCGCTTCGCCGACGATATTGTTCTCATCTCTACCAGCACGGCAGAAGTCGAGGAAATGCTGAACGAGCTCAATGTGGCAGGTATGAAGATTGGATTGGACATGAATATGTCCAAAACGCGGTTTATGGTCAACCAGTGGTTTGACGCGGGACTCGTAAAGTTAAACGGAGTCGCTCTACAACAGGTCGACTCCTACGTCTATCTGGGAAGAGAGCTGAACATGGATAACGACCTCGCTCCTGAAATCGCCCGCAGGAGACGCGCAGCATAGACAGCCTTCAGTTCGATTCGCGAAGTCACCGATCAGGTCAAGGATGCCGGCCTCAGGGCCTCGATATTCAACGCCTCTGTACTGCCTGCGATGTGTTACGCGACGGAAACCTGGCCCGACAACATGACAATCGCCAAAGCGATGCAAACTACGCATCGTACACTGGAGAGATGTCTTCTAAGGACAAGCCTTCGTCAGCAATGACAAGAAGGCCTACGAAGCTCAAAGCTACGGGAGAAGTCACAATTAGCAGACCCGCTGCAGTACATGAAGAAGTCCAAATATCGCTGGGCCGGACATCTGCTTCGACGAAAGGACGATAGATGGAGTCTCAGTGTCACAGAATGGCTCCCGAGAGACCATAAGAGACCACTGGGACGACCGCCAACGCGATGGGCAGACTCATTCTCGAGATCTTCCAGAGAGCGGAGTCTGCCTCACTGGATGCAAGCAGCCAGAGATCGAGCGGTCTGGAAGAGTTGTGGTCCCGCTGAGAAGACCTCCAGCCGACAAAAGGACCATCAAAGTACCAAAGTAATACAACCGAATTTGCAAGTGCTGATAGATTGTTAAGGCTGCCACACAACAGAGAATTACCAAGCTCACAAATGGTTATTAACGAAGTGACGGAGATACAAATGCCTGAAGAACGGCGGTAAAATTCGCCTTAAAAAACAAGATGTCGCAAAAGCCATACAGGAAGAAGAAACAGTAATTAAAGTCTACAAACATGTGACAGAGGGATGACAAAAAAGGTAATGAGAGAGATTTGAAACCGTTTGAGAGGAGGAAAACATAATCGCAGAAGTACAATGGGTGTCCCATGTGAGGTAATTGGCTTAGTTTCAAAATTTTCAAAGTTCCAAAATTTGGCTACCATGATATCACTTCACAGCGGTTTTGACCGGAATAAAATGATGGCCTTGGCAAGGCAGAAGGTCTGGTATCCGAGGATACGCACGGATATTCAAAAAGTGGCTTAGAAGTGTTAGACGTGTGCAGTATATTGGAATGACCCTGTAAGGACACCATTACATCCATCCCTTGGAAGAGACAGCGAAGGGGATGGCAAAGGTTGCATATGAATTTTGCTGAGACTGTAGGAGGAAAAATGTGGCTAATAGTGTGTGATGAGTGGATGGTAAACCAAAATGGCCGGAAGTGATATCAGTGAACACTACTATGGCAGAATGAACAACGGAGAAGCTTAAAGACATATTTGACATACATGGGTTCTCGAACAAATAATAGTGGACAACCGACCAGTTTGTATCAAGCGATTTTAAAATGTATTGTAAACGGAGAGGTATCGAGTTAACATTTATACCTCAATACCACTACAATTCAAATGGAGAAGTGGAACGTTACGTACGAACCTCCAAGAAAACCTTCTATAACGGGCAAAGAATTAGTCTAACTGAAACTGCACGGAACTTGCTATTCGAGTACAGGGTGACGGAACATCCAACGACAGTAAGGCCTCCTGCGGAATTGTTTATGGAACCGTCGCTGAGGGCCACACTGTGTGTATTTAAAACAGCCCATAGTTTCAACTGGACACAGTACAGTCAAAAGATGACGACGCAGTGCGACAAGAATGCGGCGGAACGGAATTTAGAAGTAGGGGTAACAGGTATGTCTACGAAACTACACTCACCACCAGGATAAATGGATATCTGGAAAAATTACCGAGAGAGTAGGATCCAATACAGGTATATTTCGGCACAGGAAGCCGACTGGATCATGCCGATCAGTTACAAAAGAGAGTAATTTCATGGAAGTAGGAGACAACTGGAGGTAATCGACTACGAAGGAAGAATAGTCCTGAAAAGAGGGAAATAGGCGTAGACTTGGAAAGATCCCGCCAGAAATGAAAAATCGCGGAGAAATTGAAAGGATTTTGGCAGAGAAAAGAGCGAGGATAGTGGCGCTGCTAGCGCAGATAAGGAGCACCAAACATATAAAAGAGTGCGGGCGAGAGAGGTTGCCTCATTTCGTTCTATCAACTCGTTATAAAGGATTCCGAAGCCAGGACATGCAAGCCATACAAGCGTGAGTACCAGCTGCAACAACGACGTCGTCTCAACAGCGGCAAGTGACATAGGGACAAACAGGAAGGGCGACGCCGACGGTGTTGGCCGTGGGACGCCCAAGGTGACTCCAACGATGACGATACCATAGTGGCATGGAGCAAATTCACCTATGATAGTCGTACAGGTAGAGGGTCCTACCATGAGCAATCGTACGTGGCGAAATTTTGAGCAGGCGCGTTTGTGGAGGCGTCGTGGTCCCCCGCTGCGTCTCTCAGGAGGGAGAGTGTCGTAAAGAAGAATGCCTACTGCAAAGATGTCAAACCCAGGACAGCTGGTAGGTCATGCATGTCGGAAGAAAAATGAATGTCGTAGAATAGAGTAAATATTGTTAATAAGTTCTGCATTCATGAGGTGAACGTATGCGTTGAGTGAAGCACGGTCACTACGGGGAATGTTGGGGAATGAACCGGTTTCAGGACAATAAGGACAAAGTGAAGGGATGGAATGAAGGAATGAGAAGCCGAAGTCAGACGCTATATACGGAAACGAAATGAGTAATAAATGTTCAACACTTCTTCGTGTGCCTCGCACTCTGGTTGCAACTCTCGTAGCTGTGAGGGAGTCGGTAGTATGAAGAATGGATTGGAGTGTGCGGTGCGGGAAAAGAAGAGTGATAGAGATTGTGATAGCAGTAGGGAGAGTGTACATAAAGGGGTGTTAAATAATAAAGATGCTACTCCCTCTCTGTACTGTTCGCAACTGGCGATCAGTCAGAACTCAAAGAAGAACGCGTCGACGGACAAACACTGACCAACGAGGACCTGAGCGGCGAAGAAGATGAACGATTCAGTCAAGATTGCAGTGGAGAAGACCACACCAAGAACGCCAGCGACGATGGACGTAGGCGGTAGCTGGGAAGTTTACCGCAGCCGCACGTCCGGCCCATATGTGCCGGGCACGTCCTGGCGGACCTGGTGGAAGTTGTTCACCAACTTCCTAGTGCTCCGCAAAGTGACGGAGGAAAAAGATAAGCGTTTAATTTTCTTACAGGAAGTTGGTAATTCTAATTATGAATTACTGGAGCCGCTACTTCAAGGTCGCGAGCTGGAGGACGCAAGCCTGGAGGGGGCCGCGATGGAGAAGCACTATCACCCGAAGAAGCTCATTCTGGCTGAACGCTTTGGCTTGATGTCCAAAGTGCAAAAGCCAGGGCAAGCTCTGCACGAGTAGTATCAACAAGCTGCAAATCGATGCAGCTTTGAGAAAATAAAGGACCATCGAGACGCCATGCTTACCATGGTGTTCATTAGAAGATTGGCGTCGTTGGAAACTAGGAAACGATTACTAGATCGCGAAGAGCTCACATCAAAGGAAGCTTTGGAACAGGCTGAATCCTGTTCCAGAGCGAGTGGGTGCTAATCCTGAAGGAGGGGCCACCACAGCTGGGGTGGCACAGATAAGAAGTCGAAGAGGCGAACCTAACAGGCATAGGTTTAGATGCTCACAGAATTCGAAGAGAGGCGTGAGAAAACCCAGCGAACAGAGAGAAGAAGTGTGGAGTTTGTAGAGCATCAGGTCATTTCGGCTATGAATACTTCAAAAGGGAAAAGGCTTTCTGCAAATTGTGCCAGAAAAAGGTTATTTTCCGGCGACATACAGGAAACAAGGTAAGTTACCAAGGAAAGACTCCCGCCAAGTGCATTGGTGTGTGGAGCCTCCCGGCGGATCCGACAGTGTAGATGGAGTATAAAAAGACCAAAGACCAGACTCACTGTCGTAGAGCAAAGTGGGATGAGCCGGTGGGAGAGTCCCTCCAGGAGCAAAGGAGATGACGTTAAACGACGCCCAGTATGGTGGAAGACATGGAGCAGTTAGCTGTGTAAACGGATTAACCGCGGAACCACCTAGGATGCTGCAGGTAGAGACGAATGGGCAGATGGTACCATTCGAGCTCGATACGGGTGCTTCCATGTCAATTATTGATGAGAAGACCTGGTATCGTCTGGGTCAGCCGCCGCTACGGGGGTCGGAGGTGGCTGCGACTGCTTTTAACAATGAGCGAATCAAATTCCAAGTAAGGTGAATGCAGAAGTAAAATTCGATGGCAAGAGAGCCTATTTGGACATGTGTTCAAAGATGTCGAAAATAAAGTAGTCGACCATATCGAAAATAAAGTACCACCACAAAGGCGGAATTGAAGTTTAAAAATGGGCCACCAACGCCGAAGTTTTTTAGAGCTTGCCCAGTTCGATAGCTTTAAGGCCTAAAGTAGAGGCGAAATAGAGGAGCTAGTAGGAAATGGTACACTTAGGAGAGTGGAACATACGGAATGGGCAACACAGCTAGTTGTCGTACCTAAACCAGGTGGAAAGGTACGGATATGTGGTGACTATAAGGTAACGGTTAACCTGCAGTTAGACATAAATCAGTATCCGTTATCAAGGCCTGAAGATTTGTTCCATATGCTTAATGGCGGAAAAAAGTTTTCGAAATTAGACTTGTCAGAGGCTTATATGCAAGTGGAGCTTAAAGAGGAATTCCAGAAGTACACAGCCATCAATACCCATAGGGGACTATTTCGGTATACGAGAATTCCATTTGGAATCGCGTCTGCACCTGCCATATTCCAGAGAATAATGGAAAAGACATTGGCAGGGATTGAAGGAGTATTAGTCTATTTAGATGACATAACGTGACAGCCTCAAATGATCTAGAGCACGTTCAGAGGCTGGGTAAAGTCTTAAGAAGACTGCGGGAGGCTGGATTCCGATTGAAGCGCGAAAAATGCGAATTTTTAAAACAGGAAATGGAATTCCTGGGACATTTCGTAGATGCTAATGGAAATAGAACATCACCTATATTCGTGAAGGTTGGCTGAAGGAGGTGAAGGACAGCAGGTTGAAGCCGTTTGCGGCAAAGAGGGCGGCGTTGTCGATACATAAAGGATGCATATTATGGGACAGTCGGGTAGTGATCCCTGATCAATTTAAAGCTCAAGTGTTGAAAATCCTCCATAATAGCCACTATGGCCGTAATCGGATGGTTAGCTTGGCGAGAATGAAAATATGGTTCCGAGAAATAGATGCAGCGATTGAAAGCGTGGCGAAAGGATGTCACACATGTGCCGCTTTGGGTAGGGACCCGGTGCGCACACCGCTGCACCCCTGGGTGGAGTCAGAAAAAGTGTGACAAAGGCTGCACATAGACTACTGCGAAGCAAATGGTAGTAAATGGTTAGTACTCGTACGCGCGAAGTCGAAATGGCTAGGGGTTGTACGATGGGAGCCGCGACTGCGAAAAGGGCGATAGCTGAGTTGAAGGAGATTTTCAGCAGGAACGGATTGCCAGAACGGCTGGTGTCCTCCGTTCTCCTCTAAGCTCTTTTGAGAGCAATGCGGAAGTAGAGGAATTGAACAAGTCTTCACACCGCCGTATCATCCCAATTCAAAGAGTGAAGCGGTGGCATTTTCATGTGGAGTCCAGCTCCAGTGCAGTGGCCGTTCGCAGTACGGGGAGGGGGCAACTGGTCGCCCCGTCAGCGGGCCCCCCAGCCGTCATCATGGTGGCGCCGCCGCTGCCACAAGCACCAAGTGTGGTGCCGTTCATAGCGGGGCGCCACCGCAGCAGCAGCAACAACAACAACAACAGCCGCCAACCGGGACGTAGAAAAGAAGAAAGTCCAGAAGACCCCGGCGCTGAGGTCCGCCAGGGTCATGGGCGATAGCAGCAGTGAATGCATGGAGCAGGGCGGTAAATGCTGGAAGAAGGCTCGGGCGGTCAAGAAGCCCCTCAGAAGGCCATTGTCGACGTCGCACCCGCTCCGGTACCGCTCCCGCTCCCGTTCCCACTCTCGTATTCAGTTCCGGTCCCGTTCCCAGAGCGATGATCGGGATGCGGGGGCGGCCCAGGTGATATAATGAAACGGTGAATAAAAGTTTGCTGGAATAAATGTTTTGCAAGAGTAAGCTAAAGGGTAGAGGATGTAGGGAAACCGAATCTCCACCCGAGTTCCCTAAAATTGAGTGACCTGGACGGTCACTACGGGATGATGTGACGGAGTCGGTATTATGAGGAATGGATGGAAGTGTGCAGTGCGGGAAAAGAAGAGTGATAGAGATTGTAATAACAATAGGGAGAGTGTATGTAAGGGGTGTTGAATAATAAAGATGCTACTCCCTCTTTGTACTGTTCACAACTGTAGCAAAAGTCCGAATGCAGTTAGTCGATCTATCAGGAAGAGAACGCTGATGGATAAAATGAAAGATTTTGTAGAAGACCAGTCTGGTAGGAAAAGGAAAGAGGATGGAATGAAACATGGCATGCGGCCGGAGTGCCGAGCTGATGAGTATATAAGGAAAGCACGAAGTAGGTTCCAATCATTGCATGATGAAGCTTAAACAACTTATGACATGGCTGGAGAAGGGACAAGCGACGGCATCAAATTTGAGAGGAGCAGCAGAATGTTCGGCGCCGATCATTGTTCCACCTCCCGCTTGTGGATGGACGTCCCCAACCATAATCCTTGTAGCAGGGATTGCAGCAGCATTTGCGGCGCAGTCACTGAACATGACAGTGGCTCCCTCCAGGGTGAGGTAATGCCCTTGAGGCTAAATTGAGTGGTGCCAACGCCTTGTAGTTGTGGAACGTCAACGCCGAAGGGTCGTAGGCCGAAATGGCCCACATCATAATGGTTTGGTGTATATATCTGCTCTCAAGTATCGACTTCGACAAACTCGTGTCTCAGTGGTATGTATTATCTCTGCGGTGTATCTGGTTTCATTTTGAAGCCTACGTATAATATACTACATCTGCTTTACCTCAGTGGCAGAGGTTCAACTATCTTTCGAGTTCTTGCCGCCACGTAAGGTGCATTGCCGTTGTTTCCTAAAATTTGTTTGCTCTCTGTGTTGGAGGTCAACTCAATGACTGACTTGATTGACAATAAATACGATTTCTCAGAGCACATCAATGAAGTAGTGAGAAAAGCATTCACCTCCCTTTTCTCAATCTTTCGCAATATTCATAGCAACAACGGCGAAATTCTGACTCGTTCATACAAATCATACGTTTTGCCTCATCTTGAGTATTGTTCACAGGCATGGAACCCTTTTTCAAAAAAGCAAATACTTAAGCTTGAGAAGGTCCAGAAAACTTTCACGAGTCTTTTATCGCACTCATCCTGGGTCAAATTCGAATACAATGCCAAGCTATGTTGTTCGGATGAGAGAATTGGGATTGAAAAGTTCGCAGCACAGACGTATCATAGCCGACCTTGTATTCGTTTTTCGTATTCTTCGAGGCAAAGTCAAGATGAAGCCTAGTAAATACTGGACGTTCATACCAAGTAGTGAAAGAAATGGAGGGTTTAATTTGCACTATGGAAGAATCCTTACGCCAAATCACACGAGAATGTTCAATGTACTTTTCTATAGAGTTGCAAGATGGATGCAGCGTCTTCAATCTGAGGTCATAAAATGCAAAACGGGCAAGGATTTTAAAGCCAAGCTAGAAAGAATCAATGTTTTACAACTACTAGGTATCGGAGAATCTTGAAGTTCTCGTCTATGATAACTTTCATGTTCCAGGTGGACATATCCGATATAAAAAAAACTCCTAGCCTGCTTCTTCGGCTAACTGAACGTTTGCTACCGCTCCATCTATCAATTGCAGTCGCGGCGTTATCAAGAGTAGCAGTCTCTAACCACTTTCCGTCCTCAACTACAACATGTAAAATTTCAAGAAGACACCGGCAGATGAAGAAAACATGCTTTAATGATATTAAAGAATATTATTGTGCATTGTTGCTGTCAGTTGTGTGAGTGTTTTTTGAACCGTCATTAAATTTATCAGCTCGTAGCATTATTCATTGTCTTGTTTTCACATTCTCAACATTTCATACATTGTCCCCACTCTCTCACATCGTTTCAGCTTATTGATGGTGAAATGGTGATGGCATCGGCACAGAAGCATTAACAAGCAAGCTCTTTTTCTATCTTCTTCTTTTTCGTTCTGCTTCCGCTATATTCATTTCGCCTCTCTCCAATTACTGACTATGAGTTTGCTACGATCTCAAATCTTATAAAAGTTTCCTAAACATTTAGGATCAAAGAATTGAAAAACACTCAGACTGCAGCATATGTTTTTGGTTTTGCCTACTTCTGTTTGTTTAAGGCGCACAACCTGTGCAATAAATGAAATGAAACTCTATCATTTCAAGTCATCAACATGAGTTTGTATCTGGGAAATCGGTAGAAACAAATAACTGGAGTGTATTAACGACTGGAGTGAATACCTAGAGTCAAGGGTTGCTTGCGATGTAATTTACTTTGATTTTTCTAAAGCATTCGATAAAGTGGGCCAGACTTATGCAGTCCAGACTCTAGACTAATGCAAGAAGTTGAACATCTGAAGTTCCATCCCTTAGTGTTTGAATGTATACGGAATTACCTTTCAGAACGTAGTTTCCAGGTCAAAATAGGAGATACTTTTTCAGTCTGTAAGCTAGTGAAGAGCGGGGTTCCCCAGGGAGAGGGTCTTTCCCCAGTTCTGCTCGATACATACGTAAGTGAGCAACCGTTGATTCTTGAGGAGAGCAGTCTTGTTTGTAAACAGTTTGCAGACGATATCAAGATGTATAGGAAAATTGAATCAAATACTGATGTGGAGAGAGTACATCGTGCATTGGAAAGGATTTGTGAGTGGTCAAATATCTGGAAGTTATCTCTTGCCCTGAGAAAAGTGAACATATGAGATTAGGAGGGTCGGAGTGCTCTGCTCGGTACTCTTTGGGAGGACAAGTATTGAGTACAGTGAATAAGGTGAAGGATTTAGAATTTTATTATAATAAGCTCGACTTTCTGAACACTGCGAAGCAATTTACAGAAAAGCGTCCACGTACCTCATTTTTAGATGTCTTGCAATATGCGATAAACAAGTTTTAGAGCGCGCGTATAAAACATATGAAAGACCAGTAGTGGAGAGTGGAACCTCAGTGTTTTGTCCTTATAAAAATTATAAAAATAAATATATCCTTATGTTGGAAAACGTGCCAAGAAATTTTACTAGGAAGCTTTACTTAAGACTGAATGGGTTCAGTTACATGAGCTATCACCAATGCCGAAGCAATATACGAGAACACAAAAAGAGGGATAAGCTCTACCGAAGTTCTCCTTGAAAAGCTTCCGAAGAGCACGAATGAGCGACCAAATCGAAGCTTATGGGATTTTGTTGAGAACTAAGAAACGGAGCTTTTAAAAGGGGTTGTTGAAATTATTTTAAAGGCACGCTTAGAATGAGCTCGGACTAAGTGATGCTATGGAAGTGCTAAACAAGGAGTAGAGACAGTCACATACCGCGATTATGACTCATCAGCAATTCGAACTGAATTTTGAATCGAGAAAAGATCTCGAAGCCATTCCCACGCTTCCGCCAGAGGGCGCGAACGCAGATCACAAAAGCCGGTCTACACTTGTAATGGTGTTCCTTCCCCCTTTTTCTGTGTACCGCATTATCTCCTTATTTCTTGCTTGTCTCGTATTGTCGTTATTCGGATAAAAGTGCCTCATCCGTGTGCTTTGCCGTATGCCTCGATCGCATCCGGGTTGCTATCTCCAACAAATCAGCTCACTTGTTTTAAAATTAAAGTTGTGCTTTTAGTAGCCTTAGCGTTTGGTCGGCGCTGTTGTCATCATGGCTATGTTTCACGGGCAGACGCATGCCTTACGAGTATGTGCAGCCAGACATTTTTGAGCGCATGCTCGATCGGGCACTAAGAAGAGCCTTTTCAGAGCCCTTCTACCACTGTAAGGCTTCAGGTATGTGGTCGGCAGACGAAGCAGCATTATGGTCGCACATTGCTGCTCGAGAGTGTGGATGGACGCCCTGACGAAGTTCCGACGTACTGGGCAGCGATACTACACTCCATGTTGAGTCGCTCGAGTCATCGCCCAGCTCCGGACTTGCGAAAACAGCTCCATGGAGGGCTCGAGTTGGCCAGAGGTAATCTTCAGATTCAAGGGTTTTTTGTCTTAAGAAGACAACGTTACCGTCTAACGAAAATCTGGTTAGTGACCTGTCTAATAAGACCAAGACAGTCAACGATTGCCCAGCCATTTACGCATTATAGGGACTCTCAAGCTTTTGTCCGAAGTCATCGAGGCTGCTGGCCGCATCAACTATCTCAAGATGCGAACCGAATCCTTCGACGATGTAATCAGTCGATATGCAACTACGTGCAGACGAGAGTACTCTGCGTTGCAACTCACTATATGTTGGTCGCGCCATCTCGCTCTCATCAAGTACGGCAACCATTGGTATTTTTCGCCCAGAGACTCGATTTTGCTTATGAAGGATGAGTGCGCCGATCTCTTCTCCGTATATTGGTATACTTGCTTCGCTCGAGGAAATCTGTTCCCTTCCAACGCAATTGAGACCTTGACTCATTTTCTGAGATGTCTGTGCGAGATCGGGTTCTCATAACAAGGCGTACACCATCTTCAAAACACTTGAGAGCCAGGGTATCGGAGAGAGCCTAGTCGAACTTGAACAATGGCCGAATGCAGGGTTCCTCAACTCTATGGTCAGGGACCTGTATGAGGACACAGGCTTCGATTATAACAACTCAGATTTGAAATACTTGCTAAGCACATCCGACATTTCCTTCAGGCACGAGCTCATGTGTCTCTCTAAAGTACTGGGGCATCCTCTTGGCGATATGGAAAGCGGATCTTACGACTTGCATCGAAAAGTATCAGAGGAATATCTTATTGACATGGTGAAGATCGAAAAAGCAATTTGCTATGTCAAGGAAAACTACATCCGCAATCCCGTTGCTCGGTATAGCACATGGCCACCATGCAAGATCGAAAAAACAGCGCCTCGAGCACTAATCCGAGCTCAAGAGTTGGGCATTGATCCCAACACTCCAAGGCATGTTCGTAATTGTGGCCCCGTTAGCATAGACGCGTACTCTGCCCTCGATCTTCAGCCCAATATGCATTTTAGCAAGTTGAAGAACGCAATTCCTTACTTGAAGGATAAAACATTCTCGCTTATGAGGAATCGCATGTTCGCGGAGTACACTAATAAGCATAAGCTAGAACAACAGCAATCAAGTGGTCATTCGTGGAAGGACACTCGGTTACTTCTAGCTCATTTGCTGAATATTGCTCAACTACACGACCACATAGATAACATCAAGCGATACGATCAGTCACCAATGCTGAAGGAACTTATGGACTACTTGGTAATCCGGGTATTTAAAGAAAAAGAGTTAAAAGTACAGTACCGCGGGTACGTGCAAAACGTTGGAGGATAGATTCCGGTCATTTGCACAGGAAAAGAATGCGAGAATGCGATATCTGTATGAATATTCAGGTAAGCAAGCAATGACATTATCTGAGGTCGATCTGGTAAAGAAGCTCCACGTATTCCGCAATCTGCATAAGGCATATCGCGGCCATAGGATTTTATACGTGCTTATCGATGCTAAAGCATGGAACAACCGTTTTCAAAGAGAGACCGTTGACGTCGTTGGTCGAGAAACACTAGATCGAATTTTCAATGTAAACATTTTCCGTAAAACTCATCTCGCATACCAACGCACTCTGGTTTATGTTCCTCATGGGCAGGAAGGTTGCTATTGGCAAGGTCAAGACGGCGGCATTGAGGGTTTGAACCAGGACACATGGGTCATAGTTTATATAGCCCAAATTAAGACAGCATTGGAGGGGATACGGTACCCTTACCATATACTATGTAAAGGGGATGACTTGAGAATTGCCCTAGCTGTTTCCGGTGAAGACACTACTCAATTAAGGCTGAAGCGTATCAAAGATGACATTGTTCTGCATCTATCTCAAACCATAGATGACGTCGGTCATCAAATGAAGATAGAAGAGAGCTTTGGTTCAGAGATGTACTTCGCATTTTCTAGGTATGCTTCGCATCAGGGTGTCGAGTTACCTCAAGGATTGAGGAAATACTATCGAATCGAGGAGTCTCAGTCGGACAGGAAGCCGGCACAAGACATCACCATCTAGTCTCAATAGAAATCCACTGCTGAACATTGGGTGACCAAGCTGGTTGAAAAACCTCTGAACAGGAATAATATTTTCACGTTCGAGTACTCATAATGCGCTTCGTTTTCGAGAGTAAATTACTCTTAAATTTGGGTTTTCGTCTAGAACTAAGGACTCACCAAGTACAGCATTTGTGAGGAAGAAGTTCAACATGATGATGTATGAATGCTCAACACCACGGATGCAAAGGCTCAACGTGCTCGAAACAGAAGGGCTGCCATCGACTGCAAGCAGCGTATAAAAGTTACAGGCTCTTCAGAGCTTCTAATAATAAAGGTAGTAAATATAATAATTATTAAATTTATTATAATAACAATCCCCTTAATTAATCATCTTAAACTTATAGGAACATATTTAACTACTTCTTTGTTTATATACCTCCTTGTTTATTTAACTCGCTTTCTGTTCCTCATTTATCTTCACTTTTCAGTCAGTTTTCTCAAACAGTGTCTGGTTCTCTCACTTGTTATATTCATCCTTTCTCGTCCTTTCTTCATCTGAGCTCCCTTTCTTTTTTATATTCTTACCTCTCTTCACATATGCCCAGATTTTGAAGACATCTTAAAACATGCTACTCTCATTCACTGAAGAGCCACGGGAGGAGCATAACATAAAGGTTCGTATGAAGACAGTGGCGACACGAACATTTGTATATCTTTTATAATATGTAACATAGTTTTATTTATTTACAATCTGGAATTTTATTACTCTACACCTTTCTTTACTTCTCTGATTTAGTTTTTTCTCATGCTCTATATTTCAATAGAAGGAAGCTAGCTTAATTTTTAATGACTTGACAAAATTTCACTTAGAAGATGTCTATAAATCCAAAAGCACTTTTAGTCAAGTCTTCGTGTCTGGATGACATGGATTCTTTACTAGACAATCTTCTCAGTTTCTAGATGAGTGCATTAAAACGTTTTTGAAACGACTGTTAGAAGAAATATCACCTTGTTCTCCACCTTGTTCCTGTCGGCTTTCTTTCCAAGCTTTATTTCATTGATATGTTCATTGTAAAATGTGTTATTCCGTGTGTAGTGCGTGCTTTGATTGAGCAAATGTATAAATACATATGCGTCAAGTGGTCTAATGAACACATCACGCCGTCGGTGAATTTAGAAGTTAACGACTCAAGCCAAAAGGCGATAATATGGACCTGGGTCGGAAAAGATCCAGCGTGATCAAGCACAAGAGTGCTGCTTATCACTGGGATAGGGTTTCCAGATTTTCAGATATAGCCTTTATGTTGTGGCCCTCCCTTCATCCCTCTCATTTAGCGTCTTATTAGATTTTGAGAAGAAATTACTTCATACGTTAGTCTCATCTGAATTACTGGTTACTATTTCTGTACGTGCAACCGCAAAACCCACAAAAAATGTTTGAAACAACAATCCTTTACATACAATTATTTCACAGCACACTCCTATTCTGGGAGTGAGCTCCGCTTTATCTGGTCATTGATAACTGTAAAAAGACAAAGCATTTGACAAAACTAGAACAGAAGACAAGGCTAAATGAAATCAATCAATCAAGATCTTAGTGTCTTCCATTTTTTAAACTGAGATGGAGGGATCATGTACTCTCATTTTCTTCGACTGAGTGTTTAAGCCATGCAGGAACTGGCTCTGCCATTTATGTAAGCTGTCACTATTCCGTTCTATCCAAGTCGTCATCTGCCGAAGCGTCGACTTCAGAGAAATCAATTTTTGATGGCGTCTATATTATTCGGTGCCGTCTATACATTGGATCAGATAGAAATCTTCACAAACTTTATATCATAGGATATAGGATTTGGATAATTCGAATTACGCATATTTCGCTGACCCCGTATTATTGTATGATTCGGATAAAGGAATTTCGTGTACCCCGGATTTTTAAATGACTCGGACACGGCGAATTTCATGCGCCTCCGACTTTTGGATGATTCTGATCGAGATATCCGAATTGTATACCCGAAAACGATTTATTTGTATCCAATGTTTAGTGTCGTTCCTTCACCTTCTGCTTAGAGATCTGCAAAAGCTCTTGATTCTATTAACCTGAAAGGGTCGCTACTCTTCCTCCATCGCTGCGCCGCGAGCTGTCTGCGTTCCAGCCACGTGGCAATCTTCAAAAACGACGACACCACGGTTAGTCGACATCGAAGACGGCCGCTGGTTGAGCGGTAAAAACGCCGCGGTCGGTGGAAGACCGCGGCGCTTTCACCGCCCCTAGAGGCATGGATCGTCCCGCAGTTTTTAACATTTCTGCGCTAAAGAAGCGCAGAATCCAGCTGCGCACTTCATGCCGAGCGAAGGGAGCAGTTTTTGCACAGCCTATGCAGCACACTATTCCCAAAATGGAGCACAGTGGAAATTGGCGCAATACGGGTTCGGGGATGTCTACTCTTGGCGATGAATTTTTCTTTTTTTTTTATTCGCCATTGCCAAGATTCGTGAGGGCCTGTTTATACTTTTGGTCGGTCAGGAAAGACATGCTAGTCGAGTAAAAGCAACCGGTCCTCATGTAATCTGCTCATTCTCGATCGTTGTCGCTGTCGCTCCCGTCGCTGCGTCGCCTGTTCACACTTATCGCTGACGACTCGAACGACGTCGGCGACAGTGCTAGCGTTGAATCTAGGCGACAGCGCGCCATCTACCACCGTTGATGGTTGGAAGAGCTCGAAATTTGCACAAGCGCTCGAGCAGCTTAATGCATTATCCAAAAAGCATCCTCATTGGGCTTTAGTTCGATAGGTAGAGGGTGGGACAGTTCGCCTATAATAGAAGACGAGACATTTCCAAGGTTCTTTTAGATTTTCATGCCGAATAAAAGAAAATTCGCGCTGGCTACAGAACACCTGCGGTTCGAAATTATTACGACCCTCATATACCAAAGAAATGTAGGGTGACTGCTTCAATTGGTTTAGAAAAGAAGCATAATCAGCAGGAAGGTGCTTTAAAGGGCTGGGCACACTCTTGCTGCTTGACGCAGCTCCAATGATGAAGAATAGGGCAGAGACGCAGAGTTCGTGTCTCTGCGTCAGGGGCGGCGACCCGCTTATGGCACACTTCGCTTCAGCGTTGGCGCCCAGCGTCAGCGCTGCAAGCGTCAGCTTCACGGAATGAGCTCGGTCATTCCGTGGAGCTGACGCTATCTCTTCTGAGCAAGAGATAAGATAAGTAAGATAGGAAAGCCCTTTACTCAACCAAACCTGCCAACCGGTCAGCTTAGCGATGGTTGGCAGTGCTCCAATACGGACACCAGAGAAAGAAAGAACGACCGCCCCTCACCGCAAACGTGTCCTGAGCCTGAGAGCGGCGCTCCGCCCCGTTTTTGAAAATCCGCTGCCGAGTGTGCCCAACCCACTAAATCCGCTGCCGAGTGTGCCCAACCCTTAATTTCACAACATTATCGCCGCTGCCGCTCCGGCGGCGTCGCCTCCGTCGCGCGTACCCCGCCGCTCGCGGAAGAGCTCGCGGCCGCGCGCTCGCCGCCGTCTGCGTCCCTGCACTATGGTTAAGGATAGGGCAGCGACAACGCCGCAGAAGGGTGTGGGGTTCTTAAGTCGTGTTGTGAGACACATCTTGAACGCGTGAAACCAAGCAAGCGCGACAATGACCACTGACCCGCGTAGCGGCGGCGTAATCACGGCGATCCTCTGAAAGCTCCAAGGCTACCTACGGCATTAGTAGGTTCTAAGGTTGTCGCAGTCTTTTAACCGAAAAACTTAAATTGTTATTGCGAATGTTGTTTAGGACATCCACGAGAGTTTAAGCGGAGTTCATCAAATAACATGGACCGTTAATGTTTCAGTTCCACATCAATGGGTTGTCTGTCTTCCTCTCGAAGTGTCGTGTTCGATATGTGCTGACGATTTCAAAATCTACTCGCATAATAACCGTCGTGCACTTCAAAAGGCTTATGCTTTTGATGCCACTCGCCCGTGGATAACGAAGTAGATGCATGACATCTCAACGGAATAACCGCATATATGTGCATAGAAACATTTACCGAAAAAAATTTTCGTTGCTCTTAGGCACTAACGTTTTAAGGAACAAGAAATTCCTACGCAATCTGGGCAAAAGGTTTGGTGGTTCACCACGACTGTGTCTATTGCGACTTGTAATAATTGATTTATTACGGTATCACGTTAAGAGCACGACACGAATATCATATCACAGCAGGTTATATAGACAACATGCAGAGGCGGAGCTACAAATATTTCCGATAGTTGGCCAATGGGGCCGGGCCAACTACCTCTGGTCTTGAAAGGGGCACCGCGCCTAGAGTGGACTACTTGAGCGCAATGTCTATTACCTACTTGCGGTACCCCTAAGTTACGCCTGTGGATGCTGCTCAATGGTACTTAGAGTGTTCACCTAAGTATGCTAAGTCTTATCATTCATGCTGTATGGCCTATATACTAATATATAACTAATATATAAATTCATATATGTAGACCCTAATTGGGTAATCACAACAAGGTTGTTTTTGAAACATATACGTTCAAATACAATATCTCGAACTTTCGAACACTATTAGATTGGAAAAGTCTTCATTTTTTCAAAGATTACTTGACAACTTCAAAGTCAAATCATTTGAGATAATCTCCATTTTGTTCCATTACACTTTTCCAAAGATTGGGTAAGTTCCTGTTCATACTTCGAGCGACAAGAGCTACAAGAGCGATTGGAGCGACAGGAACGACTGGAGCGGCTGGAGCGACTGAGGCGACGGATAGTGTGGTGTACTTAAATAATTACGCACTCCATATACCGTCCGCGGCGAACATAGTGTTGAGTACTCAATTAGTTACGTACTCCACACTTCGTCCGTCGCCCACTCACTCCAATCGCTCTCGTCGCTCTTGTAGCTCGAGTCGCACTTGTCGCTCTTGTCGCTCGAAGTATGAACAGGTCCTAATTTTCCAAATCTCTCGCGTAAAAGACTGCAGTTCTGGAGTCGAACCATTGCTGAATCCAATCTTTCAGGTCTTCATCCATTCCAAAATATTTCTCGCCGATTTCTTGCTTGAGAGAACCGAAGATATGGCAGTCGGTAGGGGCGGGGTCAGGACTATACGGTGGATGTGGCATTATCTCCCAGCCCAGCTCCTTTATTGTTTCTCTTGTGAGTTTTGCAACATGTGGTTTTGCATTGTCATGGAGGATCATCACCTCTGACATCTCAAGCCTCATTTCTTGGAGAGCTGCTGCGACTTTGTGCAGTTAGCCACTGTATGTGGCAACAGTAAGTGTCTCTCCACTTCTGAGAGTTTCCCAGCAAATCACTCTGATATCTCACCAAACACTTAAGAGAATCTTCCTTTCGTGAACATAGGACTTGAGCTCAGGCTTAGGGTTCTCTCCTTTTTGTACCCATTGTCTGTTTCTTCGGAAGTTGGCATACAGAACCCAGGACTCATCGCTTGTCTCAATCAATAGGAATTCAAAAGACGTGCTGAAGATCTCGTCCAATGTGCCTAGGGATACAGAAGAAGTGCTGAAGACGTCGTCCAACTTGCGTAGGAATTCCGAGTGACGGCGTCCAATAGGAGAGGACCAGCAAAGGGGACATAAGAGAGGAGAGCGTGAATAAGGGGGGGGGGGGCAGCATTTCCCTCAACACCGTTCAGTGTGTGTCGGATTTCTGAAGACGGCTTACAGAAGTCGTGGCACGTGTGTCAGAGTGCAGAAGGAGTGCCATAGACGTCGTGGCAACGTAGTGACACGTGAGTCGGTACTCAGTGTCACATGTGCGTGCTTGACTCTCACTACATTTCTTTGCCAGCACATAGGAAAGAAATTATTTCGGGAGGAAGGGGGAGGGGTAGAGAGAGTGACCATGGGATTCGGAGGAGTATTATTGCCGTCGGACAGTAAGCGATGTCGACCAGTACCGATTAATTCTAATTATGATTTTGCTGATTAAGCATAGATTGGGACTCTCATTACCTGTTTCTCGACACGTAGAGAACGAACGCTTCGGAGAATAAGTTGTGTGCACATGATGGAGAGTGGATGGGCTTTATATGCGCAGTGAAAATTTTGCCCTACCATATCCCACTGCACTATATATTAAAACCAGCTCACCACTCGACTACTAACGTCAGCGGTAGCGACGTCGCTCCGCGTCAACGGTGGATCAGCTGGCCTCTGAAGACGACGAACAGGTCGAAACGTTAGGCCGCTTAATAAAACTGATCCACCTAACCTCGTTTGGCACAGCAGTATTAACAGATTAAAACCAGCTTTTTTACTGTAAGAAGGCCTAAAGAAGAAAGGAGGAAGATTGGGGTTGTTCTTCTCGGGGTTTGGGGGCGAAGCCCCCAACCAGATGTTTGGCTGCCCCTAGGCCGCTGAACGCCTGGGTCGTTGATAAATTGTTCAGATTTGTTCAGATTTGAGCCATTTCGTCTGGTGAGCGGCGGCATTTCTGTTTCTCGGTTTACGTCTAACTCCTTCATCGTTTGCTTTTTTGTGCTTGTTCTGCTTCGTTTCCAATCTTTTTATTTAGTTAACTCCTTGTTTATTTACTTCTACCAGGGTCAATTTCCTCCGATTTCCAGTGCATCATCTCACAGATCCCTCTTTTGTTTGTGTGAAGGGTATCTCGACGTATTGAATCGATTTTGCTGACCACATCAAATCATTATGTCGCAGCGTGCTAATACCAACAAAAGGGTAAGGTGTGTCAACAAATCCCCGTGAGAAGGGTCAAAACGTAGCCGGCGTTAGAATGAGTTGCTCCTCTAAGGACTTATCTAAAATGTCCGTTGATGAACTGCTCAACGCGGTTCTAAAGAGAAATAATGACCCTGTCATTGAACAAATGTATGCACTGATTTCTAAAATTCCGTAGGAAGTATCGGAGCGAATTTATACGGAAAAGAAGGAAAGAAGAATAGTGATCGAATGGTTACCAGAGCCGCCTTCTGACCTCCCTCCTTCGGCGAAACAACGTGATCTTGAAGACAAGGTTAGTGACATTCTTGATGCCTTTAGTCCTGAGTGCCGACCCATAGGAGATGTACAGAGTGCGAAGGCATGAACATGGGCGAAAGGTGAAAGTTGTATTGCCTTCAAAGTCTCATTGGTTAGCAGCTCTCTCAAACGCTTGGAGACTTCGAAGCTCTACAGCTTTCAGTAAGGTTTATGTCCGCCGTAGTTTGACCTCTGAGGAGCAGAAGAGGGAATATGAATTGAGGCAGAAGAGTAAGGAACGCAACAGGCAGTTAGGTAGTAGGACCTGGGTGGTATACCGCGGCGAGCTGCGACGGGTCCAAGACCTGCCTAGACCGAGGACGGTTGAAGACCGTACCGGGTCTAGGGTTCCGGCAAACGTCTAGCTGGACACGGTATGCCATACACGACCATGAAATGCTTCTTGTTTAACTCTCGAAGCCTCACCACCTGCACTTCTTTTGGCAACATATAATCCAGTACTATTCACTACCGAAGCATGGCTCTCAAAAAAGATTTCAAATTTAGAAGTACTGTACAACTTCCCGTATAGGATTTTTTTCAATGAATCGAAAAGGTGGTGGCATCTGCTGCATGGTCAAGAATTCAATTACTTTGACTGCTGTTAATGTTCCTGCCTGCCTCAAGTCTGATATTCTTTGCATCGACGCAGCAAATGCAATTTGTTCATTTGCATTTAAAGTCGTCTTAGTGTATCGTCCACCGAACTCACCTTATTGCGTAATGATACAATTATGCCTTTCTAGCAAACATCTAATTGTGCTTGGGGATTTTAACCTCGACTTTGATTGGGTTCAGCGTAGCAAGCCTAAGAATCTGTGTTCAGAGAAATTTTCAGAGTTTTTTGATTGCTGTGGTTTAATCCTTTTCTCATTCGCATCAGCGGATCACAATATAATTACCTTTGAGATAAATGTTGCTTCAGGTAGGCAACCTGAGCAACCTTTTCCGAACTTTCATGAGGCCAGTTACCCCGGATTAACGCAATATTTCAATTCTATTGACTGGTGGGAAATTTTCCAAGGTTAAGAAAACACAGATTACTTGTACAATAGATATTGCCGTATAGTTTTCAGCGGTCTATCTCTTCACGTTCCCATTGATTATGCGAAGAATTCATCGTCAGTTCATTACTATCCAGAGCATACCTCTAATTCAATAGGTCAAAATCGCGCTTTTTCGAGTCACTGACAAATCCTCTTTGCCATCCGCTATATAAGAAAGTATGTCAGAAAGTATAGAAACTGAATCACTATTTGAAAAGGTTCCTAGCGTATAAAGAAAAATTTTCTTCAAAGACTCAAAATAAAAAGGCATTGTTTTCTCATATTCGGAGCAAGATAAAGCTAAAGTCAGAGCTTCTTGTTCTTGTGGATGAATCTGGCACACTGAATACAAGTGAACAGCAAAAAGCGGAAGAGCTATCACATGTTTTTGCCTCTGTTTTTAGTTCGCGCTCACAAGATATCTCTTCTGAATTGAACGATATGTCTGAACATGCGAACATGGTCGAAACCGAAAGTATTGAAGATTTTGTGATATACCCTGCTGACGTCTTAACAATGAAAATGAAACGACTGAAGGGCTCTACTTCTGTAACGTCTGACGGAATTCCACAAATTATCTTTAAGAAATGTGCCAATTCTCTTTATAGACCCCTCTCAATGATGTTAAACATTTCTTTAATCTGTTTGATGTACCTTCGATTTAGAAGGAATCCATTGTCACAGCCATTCCAAAGGATCCAAAATCAGTACAGCTCTCTTCCTTCCGTCCTATAAGCATAACGCACACACCAATGAAAGTAATGGAAAAGATCGTGCGAGATAAGATTGTTGCATGGTTTTCTCGGAAAAACTTTATTCCTTATGAGCAACATGGTTTCACGGCAGGTGCCTTCACTTCCAATCAGCTTGCTGACTGCATGTTTGACTGGAATTTGGCTTTAAATAATGAAGACTCCATCGATGTCGTGTATTTTGATTTGTCAAAAGCCTTTGACAAAGAACCACAAAAAAAACTTCTCAATAAACTTTACCAACTAGGCGTTAGAGGGCCTCCTTTAGAATGGCTGCGTTCATATTTGTACGGAAGACGTATGCGTATTAAGGTTGGAAGTTCTTTTTCAAGATGCTATGATTGCAATAGTGGCGTTCCTCAGGGTGGAGTATTGTCACCAGTTTTTTCCTTGCGTACACCTGCAACCTTTTAGCAATCTTAGTCACCCACCATCAAATGAAGGTACACATGTATGCTGATGATATAAAAATTTACGGAACCTACAACAGTGTAATAAAACGCAAGTCTGCCAAGCTTTATCTCAATCCATGAATACGATGATGGAGTGGTCTGAAGCTTGGGAGATAGCAGTGAACCTTTCGAAAACCATGGTCTTTCATCTTGGAAGCTTACCAGCTACAGAATTCAAATTGGACATTAGATTCCATGTTGATATTATGAATACCATCTATAACGAAACCCCGTGACCTCGGTGTATTCCTGGACCAGGAATTGAAATTCTCGAATCATGTTGACATTATGGTGCGAAAAGCATGTTCTACCCTCTTTTTCGTTTTCAGGAATCTGAAATGTAACGATAAATCTGTTCTGGTCCTCATGTATAAGACATACGTCATTCCAATTTTGGAGTATTGCTCTCAGGTTTGGAGCCCCTACACAAAAAAGAATTAAAAAAATTGGAGAGATTTAAAGGCATTCATAAAAATTTTGTTCTACAGGTGTTTCCCAATTACCACAAGTACTAGAATAATTTGGCTAGAAGGCTGAAAGTTGTAAGTACTGGGTCTTCGAACCATTCCAAGGTCGTCACAATAAATATTGCTTTCACTATCCAAAGGCAAAGACGGACCTATTAAGTTGGTTTTCCATTCACTTTTGTACCATGGAGCTCGTTGGTTGCAAATGCTGCCTCCTTCCTTACTTGAAGCGCCCATTCACATTATTTTTCGAAATCAACTGAAAAAATTGACTTGCTTCTCACACTCCACATTCATGACTAGTTTAGAGTGGGGAGCAATTTTTTTATTTTTCTTTTTTTACTTTTTTTAGATTTTTCTTTTTTCGTACTCTTCATGTGTTTTCTTTTATTTATCAGTATCACCAGTTTTTTCTTCATTATGTCCTTATTCGGTTGTTTGGTGTTTCCTATTTGCTATTCTTCCTAGTTCACTTTTCTTAGTTCCCTGGTTGCTTTTCCTTGTTTGTTACTGTTTGAGAGTTTCTAATACTCCTCGTTGCTCTAGCACTTCATTAACGGTATTGTATGAATGGTCAGACTGAGTGTACATGAAACTCTTTTATCGCTTCCCCAGCAGGCGTAAGGTATGAGATTTGTTGGAATTGACGGACCTAGTTGATTTCCGGAGCCGATCTTACGACTTGCAGCGTTGGCGGCCCACTGCTTTTCTCCTTAAAAATCTCATCTTCCTCGGTTCCCTTCTATTCAATTCCTTCTAGTTTTCGCAGAATTTTTCGGTTTTTTCTATTTCATGGTCCCGCCCCTACTTCTTTGTAGAAGTATAGTTTAATCAGTTAACTAATTTCTGTTCATATCGCTGATGGCTTTTAATTTCTTGTTTCCACATTGTGTTTTCTGTGATTACCGTGTCCATGTTGGGTTTTTTGTGCGTACTGTAATATATTAAACAAATAGTAGTGATCTCTTGTGCTGCGATTGAGACCTGCGGTGGTAACCGAGGAACGCCCTGGACGCTCGAACGTAACTGATTTTGTTATTCCAAGCTATGCGTAAATTTCTCCAATCAATACTGTGTATTTTTGGCTGAACAAAAAACTGTATGTAATTTGTAAAATGTATTTTCTTTTATTGACTTCAGATTTTTTTTCAGCGAATAGTGATTTAATGAAAAACAAAATTTGGATCTGTCCTAGTCGAGGGGGGCACATAACTAAAAACCATGCAATAAAATGATTAGTGATTCATGAAGCGGGTTCTTGATGGCAAAATAGGACCTAAAAAAAAAGGAAACAAAGGAGCAAACAAACAATAAACAGAAATATTCGGCACGGTTTATTAGGGGGGGGGCAAAAGTAAGGAGACAAATTGAGAAAAAAAATCTTTACCTCTTTATAACTCATTTACAACTCAACGATGTTGAGGAGTGTATTTGCCATTAAGGGCAACGACCTTGCTGCCATCGCTCAGCCAACTTCCTTATCCCATCCTTCCAGTACTGCTTGGGCCTGGTGTTGATCAACTGCTCGATATGGTTGTCAAGCAATGCTTGGGTTCTTGTGTCCCTTCCGACAAGGAAGTCCTGTAGGCTCAAGAAGTAGTGGTAGTCGCATAGAGGGATGTCCGGCGAATACGGTGGATGAGGCGTGTGAACGTAGCCCAGTTGGCCAAGCTTATCAGTGGTTACTTTGTTACTTTGTTACTTTGTTCCCGATGGGGTGCGGCGTTGTCAAAGAGGAGAACCTTCTTGAAGCGCTACGATTGAATAAGAGCGAGTCGCCGGCCCATCTCTTTTATTTCGTTCACCATGGCCTTGGAGTTCATCGTAGTGCTCTTGGGAAACAGCTTCCGGTAACCCGATCCATGGGCGCAGATCCAAAAGCTCCAAAGGTGCTTCTCGCTGTGAGCATCTCGCCGAACGAAGGTCGGTAACAGGTCACCAGGCCTCTCTCAGACTCCCTGCTCAGTAGGGTTAAGGTAGAAGACGTACTTATCATCTTGCTTGAATATTGAGCCCAGGCTGCTCGGGGTTGGGAATTGGGTGAGATTTGCGCGACACAGGTCGACTCGTCAGACTGGGGTTTTGGCATGCTTCTGGAAAGGGCGGAAGTGGTAACTTCTCAAATGGCCTTCGGTAAGTAGCATACAAACATACAAATACGATAAGTACGAAACCAGACTCCAGCCACGAGATATTTGGACATGGCATGGGTGTTTCATTACTTTTGCCCCCCCCCCCCCCCCTAATAAAGATGTCGCAAACGCGGGCAAACCGCATTCATACACCGCTGACCGACGCCTGACGTGCTATAACCAGGATCCACCATGGTGAGGGGCGTTTTTGTTTTTGTTGTAGCTTTTCGTTTTTCTGTGAATTTTGTCAGCTTAACCCATATTTTGCCCTCTAGAACCCGCTCCGTGATTCCCAGGTCATGGTTTTTAATTATGTTCCACCCCCCCCCCTCCAACTAGGATGGATCCGAGAATTTCCCACTTCAAGCGGTTCACTTGGAAACAAGTTCTGGGGAATTCAAAAAACAACTCAATAGAATAAAGAATTTCGCATAGAATTATTTTCTTTTGAGCAGCCTTTTTGAGCCATAATGACTTGTCCTAATTATGTATTGTATCACGTTTTAGTAAATGACTAGTCTTCTCTATTTCGTGCTTTAACCCCTACGAGTCAGATGCGCGTAATCTCCCGCACAAACGTTGACGGGTTCGAGTCGGCTTTGACACGCTACTCCTAGCAAGGAAGACGCAAAGATAGGCTTTCAGTTTCAGACTTAGGTAGCCGATAGTTAAAGCCCCGATCTTGATGGTGAAACCCTGTTATAAGCTTTGATTAAACACTCCAGAACCAGCGTGTGCTATACACTGTGTAGGAGAGACCCTGTATGTGTTAGTTGCGCTCTGCTAGAGGCGCTTCATGTTGCTAGACTCTTATAGTTCGCACTTCTTTGACCGTCTGATAAGGTTATGTTTCAAAAACGCATTACTCGAGAGTCCCTTCATTAGCTTAAGTGAGCAGCAGCTGAAGATTATCTGCAATAAATGGGGAGACGAGGACAGTGTTAAGCGGATTCAGTGTTGAGTCTGAATCCAAATTCTCATCGATTGCTCTTGTCGAAATATCATGTGCTAAGTCCTTAGCGACAATGTTGACATGAACCGCATCACATGTTTGCGCATCGCTACCTCCCCTTATTCATTTAAGCACTACTTGGTACATATTCTTCGGAAGAACCGACACGCTACCATGCTCGCTGTATAATCGCAATTTTTTCTAGGCTTTTTGAAATGAGGTTGAAATGCGGGAAACAGTTTATCATGCAATAATATGAATGCAAGAAATACTATGGTGAAAATGCTTGAACACGTTGCTTAAGCCTGGAGCGGCTGGTAGAGAGGCTATATGTTGTTACAGGATGTTTTGTTGCGATCAAAACTCTTGCGCCAGGCGGGACTCGAACCCGCATCTTCTGCTTTCCGGGCAGCGATGTTCGCCTTACACCACCGGCGCTGTTTGACCGCACGTAACATCCGTGATATCCTCGAGGTCTGTCAGCGTCGAGTATATATCGTTAGTATGGTTAGAAATCAAGGTCGAAACGTCACGTTTGCCAAACTTACTGCCGCAAGTTCAAACGCAGTGGTTTCGCAGCAGAAAGCACTCAAGGCAACATCGAAACATAGCACAGAATAGTGCTGCTGCCAAGTACAACACAGCGGTAGCTTTAAAAGGCTGTCTTCATGGAAATATGTACCCATGGAGGCTCCACTTACGAACCACACTTTTTCGTTGTCTAGACTTCGATAAATGCTTTAAGTTCATCGACGTCATTATTAACCAGCGCTTTGTACTTCTTAATTTTTTTGTAGGATGAGAAGAACATCGTTAATCAATGTACAGCGGCGTCCAAAAGTTTGTGGACGCTTGCATTTTTCGCCAGAACTCGCTTCAAACCAGCTGTAAAAATGTGAAACTTAGACATGTAGCGACAATTAACAAGTATTTTTGTATCACATCATCACTGGGTTCTCTATCGGTCCTCTCCATATCAAGCATAAAGACGAAAAAAACGTGAAATCTGCCACATAGGTTATAGCACTTCAGCAACCTTTTTTATTACTAAAGTCGGACAAGTTATACACGGAAACAATGTAGCTTTGCTAGTAGCTAGTTTTAAAACCTTTTGCTTTATGTAATTACAGCTTCGCGTTCCCTTCGCATGGACTCTAGAAGTTTGTTGATCACGTCGGATCCAATATCTTCCCATTTCTGCGTTAATTGTTCAAACTTTTCGACTGTGTTTCTTGCTAGGAGACCTGCTAAACTTCTAGCAAGGTGTTTCCAAAGGTGTCCTATTGGATTCAGATCTGGTGACTGAGCAGGTCACGACATAAGATGAATTCCATTTTCATTGAACCACTCCTTCACCGTCTTCGAAACATGTTTCAGGTCTTTGTCCGGTTGGGAAATCCACGACGTCAGGAAAGTTTCTCTGGCGTGTGGAACCAAAACATTGTTCAAAATCTCGTGGTAGCGTTTGGAGCCCATAACTCCTTGGATGCGGTAAATAGGGCCTGTTTCGTGTGCACTGAAGTATAACCAAACCATAACACTTTCTCCGCCACGTTTAGTAGTTGGCAGTTGATACATTCCGTCGTAGCTCGTGCCTTTTGGACATCTAACATAGTGTGCCCATCAGATTCAAATAGGTTGAACTTGTTCTAGTCGCTGAAAACACTTTTTTCCCATCGTCTGTCGTTCAGCTCAAATGCTCCTCGGCAAACCGGGGTCTAGCTTTGCTATTCTTCTCGCTGATGAAAGCATTCCTAACGGAGCATCTTCCATAGAGTTCAGAAGATCTCAGTCGACGTTTTACCTTGCTCATGCTCACATCTAAGCCGTGGTGAGCGGCTACAGACTCCTTTACATCGACGGCGGTCAGCGACGGCTTGCGCCTCTGCATCCTCTGCATGACAGAATCTTCTCTAGAAGTCATAATCTGTGGCCTGCCTGACTTAGGAGCGTCTTAGACCGCTACTGCTGACAGCTTTTTTTGACTACAGCAGCAACTGTCGAAATTCCGCATCCGAAAAGCAGTCCTGCTTGTCGATAAGGGACTTTCTTCTGGACAAATCGAAAAATGGCATCTCGTATTTCAGCAGAGATATTCTCTCCCTCGGCATAAAACAGAGAGTCTGCTAAAGACCACACTATGTCAGAACGCTACTATACTGGCTTCATAAGAAGATATATTAACAAATACACTTGATGCTTTAGCAGCTCACTTTTGACTGATCACTGACCTTGCACTTGCAAAAAAAAATCGATAATAATGAACGTATATTAAGAGGTTGTTATTGAGATCCAATTTGCTACCAAATATCCAAATTTCACTCTGTTTAGACTTCTGAAAGCGAGTTGTGACGAAAAATACAAGCGTTCACAAACTATTGGACGCCACTGTATGTTTCGAATACGCCCCGCGCATTCTATTTGTACGAAATACTGAAGGATTTGAAGATTTGAATGAGTGCTTGATTGAGCTATACAATGATTTGCCGTGTTCAGCCGGTAGGCAAGTCAGTGCTTCATAAAAACACAGAGAAGCCTGGTATCGAGTCCTCCAAGCCGCAGGGGTGCAACACGTGGTTGATAGATGGGCTAGAATCCCGAACTAAAAAGCTGTCCTCCAAGCCGCAGGGATGCAACACGTGGTTGATAGATGGGCTAGAATCCCGAACTAAAAAGCTGAAGTCGAGCTGAAGTGCACGCCTATATAAAGAAATCTCGTCGCCTCCTGTGCACTAGGCGCACCACTTTGTAGACTGGGTAAAAACCAGCATGTTCTCTCCGAGCAGCATAGTAATGTCTCAAATTAGAGATTATTTTATCGCATCGTGATTGACAGAGTTCTTACAAGCAGTTCACTCGAGTCAGTCTGAATAGGGTCGATAGAACGCTAGATTTAGGACAGCCGCGCGAACTAGCAGGATTCTAGACGGGATTCGGCACGATCAGCCAGTCATCGAAACTCTGCTCATACATGACATTCCTACTAAGCACATCGGAGTTCTTCGAGAACTGTACTGTGGACTCACAACCAAAGGTCTTACCATTCTATTAGGGGGGGGGCAAAAGTAATGAGACAAAATGAAAAAAATCTTTATCTCTCTATAACTCAATTACAACTCAACGATGCTGAGTATTTGCATTTGCCATTAAGGGCAAGGACCTTGCTACCATCGCTCAGCCAACTTCCTGATCCCATCCTTCCAGAACTGCTTGGGCCTGGTGTTGATCAACTGCTCGATATGGTTGTCAAGGACTGCTTGGGTTCTTATGTCCGTTCCGACTAGGAAGTCCTGTAGGCTCAAGTAGTAGTGTGGTAGTCGCATGGAGAGATGTCCGGCGAATACGGTGGGTAAGGCATGTGAACGTAGCCCAGCTGGCCAAGCTTATCCGTGCTTACTTGTTCCCAATGGGGTGCGGCGTTGTCGAAGAGGAGAACCTTCTTGAAGCGCTGCGAATGAATAAGAGCGAGTCGCCGGCCCATCTCTTCTATTTCGTTCACCAAGTTCTTGGAGTTCATCGCGGTGCTCTTGGGAAACGGCTTCTGGTAAACTGATCCATGGGTGCAGACCCAAAAGCTCCAAAGATGCTTCTCGCCGTGAACATCTCGCCGAACGAAGGTCGGTAACAGGTCATCAGGCCTCACCCAGACTCACTGCTTGGCAGGGTTAAGGTAGAAGACGTACTTCTCATCTTGCGTGAATATTGAGACCAGGGGTTGGGAGTTGGGCGAGATTTGCGACACAGGTCGACTCGTCAGGCTGGGGTTTCGGCATGAGACAGAATGCGGTTTTGCCATGCTTCTGGAAAGGGCGGAAGTGGTAACTTCTCAAATGGCCTTCGGTAAGTAGCATACAAACATACAAATACGATAAGTACGAAACCAGACTCCAGCCACGAGATATTTGGACATGGCATGGGTGTTTCATTACTTTTGCCCCCCCCCCCCCCTAATAAAGATGTCGCAAACGCGGGCAAACCGCATTCATACACCGCTGACCGACGCCTGACGTGCTATAACCAGGATCCACCATGGTGAGGGGCGTTTTTGTTTTTGTTGTAGCTTTTCGTTTTTCTGTGAATTTTGTCAGCTTAACCCATATTTTGCCCTCTAGAACCCGCTCCGTGATTCCCAGGTCATGGTTTTTAATTATGTTCCACCCCCCCCCCCTCCAACTAGGATGGATCCGAGAATTTCCCACTTCAAGCGGTTCACTTGGAAACAAGTTCTGGGGAATTCAAAAAACAACTCAATAGAATAAAGAATTTCGCATAGAATTATTTTCTTTTGAGCAGCCTTTTTGAGCCATAATGACTTGTCCTAATTATGTATTGTATCACGTTTTAGTAAATGACTAGTCTTCTCTATTTCGTGCTTTAACCCCTACGAGTCAGATGCGCGTAATCTCCCGCACAAACGTTGACGGGTTCGAGTCGGCTTTGACACGCTACTCCTAGCAAGGAAGACGCAAAGATAGGCTTTCAGTTTCAGACTTAGGTAGCCGATAGTTAAAGCCCCGATCTTGATGGTGAAACCCTGTTATAAGCTTTGATTAAACACTCCAGAACCAGCGTGTGCTATACACTGTGTAGGAGAGACCCTGTATGTGTTAGTTGCGCTCTGCTAGAGGCGCTTCATGTTGCTAGACTCTTATAGTTCGCACTTCTTTGACCGTCTGATAAGGTTATGTTTCAAAAACGCATTACTCGAGAGTCCCTTCATTAGCTTAAGTGAGCAGCAGCTGAAGATTATCTGCAATAAATGGGGAGACGAGGACAGTGTTAAGCGGATTCAGTGTTGAGTCTGAATCCAAATTCTCATCGATTGCTCTTGTCGAAATATCATGTGCTAAGTCCTTAGCGACAATGTTGACATGAACCGCATCACATGTTTGCGCATCGCTACCTCCCCTTATTCATTTAAGCACTACTTGGTACATATTCTTCGGAAGAACCGACACGCTACCATGCTCGCTGTATAATCGCAATTTTTTCTAGGCTTTTTGAAATGAGGTTGAAATGCGGGAAACAGTTTATCATGCAATAATATGAATGCAAGAAATACTATGGTGAAAATGCTTGAACACGTTGCTTAAGCCTGGAGCGGCTGGTAGAGAGGCTATATGTTGTTACAGGATGTTTTGTTGCGATCAAAACTCTTGCGCCAGGCGGGACTCGAACCCGCATCTTCTGCTTTCCGGGCAGCGATGTTCGCCTTACACCACCGGCGCTGTTTAACCGCACGTAACATCCGTGATATCCTCGAGGTCTGTCAGCGTCGAGTATATATCGTTAGTATGGTTAGAAATCAAGGTCGAAACGTCACGTTTGCCAAACTTACTGCCGCAAGTTCAAACGCAGTGGTTTCGCAGCAGAAAGCACTCAAGGCAACATCGAAACATAGCACAGAATAGTGCTGCTGCCAAGTACAACACAGCGGTAGCTTTAAAAGGCTGTCTTCATGGAAATATGTACCCATGGAGGCTCCACTTACGAACCACACTTTTTCGTTGTCTAGACTTCGATAAATGCTTTAAGTTCATCGACGTCATTATTAACCAGCGCTTTGTACTTCTTAATTTTTTTGTAGGATGAGAAGAACATCGTTAATCAATGTACAGCGGCGTCCAAAAGTTTGTGGACGCTTGCATTTTTCGCCAGAACTCGCTTCAAACCAGCTGTAAAAATGTGAAACTTAGACATGTAGCGACAATTAACAAGTATTTTTGTATCACATCATCACTGGGTTCTCTATCGGTCCTCTCCATATCAAGCATAAAGACGAAAAAAACGTGAAATCTGCCACATAGGTTATAGCACTTCAGCAACCTTTTTTATTACTAAAGTCGGACAAGTTATACACGGAAACAATGTAGCTTTGCTAGTAGCTAGTTTTAAAACCTTTTGCTTTATGTAATTACAGCTTCGCGTTCCCTTCGCATGGACTCTAGAAGTTTGTTGATCACGTCGGATCCAATATCTTCCCATTTCTGCGTTAATTGTTCAAACTTTTCGACTGTGTTTCTTGCTAGGAGACCTGCTAAACTTCTAGCAAGGTGTTTCCAAAGGTGTCCTATTGGATTCAGATCTGGTGACTGAGCAGGTCACGACATAAGATGAATTCCATTTTCATTGAACCACTCCTTCACCGTCTTCGAAACATGTTTCAGGTCTTTGTCCGGTTGGGAAATCCACGACGTCAGGAAAGTTTCTCTGGCGTGTGGAACCAAAACATTGTTCAAAATCTCGTGGTAGCGTTTGGAGCCCATAACTCCTTGGATGCGGTAAATAGGGCCTGTTTCGTGTGCACTGAAGTATAACCAAACCATAACACTTTCTCCGCCACGTTTAGTAGTTGGCAGTTGATACATTCCGTCGTAGCTCGTGCCTTTTGGACATCTAACATAGTGTGCCCATCAGATTCAAATAGGTTGAACTTGTTCTAGTCGCTGAAAACACTTTTTTCCCATCGTCTGTCGTTCAGCTCAAATGCTCCTCGGCAAACCGGGGTCTAGCTTTGCTATTCTTCTCGCTGATGAAAGCATTCCTAACGGAGCATCTTCCATAGAGTTCAGAAGATCTCAGTCGACGTTTTACCTTGCTCATGCTCACATCTAAGCCGTGGTGAGCGGCTACAGACTCCTTTACATCGACGGCGGTCAGCGACGGCTTGCGCTTCTGCATCCTCTGCATGACAGAATCTTCTCTAGAAGTCATAATCTGTGGCCTGCCTGACTTAGGAGCGTCTTAGACCGCTACTGCTGACAGCTTTTTTTGACTACAGCAGCAACTGTCGAAATTCCGCATCCGAAAAGCAGTCCTGCTTGTCGATAAGGGACTTTCTTCTGGACAAATCGAAAAATGGCATCTCGTATTTCAGCAGAGATATTCTCTCCCTCGGCATAAAACAGAGAGTCTGCTAAAGACCACACTATGTCAGAACGCTACTATACTGGCTTCATAAGAAGATATATTAACAAATACACTTGATGCTTTAGCAGCTCACTTTTGACTGATCACTGACCTTGCACTTGCAAAAAAAAATCGATAATAATGAACGTATATTAAGAGGTTGTTATTGAGATCCAATTTGCTACCAAATATCCAAATTTCACTCTGTTTAGACTTCTGAAAGCGAGTTGTGACGAAAAATACAAGCGTTCACAAACTATTGGACGCCACTGTATGTTTCGAATACGCCCCGCGCATTCTATTTGTACGAAATACTGAAGGATTTGAAGATTTGAATGAGTGCTTGATTGAGCTATACAATGATTTGCCGTGTTCAGCCGGTAGGCAAGTCAGTGCTTCATAAAAACACAGAGAAGCCTGGTATCGAGTCCTCCAAGCCGCAGGGGTGCAACACGTGGTTGATAGATGGGCTAGAATCCCGAACTAAAAAGCTGTCCTCCAAGCCGCAGGGATGCAACACGTGGTTGATAGATGGGCTAGAATCCCGAACTAAAAAGCTGAAGTCGAGCTGAAGTGCACGCCTATATAAAGAAATCTCGTCGCCTCCTGTGCACTAGGCGCACCACTTTGTAGACTGGGTAAAAACCAGCATGTTCTCTCCGAGCAGCATAGTAATGTCTCAAATTAGAGATTATTTTATCGCATCGTGATTGACAGAGTTCTTACAAGCAGTTCACTCGAGTCAGTCTGAATAGGGTCGATAGAACGCTAGATTTAGGACAGCCGCGCGAACTAGCAGGATTCTAGACGGGATTCGGCACGATCAGCCAGTCATCGAAACTCTGCTCATACATGACATTCCTACTAAGCACATCGGAGTTCTTCGAGAACTGTACTGTGGACTCACAACCAAAGGTTTTACCATTCTATTAGGGGGGGGGGGCAAAAGTAATGAGACAAAATGAAAAAAATCTTTATCTCTCTATAACTCAATTACAACTCAACGATGCTGAGTATTTGCATTTGCCATTAAGGGCAAGGACCTTGCTACCATCGCTCAGCCAACTTCCTGATCCCATCCTTCCAGAACTGCTTGGGCCTGGTGTTGATCAACTGCTCGATATGGTTGTCAAGGACTGCTTGGGTTCTTATGTCCGTTCCGACTAGGAAGTCCTGTAGGCTCAAGTAGTAGTGTGGTAGTCGCATGGAGAGATGTCCGGCGAATACGGTGGGTAAGGCATGTGAACGTAGCCCAGCTGGCCAAGCTTATCCGTGCTTACTTGTTCCCAATGGGGTGCGGCGTTGTCGAAGAGGAGAACCTTCTTGAAGCGCTGCGAATGAATAAGAGCGAGTCGCCGGCCCATCTCTTCTATTTCGTTCACCAAGTTCTTGGAGTTCATCGCGGTGCTCTTGGGAAACGGCTTCTGGTAAACTGATCCATGGGTGCAGACCCAAAAGCTCCAAAGATGCTTCTCGCCGTGAACATCTCGCCGAACGAAGGTCGGTAACAGGTCATCAGGCCTCACCCAGACTCACTGCTTGGCAGGGTTAAGGTAGAAGACGTACTTCTCATCTTGCGTGAATATTGAGACCAGGGGTTGGGAGTTGGGCGAGATTTGCGACACAGGTCGACTCGTCAGGCTGGGGTTTCGGCATGAGACAGAATGCGGTTTTGCCATGCTTCTGGAAAGGGCGGAAGTGGTAACTTCTCAGATGGGATTCAGTAAGTAGCATACAAACATACAAATACGACAAGTACGAATCCAGACTCCAGCCACGAGATATATGGACACGGCATGGGGTGTCTCATTACTTTTGCCCTCCCCCCTCTAATACTACGACGTCATTGTCAGTGTGAAAAAGGGAGAGTTCGACAAGAGGATACCATATTCCTGAATATCTTCAGCGCCACCGAAACGTCAAGCGCAATCTAGAATGGGAAGACGTGGTAGCGAAGATCGAAGGATGGCAGCTGCACAATCGCCTTGTGATCGCAACCGGAAGCGAAGGGAATGCTGGCCGATTTCGGCCACTGTTCTTCCTGCGTTAATATACGCCCCAGAGACCTGGGCTATGCGAAAGGAGAATGAGCACGCGATTAGCGTCGCGCAGCGTGGAATCGAGAGGACAGAACGATGCTCGGAGTGGCACGACTCACGCAAGTGAGTGAAGGCCTCCGTAGTTCCGAGCTTTGTCGACGTTCGAAGAACAGAGACGCTGTCGCATGGGCCAAGTCGTCGAAAATTAGGTGGGCCGGCAACGTAACGCGCTTCACAGACACCCGCTGGACGTAAGCCACCGACTGGATTTCGCGGAATGTCAAGAGAACACCAGGTTGCCCACCAAACGCGTTGGACGGACTTCTTCTTGAAAGTCCTGAACAAACGATGTGACGATCTTGGTGTCGCTCGAGCGAGGAGGACCCATTGGAGCACTGTGGTACTCTTCTGGCGGCAGTTCAAGCAACTCGATGATCAACGGGACGACAGATACAGGTGATATGGAGTTTTATCAAAAAACTAATTTTTAAACTAATTTTTAGCTTGCATTTGGAGCTGTTGACGCGCGCTGTGCTAAACTGCACCATTGCGGATTTGACTACACGATGACACGTGTATCACCGGTGATTTCGTTGATCATTTCAAATCTTACTGCGGAAGTTGGAAAATCGAGTTAGTGGAGCCTGTGGTTCTTGACAGCCTACGGAAACCAGTCGGTCGCAGGTTTCTCCCATGTTCTTTGCGAAACGAATTGCGTAATCGGCCCACCTAATTTTTCACAACTTGGCCCACACAGACGACAGCGTTTCTAATCTTCGAACGCTGACGAAGTTTTGAATGAGGTTTTCTTTCAGTTGGTTTGCCACTCCGAGTTTCGTGCGAAGGCTGTGCTGAAGGCTTAAAGCACTATTAATTTATAAGCCATTTCTAAACACTTTAGTAGTGTTTTTTAATGTTTTGCAGTCGCCGCATTAACGACGCTGTATGGGGTTTTCTGCCCAACCGTTGGAAGACGAACGTACAGCAGCATACCCGCCTTCCACCTGTTTCCAAGGGGTCGGTTGAATTATCTTATTTATCAGCCTTACTCTGCACTTAACTCTTTTTTTCAATTAGAGCAGTTGAAAAATAAAAGTCCTTGGAATTCTTCCGATGTCTCTAGAAAGAAGAAGAAGGCAGGAGACATCCAGCGAAACAAACTTCACATAACGATCTTGTCCTACACGTGTTATGAACCGTTATCGTTGTTGCTGCTCGATAGCATCCCAAGATCCAAGATACTTCAACGAGGAACTATGTGGGATGGATAAAATACTAACTTTTGGATAGTAGCTGCAAGCAATTGTGTACAGCAAACACACACTCAAAGAGTGAAGACATCCAGACCTTTTGGATCTGAGGAAGAATATCCGACCCAACCCCAAAATGGATGTGTTCCCTATGTTGCAGATAAGTCACAAATTAGAACAAATCTACATGTCTCCAGCACCCACGATGATAAGTTTGTTTAGTAGTTTATTGCTCCTCTAAAATTTTTAATGGAGAAGTTGCTTACTCTATGTATTTGGATTAATCCTATCTCTTTTGCTAGTATTCATTGTTGTACTACGGTATTTTTTTGATAATTCACGACAGGAGATGGTTAAAAAGGTACCATTACTGCCTGCAATCAAATCGAAAATATGTACTGCAGTCGGGTAACCACAAATGATACGATGGAAAGATCGGCGGTAAAATATTCTTCCCAGGATGCGGCTCTCCACTTTTGACGACTGCTAGTAGCAGTTTGTATGCCTTCTTGGTCAGCTCATGACTTGAGATGAGTGAACAATGATGTGCTAAGAAGACCTCATATAAGTATGGAGCAGGCTTAGCGGGCCTTCTGTAAGGCTGGAAGTTAGATATCGTTAAAACTGTGTAGCCGGTTCCAAGTGAGGAAACTTCAATTAACCCTTCTAGATTTGAATACTTCTGTAGTTTGTGACAAACACTCTTACGATCGTGAAGGAGCCTGTACATAGTCCCACCCATCACCACCTCAAAGCTAAGATTCAGCTAATTTGTTGTTATTGTAGCGTTGTTTTGAATGAGATCCACCCGAGGTAATACAGATCTTTATTGGCTAACGTTTCGGCGGTATCGCCTTCTTCAGAGCCTGAAAGGAAAGAACAAGCTAAGATGTGGCTACGGCGTCAAACGTCGCCTCAACCTTATAAATTCAAGACCACCTTTCGATCACGTAGTCAATAGAGGGATCGAGACCCTTACCTTACAGGAAGCCAGACGGCCCTGCTACCGACCGATTGGCCCGTCTGGCTTCCTGTAAGGTAAGGGTCTCGATCCCTCTATTGACTACGTGATCGAAAGGTGGTCTTGAATTTATAAGGTTGAGGCGACGTTTGACGCCGTAGCCACACCTTGACTTGATCCTTCCTTTCAAGCTTTGAAGAAGGCGATACCGCCGAAACGATAGCCAATAAAGATCTGTATTACCTCGTGTCCCACGGATCTCCCTCGATAGAGAGCCTTCGGGCTCTCTTGCTAAGAGGGATCTCGGGCCGCTTGTCGCAGGGCCACGTGGCGCGTCCCCGGGTGGTGGATAGGGGAATTAAACGCGAACCAAATGCGACCGTGTACTGCCCAGAGACGCAGGTGGGATGCAGGGGATGGACTCCTTGCTCCTGCTGTGTCGGGTCGATGCGTTCCTTGTGCGTGGGAGCGGCATGTTCATGCAGTGCGTGGATGTGTTTGTGCCTGTGCGGATTGTAGCTGTGTCGGCCCGGCCAAAAGCTTGCACTCGGTAGACTGGGAGTACATGTAAGGCGATTCGAGGCCGCCTCAAAAGGCTCGCCCCGTCCCTTCGGGCAGTCTGGCTGGCTGCCCGGAGTTCTTCGCCCGCACGACAGAGCCCGACTAGCTACCCGTGTGTACTCAAGTCAAAAACAGCAGCACTAAAGGGCCTCATTCCCCTGACCCCGAAAGAGCCCCCATTTCTGCAGCGATGGGAAGGACGAGTACGGAGAGGCTGCTAAAATCTCAGGGCCTAACCAGGCTGCGCAAATTGAGAAGGACTAGGATGACGATCTGTACTTACAACGCCCGCACGCTTGCATCGGAAGCATCCGTCGAGGACCTGATGATGCAAGCCAGGAAGATTAAGTACTACCTCATCGGACTGACCGAGACGAGAAGACACCACCCCCTACACGCCGCCTACGACTCCGGAGAAGAACTGTTCCTCGGAACATGCGACAGCAGGGGAGTAGGCGGCGTTGGTGTCCTCGTCAACACGCACTTGGCCATGAACATCGATTCGTACGAGTCTCTGACAAGCCGAATCGGACGTCTGCGACTGAAGCGGTGTGGTTCCGTGCCAGCTTTAACTGTGTTCGTCGCGTATGCCCCAACATCCGACTACGACGACGAAGAGGTCGAAGCCTTCTACGTGGAGCTGGAGAAGTTCTATAAGGAAGATCACACCTTCTACAAGGTGATCGTCGGCGACTTCAACGCCAAGATCGGACCGCGAAGGTCGTCGGAAGAACTTCACATCGATTCAAATCAGTTTCTTTAAGCCTCAGTTGGCTGGTACCGAGGATGTAAGCTGTTACGACGATGTTTTGTTGCGATCAAAACTTCTAGCGCCAGGCGGGACTCGAACCCGCACCTCCCTCTAACCGGGCGGGAATGCTCTACGCCATTACACCACCGGCGCCGTTTGATCGAACGCAACATACACACCTCGAACTTCACATCGGAACCCACGGTTTGGAGTGGAACGAGCAAGGTGAAAGGCTGTCTGAGTTTATCATGTCAACCAAGACCATCCATGGAAACTCGCAGTTCCAGAAGCCTCCCTCCCTACGATGGACCTGGGAGTCCCCCGGTGGCCAGTTCCACAACGAGATCGACCACATCATTTTCAATCGCAAGTATTGCCTGACCGATGTCTCCGTTGTCCCCAAGTTCTACACGGGATCGGACCACCGCCTTCTTCGCGCGAGGTTCCGCTTTTCGCGTCAAGGAGAGAAGGCTGCGAAGTTCAAGAAGAGGAGTCCCAGAACGACCATCAACTGGGACCTCTACACCTCTCTTGCCGGTCTTTGGGAAGATGCCGTCATGGACAACGTCGACGAGGAATACGACCGCTTCGTGCACCATCTCCACGATAGTGCTAAGGGAGCCGAGAGCTTGAAGACCACCAAGAGACGTCTGTCTCCGGAAACTCTCGAGCTGATACGCCAGCGTGGAGCAGCACGAGCGTCAGGCAACCACCAACTGACGTCCGAGCTTGCGAAGCTATGCAGAGAGGCGATAAAGGAGGATCTTAAGGAGAGAAGGGCGGAAGTGTTGGCTGAAGCTGCAGAGGCAGGGTTGAGCATCCGCAATGCCCGCCGGAACTTCGCCAACTTCAAGACCAAGATGACAGCTCTCCGACGTCCCGACGTAACCGTCACCTCTTCCAGAAGGACCATGGAGAGGGTCATCCACGACTTCTACTCCGATCTCTTCGATAGCCACGTCCACCTGCCCCCATGCCATCTTCCGCAGGATGGATACGTTGTCCCCTCTGTTCTCCCTTCCGAGATCCGACACGCCATCTCGTCGGTGAAGAAACGTACAGCACCCGGTCCCGACAGGATCAGACCCGAACACCTGAAGAACCTCCCGCCAGCGCTCATCAACACCCTGGCGCGGCTCTTCACACGTTATCTGTCGGAATGCAAGGTTCCATCTCAGTGGAAGACCAGCAGAACCGTCTTGCTGTACAAGAAGGGAGACGTGTACGACATTGGCAACTATCGCCCGATCTGCCTGCTGTCCGTAGTCTACAAGCTGTTCACTCGAGTTATCCTGAATAGGATTAGTGGAACGCTGGACGAAGGACAGCCATGCGAACAAGCAGGATTTCGGAGAGGATTCAGCACGATCGACCACATACACACCATTACGAAGCTCATCGAAGTGTCGCGAGAGTACAAGCTGCCGCTGTGCCTTACGTTCATCGACCTGAAGAAGGCATTCGACTCTGTCGAAACTGAAGCGGTCATCGAAGCCCTGCTCACTCAGGGCGTTCCTACTCAGTACATCAGAGTCCTTCGAGAGCTGTACAGTGGATTCACGACCAAGATCTCACCATTCTACAACGACGTCGTCGTCGACGTGAAGAGAGGGGTTCGGCAAGGGGATACCATATCCCCAAAGCTCTTCAGCGCCACTCTCGAAAACGTCATGCGCGAACTAGAATGGGAAGACATGGGAGTGAAGGTCGACGGCAGGCAACTACATCATCTTCGCTTCGCTGACGACATCGTGCTCATAACGCCGAGCATCAGCCAGGCGGAGCGAATGCTGGCCGACTTCGATCGTGTATGTGGGAACGTTGGACTGCAGCTGAATTTTACGAAGACGATGTTCATGAGGAACGGATGGGTTTCTGATGCCCCATTCTCGCTCAACGGAACGAACATCTCCGAATGCTCCAGCTATGTGTATCTGGGTCGCGAAGTCAACATGGCCAACGACCTAGCACCAGAGCTGAGCAGGAGGAAAAGAGCGGCTTGGGGAGCTTTCAAGAGCGTCGAAGAAGTCGCGAAGAAGACGAAGAACGTCCGACTCCGTGCCCACCTATTCGACTCCACTGTTCTTCCTGCCCTAACATACGCCTCAGAGACCTGGGCTATACGAAAGCAGGATGAACACGCGATCAGTGTCGCGCAGCGTGGAATCGAGAGGACGATGCTTGGAGTGAAACGACTCACGCAAGTGAGAGAAGGCCTCCGGAGTTCCGAGCTTCGCCGACGCTCGAAGATCAGAGACGCTGTCGCGTGGGCCAAGTTGTCGAAAATTAGGTGGGCCGGCCACGTAATGCGCTTCGCAGACACCCGCTGGACGAGAGCCATCACCGACTGGATTCCGCGTGATGTCAAAAGAACACCAGGACGCCCACCAACGCGTTGGTCGGACTTCTTCGTTAAAGCCCTGAACGACCGATATGACGCTCTTCGTGTCCCTCGAGCGAGGAGGATCCATTGGACCACTCTGGCACGCGACAGGGACGAATGGAGACGCTGCTGGCACCGGCTCGAGCAATTCGATGATCAACGGGACGACAGGTGATACAGGTGATTACCTCGTGTGGATCTCAGTCAAAACCACGCCACAAGATCTGCGATGCCGAGATTCATAGAGAGTCGTACACGGCAAATTGTTGTTCGCTATCCGGCCCAAAATCGCCGACAAAACAGATAGGCCAATACCTCCCGGAAACATGATGACGAATAACGGATAACGGTTAATCCGCTCATCCCTGGTCCCGATGGTCTTCCACTTACAAGAGAGGTCAACTTCCCGCGTCGGTTTTCAAAGCGACCTATTGAGGGTTGTAGGGGATTGTCTTAGATGGGTTTCAAATTTCTTGCAGACATCTGGGCAGTTCAAAATTTGCAGAAATCAAGATCAAAAACAGCATCACGTCACTGCGGGCCAATAAAGCAAAACAGACGTAGAGGCTGCCATGTCGTGGTTAGAGTCTAAAATGCAAAAGGTTTGGGGTTGGAAAAGTAGCGGAATTACACGATCTCACAATTTGCTTGTTAGCGTTACAGCAACCTAAGTGGAACGTTGGCTGCGCTGCTCACAACTATGACCTGTGCTATACTTCGGCGACGCTGTTGTCGGCGAAGTATGACATAGGTCTATGCCGCCAGCGACAGGGTGGCTAAGGTGACAAGGGGCTGACTCGCAGGAAAGGGGTCAAGGTTTCGGATCCGGTTTTAGGACTCGGCATTGCTGTGATTGCTCACTCCACCCTTGTCGATGTAATGTACAATTTGTGAACAAAAACACACAAAGAACGACAGTGTTTGTAATACACAGTTCGACATAGCACCATAACGGTATCCGAACACTGCTTTCTTCCTAGGATGAAAAGTTTTCCAGGTTAGATTCTAACCACGACATGATAGTCCCAGAAGTCAATTTTGCATTATCGTCTCGCAATGAAGTGACACAGATTTTTGCAAGTCGCATCGTGCACGTCTTCCTTCTACAGCAACTTCCCAATGAGATGGAACCTCGCACTCCGATAGGTAGCGGATGAAGAGCAGCGCCACGGTGTTTTTTGAGCACCGGCGAGAGGTGTTGATGTCTGATCCTGCTGGGACCGAATCAGGGGTGTGCGTTAAATTTTTTTCGGTAGATGTTTAACTACCACTTTTTAAAGAAAAATTTTTGCGTTAAAATCGGTAAATTTGGCAAATTCGTTAAATAAAATTTCCCTTAACTGTGGTCAGTTTGGATTCATTTTAATATGTAAAAATTGAGATCTTTATTGATTTCCTCGACTCCATATACATGGCAATATTACATGTCTACAGCGAATTATGGACCTATCCTAGTCGGAGGGGGGGGCAACCCCAAAGTGCCGATTCCCTGGATAGATCTCGAATTCTTTGGTACAGTTCGTCTTTGGAAGATATTTGATATTGATATTGATATTTATTACATAAGTAGTTACTTATGTAGAATAGTGAGAGGAGTATAACAAACATCCACCGAACAATAAAACAGCAATTAAACAACTATTGAAGCACTAAAGAAATACAAAAAATTAGAACAAACGTTAGGAAAGATGAAATAAAAGCGGAGTGAGAGAAACCGAGAAGGAAGGCCACGTACTAAGGAAAATGGTTGATTTTGGTTGAATTGACTACTCTGATTGTCTTATTGAAGCACCTGGTGCCGTACTGTACAGCACATTTGCTTGAGGTGCGAAGTGCTTTGGCTTTCTCAATTTCATCCTATTCTTGTAGAGCACATTTGGTATTGAAGAGGTGTTATAGTAAGTTCGCAAATTAGGCGAAAGAATCCGCAGACACTAGGGGAGCATGCTACAGCCAAGCTTGCACTTGTAAAGATATACCATATTGTATTGTATTGTATTAGATATACCTTTTTCGAAAATCTTTGAAAAAATCTTCACGCAATAAACCACTTAAATTAGCAGTTTTTATACAAACCTCCTATATAATACTTGACGAAAATGTCATTTCTTTCTCTTTTTTATTTAATTGTATTCCTTTCATGTAAATTTGTTCACTATTTCACGTGCATACTCACTATGCTTCTCCAGAAGGAAACTTCCACGAGCGCCCTCGAAGAGACGAAAACGTTGAGCAAAATCGTTAGCAGCATGGCATGAAATTTAATAAAAACGGAGCAATGGCAGTACAGCAGCCACGCTCTATCTATCAGGCGGTGTCCAACGTTGCCTTGATGTAATCCCCTATAATCATCACCTGACTCTGCACGAAGAGTCGGATACCATCTTCAGAAAACATGCGAAGAAGGAGAAAAGAGTCTTTTTATTCATTGTTTCGCTTCCTATCCTTTTTGTCACGCACTATTTGTGTTTCGCAACGTTTTCATCTCGTTTTCTATGCCCTTTCAAAATCACTGGGAAGCGAGTATCACAAAAAAACTGTAAAAAATTGACCACTTGTTAAGTATGAAGAACTAATATGTAGCAACCAAACGCCAAAAATGGCCAAGCAAGTCCAAAAACGCGAAACTACGGCAGAGAAAAGAGGAGGTGCAGGCAAACAAATTGGTCAGGAGCAAGAAAAATGCCGACGATTCTCGAAATACGAAAATGATATTGACTGCCTATTTCCACTGATTCAAGTAAGGGGAGGGTTTCCTCGCCATCACAACGATACTGCGAAAACTATTCCAAAAAAGTTGCCCAAAGTGCATTTGCATGAAAGATAAGCAAAATTTCAAAAATGGAGTGTAAAATGTCGTTAATGCAATTTAACCGAAATTTTCCTCGTTAAATTTCGTTTAAAAGTTTTAACGAAAATTTCCGGTAAGTAGGTAAATCGTTAATCGTTAAACGCACACCCCTGGACCGAATGCTGTTCGGCTCTTCACCGACGAGAAGGCGTGTCGGATTTCTGAAGGGAGATCAGAAGGACGACACGTCGATTCTGCAGTAGGTGACATGGTGGCAGGTGAACGCGGCTCTGGAAGAGGTCCAAATATGTAGTTTTATTCCTAGACGACGTTGTTGAGGATTGGCTTGCTTGGCCAGAGTCCGAGGCCTAGTAGAATCAATTCGTTGACCTGCGTTCGGCGTCTTCAGTTGCTCCTCAATTGCCCAGTGACCAGTGCTGTTGGCCAGTTCTCGTTTAACACGAAGTCACTACTTTTCAGCGCGAAAACTCTGAAGCAGTATAGTGAAAAATTGTGTTATTATGTGGCGCTGACAAGATCAGTAGTTATCTTGGAAAATACCCTCTCCTCGGGTAGGCCGATAATGTGGTCTGCATTTCTACGCGCACACAAAAGCTCCTGGATCTGCCAGTAAGATGTAAATTCATCAAGTAATGGGCTCTTGAGGGTGGGCAGCCACAGAGCTGCAGTTCGTAATCTCTTGGCACGAGACTAAGCCGATCGACGCCAGGTTCATATCTCTGCTTCATGGGAATTTGTATGGTGAGCGTTGATTGTTCCGACAGTTGTAGATGGTTGCTACGATCCTTCAGCCTGTTTCCTATTATGTGGATTACCAAAGCTTCAGAGCCATGACGAAGAGCTTCGGCAAATCATCATGAATATGCCTCCTAACTACGAGAAGGAGAAGCCACCTGAGAAGATCGCGATAGAGCACATAGGTTACAACTATGAAAGTGTGAGTTTGTGGTGTTTACCTTTATTTTTTACCTCTATTTTACTTTATAGATATTAGTGTAAAAAATTTTTATCAGGGTAAGCAAGCTCAGGAGAAACTGGCTGTGCTTAGTTGTCCTCATTCCATCGGTTTCCATGCCGATCGCCTCGCCATTCTCGACTTGGATGAAAGCAGTGAAAACTACTGCAAGGTAAGAACAGCTCCGGTTTTCGGGTCTTAGCTCGCCCCTTCCGAAGCCTTTTTGAATTGAATGGAAAAGCAAAAAAGATAAATAGACACTCTCCAACAAGATCTGCGACACCGATGGGTATGAATCGCTCCGCAGAGTGCTAGAGTATTCTGCAAGCTGCCCTTTCGTATTTAGAATAAATGCGACCTCAAAAAAAAACTTGTGGAACAACCAAAGATTAAGATTCTCGATTATGTACTACATGTTACAGTACGGTTTAGAGTGTGCGTGATGAAAAGGAACTTCTGCGTGATGTTGCCACTCGAGGAGGATATTTAGTTTCTTCTTCACATAATAGGAAAAGCCCATTTTGCTTCAAGGTTTCAGACCCTGCTCCCAGATTTTCTTCGAAGTCAAATACCTTCGATGCTTATGGTGAACAACACCGGCAATAAACGACTAAACACTACTAAAGATCTCTTTCCTTTACGATAATTGGGGAAAACTGTTATTGCCCGTAATCTCAGTAAAAGCTTCGTTTGCCGCAAAACACCATTGCATTGTAGTGCATACCCCTTTTTTAGATACATGCCCGTTTTGATCTGATTCTGATATAGAGTTTGAAAAATTCATAGCCTAAAGCGCAATAAAATGAAAACCGGGCACGTTTCTTGGCAGGAAAAGCGGCTTAAAAAGCGCAACTCTTATTGATAGGAAATGCCCAGCATATTCTACACATTTTTACTTCAATTTAACACTTTTCAGATCAGATTGGACACTTCATACGAAAAGAATTGGAGACTATTCTAAGCGATTTTGACGTTTTTGAAATCTCAAGACGAACTTCTTCCACATTAAATTAGAGATTCTCCATAAAAGGATAGGACAATTTTTGGTAAAATTAATTTGTTTGTTTTTTCACCTATGCTTTAGAAAAATGTTAAGTTTTGTTGTTTGTTGTTTTTCAGGACGGGATCTTTTTAGATTTGACGATGTGTACGTGATTATGCGCACCTTTGAGTGCAATAAATAAATAAGATAACATAAACTTTTAGTAGGACTTCCTATGAAGCTTTAATTCATCGGCCCAATAAGTGGACACATTGTTTGAAATTTTATACAATTCGAATAAGCTTGTTGCGAATTTTATTTGATTGATAGTATAAATGCAGCCTACATGAAGTTCCAAAGTGAGGATATGTGTACTCACTGCATTTCTTTTCGCTGTTTCACCTCGTTTACAGATGGATACTCCATGCAAGGAAAAAATTTCTAACATTCGAAGAAAGATCACTATATGTATATTGGAGGAGGCATGACTCAATCACTCGTTTTAGCACTAAAAAATGACCGCGTTCCTGTTCTTAAAAAGGTTGTGAATCATTATTTTCCTTCAGAATACGAGAGTTTTAAAATTTTAAAATCTAAAATTTAAAACAATGCGTTTATTTATTGGACACATGAACTAAAACTTCAAGTAAAGTTGTAATAAATTTTTCTTGAACAGTTATTTCCAAAACGTTATTCCTACCTTTTTGAACGCTTTGAACCAAACCTTTTTGAAGAGTGTCTAGTTTAATGTAGAAGGATCGCGTTTTGAATAGGAAGATGTTCAGTCTGATTTCAAATGCGTTAGTATATAAGAGTGTTCAATTTGGTGTAAAACGTCTGGTGGCTCTTGTGACTGCGCCACTCGACCCTTAGCAACGACTGCAATATTATATCTACAACTCTTTGCAAGCGATACGATTGCTTTTGAGATGTTCTGATTCGGTTAGACGGGGCAAGGCTCTTTATTTACAGATCCTCATCTTGTTCAGATCCTGGAGAACTGGACAATTAGACAGACACCCCCACTAAATTTCAGATTTTTAAAAATTCATTTTAGTTTTTCCTGAGACGACTTCCTCTACTCTCTGAAAAACCAAAATCAATATACTCTTGATAAGATCGCGTTTTAAAAGTCTGTTTAAAGGTTTTCTAATGACATATTTTCAAAAGGGCACCAAAGCCTTTTCATAAGGAAATTAATGAAATGTGTCCCAGATTGTCTCTGTGCTGAGTTTCCCCGATGTAGGCGACGAGCCGGGACGCATAAATTGGACTCGGTCTGCTCCCACGCTACAAACAATGCCGCAGGTAAACGCTAAGCTTCTTTTCTCGTCGTCCTCTTGAGAACATCTGCTCATTCAGGTACCACGATCTCACATAGTGGTCCCTTGTATGAATAGCAATCGAATCTATATTGTGGAAGTGAACGATACTGACATGAAAATTGTGAAGGTGGGATGAATGATTCCATTGTATGAAGAACTCTTTTAAAATCTTTCAAATTTTGAATTTAAATCTGTTTAAAAATCTTTTAAAATGTAACACTAAATTTGAATTAATTTTTAAAAATCTTTCAAACAAAATATTTTAAAATATTAAGACGATCGATTCCGAGCTGCTAAAGCACTACGACATGTCATGCCCGTACGCTGTCCATGTGCTGCCGATCAAGGGTGCTCCTGTTCACATCGCCACGATGGGAGACAACTATGGGCATGGAAAAGGTACCAATAAGAACTAATTTATATTCTCTGCATTGACCTTGATTTTAGTTTGCCAGCCGTGCTGTGTATAGTGGCCAGAGCCAGACTTACGCCAACTGTCTTGAATGTGCTACCTGCAACTGATTCTTTGAAAGATTACAGGTTTCTATCAGCCAATCCCCTTTTCCACCACATCTTTCACCCGTTAGGTCAGAAAATTAGCAGTTAGCAATTAGCAGTCAGGCAAGCTCAGCAGTTATCGCTATGCTTCGTTCTTTTGCTGGTAGGCTCATAGCAAACTCATCAGGGGAGGGCACCACCAATCTCTTGTCCTTCGGTGTGGGCTGTCAGCCTTTGGATGTCTCTCATTGTCAGCCTTTCGTTGCTCGAAAAATGTATCTGCTAATTCTGTTGTTCTCTTTAGTCATTGATCGTTACTGGTCCCAGCATTTCCCTTCTGCACTGCCGCCTCTTGTCTACAAAATTTACATTGTAAGAGGGCTCAGAATGCTTATGTCCTTCAGTTTTATGTCAGCTTTTTCTAGCTTTGGTCATTTTTGAGTTTGATCTTGTTCTGTCTTTGATGCATTAACGCGCCTTTTGGTGCATAAATAAATAAATAAATAAAATCAGAACATCAACATTGGACGGGGATTTTGACGTCTCAGTTAGCCGCGCTTTTCAGCGCAGCGCATTGAAGACTCTGGGGCAAACATAACGTGGCACATATAATTCCAGCGTAATCCAACCAAAGCTTTCCATGGTTCGGATGTCAAGGATTCAGTAGCTTTCACATTTGCCCTTTTGGGGCCAGATTCATCAACCGCTTACCGGCCAATAACGATATATCGGTTGTGGCGTCTGTATCTCTGTTTCTTTTCGTGTCACATACTACGTAGGCCGGCGTGGTGAATCCGCGGTGAGATGATACCGGCGGTATCGTCGATGAGTCCGGACTTTGGTTTTTATTAAAAACCTCAGTATGTCGCGAGTAGTGCTGTTAGTTCGGGCTAAAAAAGTGGGCAGGCAGTGGGGCTTGGGCAGTGTGTTGCAGTGGGGCTTGGGAGAGCCAACCGCACTGCGGTTGGCTCTCCCAAGCCCCACTGCAACACAATAGAGCACTATTGCTCTCCTGAACCGATTGAGCAGATTTAAGGGACAATATACTGAAGCTGTGGAAAGAGTATAAGCTCCCTTCTTCGAAAATTTCACAACACCTTCGCCTACTCCGTTTTGGCGATAAAAGGCTAATGGAATGTGGCTTTCCAGTCATGTCTCGAATGAGCACTCTCTTGAGCAGTCTGCTTTGTTCTGCTTCTACACTAACAAGAGAACTGTCTGAACGGTACGCCGGAACGGTAAGAACGAGTACTATAGGAAGAATCTCGGTCCTCCAAATAGACAGAACATGTTTTGTTTTTGCCGAGCCCTTGAGGCAAACGAATAGGAGAGTGTAATCGCTAAGGGTCCGGAGAGCGCGCTTACCACAGCAGCGCAAGATGCTGGCGTTGTGGAGTTGGTGACGCAGAGGTAGAGGGGCAGCCTCGTGTTCGTGAGGACAATGGTTCGGTTCCCATGCTACGACGTGTTTTTGCACTTTTACCATAGTATCGGATTTCCATGGAGATCTCCATATCTGAACTTTTGTTTGGCTTCGCAGTTATTGCCCAGTGGTACTCCGCTGTAGCCCCATCCTGGAATCGCGATACAGTCCGCGTTGCCCAGTTCTCAAACTTGTGTAGGATGACGATTCTAGTATAGCCAAACCTTTTTCTCCGAAACGATCTGTCCTCCCAAAAACGTGATAGTGCCTTCACTGGTTAGCAGTGTCGTGACTCCGGCACAATCCTCTTCTGGTTGAAACTCTTGGTCCTCTTCTTCCACAACCTCTAACTTCTCCACTTCGTCGACTTCCAGCTGTCGCAGTTCGAAATCGCGTAGCATACTTGCTATCCTTTCGGTCAGCTTCATCTCGTCTCTCGAAGGGAGAGCATCCATTGGAGTTCCGCATTTCAGTGTCAGTAGGTGAATGACCACTCGAGGGTTTGCAGAAATTGTAGAGTCAGTGTTGGCGGCAGCAGCTTGTTATGACCGCGCGACTTTGTAAGCATAACAGAGGCGAGAATATTGATCGAGGTAGTAGATCAAGTTGAAGGTCATGTGGTCTCCTCCTATACTGTAAGTACACTGGTGGCACTCACCTCACCAGCACTAATAAGTTGCACTTGAAGCATTTTTTCTAGCTTTCTGCCGCCTTGTCATGTTGTTCCTGTGTCAAAATTTCTTAAAATGACAATGAGAACAATTTATTGGAGTAAAAGTTTCATATAGAATCGCATTTGGCATATTTCGGACATTGCTGGTTAATTACGAAATGTCGACAGATGATAAGTAGTAAAAACATCCCACGGTAGCAAGCTCCAAAAAAGTTCAGGTATAAAAATCTCTCTATGGAAATGCGACACTATGGTAAAAGTGCAAAAACGCAACGTAGCATGGGAATCGAACCCACGACCTCACGAATATGAGGCAGCCCTCCACCACTGCGCCACCCAGTCCACGACAGCGCCATCTTGCGGCTGACGTGGTAAGCGCGCTATGCGGACCCTTAATCATTACACCCTCTTACTTGTTTGATCAAGGATTCAGCGAAAACAAAACATGCTCTGTTACTATTTGGACGACGGAGTTCTCCGTATAGTACTCGTTCTTGCCGTTCCGCCGTACCGTTCAGACAGTTCCCTTGTAAGCAGTATTAATGCTATAACTTCCAACTACTGAATGTAGTTTTAAAAAACGAGCATATCTGCAAGTCTAAAGGTGGCTAGCAGGAGGTGGCTAGCTACCCTTGTGAACGTGACACTGAAGCTGCGGTGTCTACACCTGCCCTTGTGCGCATTTCTCTAGCAAAAAAAAATCATCCAAGTAAATATCGCTGCACGCTGCTTGAATGCATGGCGTAATACCATTACATAACATGCCTTTAAGGTTTGCTTCGCTTTGCTGAAAAACCTAAACATGCTTTCGTAGCCAAGGGAGAAGATTTGATGTGATAATTCAGCAGCATGAATAATCTTTGACAACCTATGTTTAACCCATCCCTTTAGTACAAATAACACATTACAAACTGTGGTTTTACTCGTCGGTGCTACATTACACCAGTTGAATTAGTAAACTGCGAAAATGCGAGTACAATAGCAATAACAGAAGGGAAAAGGTGTTGCGATTCGCACTCATCATATTTGGCCATACAATAACTTGCGGTGGCCAGCCATGAACAAGCCAGCGCTTTATTCTTCCCAGACGGGTCTGGTAACAATTCACCGAGGGGTCGAAGGCTTGATTGGCCTGGGCGGGAAATCCGAACCAGGATCCTGGTATCGGGTGCACGCGACAGTCGGCGCCTCCTCTGACTGCGCTACACGAGCCTAAAAATAATCAAATAAAATCAAATAAATAAATCTCGTCTGCAAAACTCGTTATTTCCGTAGAAATTTTCGGCTAATGACATTTTGGTTTCAGGCGATTTCTTATTGATCGATAGAAATTCCTTCGAGATTCGAGAGCGTCACAATCGTGGAGGATTCTACGGCTTTGGCGGAGACTTCTCATTCCAGACAAGAAGAAATCTCCTCATCGCTTGCGAATGGGGACATCCGCGGCTCTTTCGAGGCGGCTTCACTCGCAGTGAGATCGAAAACGGTACATTTCTGAGAGCTTAGCTATTCAAAGAATGCTCTGAATCGCTTCGACAACATATAGCTGAGAGAGCAAGACTTGACTCTGGCAGCCTTCCCATGTTAAGATATCCACACTTTGTCTATTTAAATAAAACGAAGAAATTCTTACTAGGAGGGTATAGAATCTTGTTATTACGTTGGATGAAAAATATTGTCTGATTTTGCCTGTCCACATTCAGCTACCAATTGCAGATTGGTGTTAAAATTCTCTAGGTTGCATATTTTTGAGGACTGGCTTTATAATAAAAATAAGAACCTTCTTCAAAAAGACTTGGAAGGAAAGTACACATTGTACTCTCCTTCTGTAAAGGCTACAAAGGGGTTGGTGAAATATGGTCATATTGTTTCAGTTGCCACAAGTTTACTTTATGCCTGCAATGAAAATGTTCCTGGAACTACTTCAAACGTAGAAAAGCGGATAACTTGTATGTCGTGACTCCCTATGAGTCACGATACCGTGTCCCATCAGGTAGGCGCCTGAGACTCGACTGGGCCACCAACCTAGAGGCGGGGCTAGTAGGGCAGTCTGGTGACAGTTCAGCATTGTGAGCGGTCTGGCCAACTTGCTCACCTCCTCTCTCCTGTCCAGCTAGACCGAGTGCGACCGGAGCCGGTGTGGCGACAAGAGAGCTGCGGCTCTCCCTCGACGAGTTCCACAAGTAGTTAGCATTATGTTAGACGAAGTAAAGCGATCAAATGGAGAGTGTTCTGTACCAGTGTTCCATACAGTCAACACATCACTGATGCTCTACAAAATCCCAGAGGGATTTTGTACGCGGTGCATCGGCAGCCAAAAATAATTTCATTGCCGGCTTACCTATGCAAACTATTTTTTGATTTCTTATTGCATTGCACCCGAGATCTGCGGTTGGTGGTGACCGAAATTTTTTCGGACAGCATCTTTTGTCTGAAAAAAATTTTCTTGCGGTTGATGATGTGCCAACCTGCATTCCTGAAAAAATCTGCGGTCACGCTTGGAGTGGCCTGCATCAGTTTGAATGTGGAGGTGCAAGTCCGACATTGTTTTTGGACCCACCTAATAATTCCGACAACGAATGATCGAAAAGTTTTGGTCCTTGTTGGCATTTTGATGGAGCCATTTGGTACAACTTGTCTTTTTTTTACCCTACACTCTCGATTTTGCTTAAGAAACCTCTTCCATTCAGTATCCGAGTCGTTCGGAAGTCGACTTCATGTCTGGCAGATCTCTCCCGGTGTCTTGAAAGAGAGCATTGATCTCGGACCATTTGATGGCTGCCTAACCACAACCGTGCGGTGGGTGCTTCATATCAAATTCGCTTCCAGTGTTGGGAAACAAACAATATCTTAGGCGACACCGAGCCACAGAACAAGACCAGTTGTTCCTATCTCGCGTACTTCTTTTTCAAAGCCTTCCTTTTCACGAAAACACTACCGTTATAAATATTTGCTTCAGGTTCCTTCACAATCCGGAGTGCAATCATGCATTTGCATGCGCGGCCGTCGGATCTTCAGTCTTTCACCTTCACATGAACACTTTGACGGACAAATGGAGTGCGGATAAAGTATTTCACGTGGAATCAATCCAAGTATGCTGGCATGATAGATCGAGTTCTCTCTGAAATACTGACATCTGAAACTGAAAACGGACGCTGCCAGTAGAGTAGGGGGAGGCTCTGACTTCTCCATGCGTTTGTATCAAAAGCGAGGATTTCGATTCCACCCAGACCAACCAAGCCTTCGATCTCACCGGGGTAGGTGAAGTGTTACGAGAATTCTTTGGGAAGCACATACGCCTGATGTGACCATGGCTGACCAGCGCAGTTCATAGGGTAACGTCTAAGACAACTATAGCTCAAATACACGTTCATACGGTCTTCAGGATACCCTGTAGAGGTAAGACGCATGGTACATTATACCCTAAAGATGCGACTACCTGACGTTTTGCTAATACTACTGGTTATATGAATATGCATATGCGGGTGGTATAACAGGGACAAGGCAGCAAAGGAAAACACTCAAACAATAACCACACAAAGAACATAACTGCTGAAGAACAGATAGTAACTAACCTTCGGGTAACGTCTAAGACAACTACGTATTTGTTCACGTGCAGGTATTTTTTGAAAGCGTCGTAACTTGACAGCACGGTATGCTTTTCGCGAATCTTCTCAAATGAAAAAAGCGCCTTGTTGATGAAGAAGAAACACCTACAGTTGTGATTGCCCTACCATGGTCATACCCTCGAATGCTAGACTCACTTAGTGACACCATATCTGAGATTTTAATATTGCATTCATGATTTACGGTCTCATGAAAAGTATCACATCATTTCGCCTGCTTCTAAAGTCGAGAGTTGTGAAGCTCAAATCGTCGCTTCTCTCCTTACTTCAAGGGTTTTAGTTACAAAGAAGGCCCGGTGTGCGTATCACTAGCTTCCTCATGAAGCTATTCTGGACCTTTCTGGAACCCTCATAGTTTTCTTCGGGTGTGGATTGAAGACAGGGGTACCGTATCCCGAAACAGACCCTACAAAGACCACATGTGCTTGAAAAATCAGTCCCCAATCCTTGGAGGATTGTGACCTAAACACGATCAATATTGCGCTCATAGCTTTAGCTTTTTTTACTGCTAAAATTCAAAGAGGAAGTCGAAGGCCTCGATAGATTATACTGCTCGCCTCCAGTGCTTTAGTATTTATCATTTTCGCGGAATACAGACGTAAAACCTCAGAACACAGGTTGCTGCGAGTCACTGTCTAATAGTCTGCTACGCATTCTAATTGATTATTCATACAGTCGGATTGTAATGGACGTGGCTCATCCCCGATTTGTGCTTAGTTGGTCAAGTTTCTCAAATGGTAAACCTTCAGACGATTCTGCTCATCTTCAATTCGAAGAGCTCTCATGGAAGCTGTTCGAGTTGTGGCAGAGGTATAAGTCGTTAATGTGGCCTACATAGGAAGAGAAGATGAAGCAGACCATTCGGACTAAATCAAAATGGACGCGCCACCAAAGAGACTGACCGGTGCTGATTGGTGGGTGTCTGGTCAGTGCCCTAATTGGTTGTGACTGGCTGGCACATTTTCGCCTTCCCATGAAGGCCACATAAGAATATTGTACCTTTTCTGCCAAATTTCACAGAGCTGGTATAAGCAGTACTGTTGAATTAGGGGACTGAACTGGAAACAATTGTGCCTGAATTTTAAAGTTAAAGTTGTTTTTCAGTTATGATCTTTTGTGCACAGAACTGCCAACACAGGTAGAGAATTGGTTCGCCTCCGAAATGCCGGCTCTGCTCACTGACCTCGTGATTTCGATGAACGACAGATACGCCTATGTAGCTGGATGGCTCCACGGATGCATATGGCAGCTCGATATCTCCGACCCTTTTCGGACCTCTGTGCAGAATAAAGTAAGGAGCCCAGTTGTTGATACTTGAAGCGACCGATGTGAAGGGATGCTTAGGAATAAAATGAAGCAGAACGCGACCATTCAGATCATCCTCGGCGGCCTACTTGGAGGAGTCTCAGAAGCGTTCATCAAGACACCCTCCATTATTCAAATAGTTAGTTGAACGTCTTCGTACCTCTACACATAGAATCCTGTTCGAATAGTGAGGAACTTTGAAGAGTTCGCTCTTCTGTATGTGTTTTCTCTCACCGCCCACCCTTCAGGATCCAACGATTGTCAGTTTCTATCAATCATTAACAACAAATTGCCTTGTTCTAAATGATATTTTGTTGTTTATGATTGCAAACGGGCAAGTCGTTCTCCTGCGGACTTATACCTTTGAAACGCGACTAAAGGCTTTTGGGCAATTCTCTTTGCGGAAGATGCTGGAACAACCTTTTGCGAAAACGTTTTTTGCTTGCGTGATGTGGAAGTGTGCTTCACCTCTATGTCAGCCCTTCCCAGGACAACTTCCAGGAACCCTCCGTTTTGATTCATTGTTAAGGACTTCGTAGTTCATCGCTAAAGGCCTAGCGGACCAATAGAACATATATTGGGAAGAGGAATTGCGCAGCTGAGGGTGGGGAAGGGGAGACTTCCGTCATGTGCACCTGTCGTTGATTCTAACCATAAGTTGATGCCTCGATCAGAATAGCCTAGATTTGGCATCAGCTACGCGTTCAATTTGCTTCCATAATAACGCGTAGAAGTAGAGTGCGTGGCGTACGGTTAGACGCCGTCCTTTATCGTTCACGCTTTACTACACATATGACTAGCAGATCCAACATATCTTTCGTCGTCAGGGCCAGTCGAACCAGTTCGCCTTCGTCGACACCGCGCGGCAACCTGAGCCTTCGACGATAACAGTTCAAGGGACGGTCTTTCGCGGTGGTCCAGCGTTCCTGCAGCTGAGCCTCGACGGGGAGCGGCTCTATGTTTCCAACTCCTTCTACAAGCAATGGGATTCTCAGTTCTATCCAGAACTCATCGCGTGAGTCTTCACTCGCGTGAGTCTGACCTGACCATCTGTAACCTACCAATATTCGTTTCTTTTAGGAGCGGTGGACAAATAGTTAGGGTTGACATTGACACCGAAATGCGGCTGTCAAAGACGTTCCTCATTGATCTAAAGGTGCGCGTCAGTGCGACTCGATCAGAATTCTGCTTTACGTTAATATAATTAACTGGAATCAGCTTTAAATAATCACGAGAAAATAAATGCAGTTCTTTGCTTTACAGGACATGGACGGTGGACCATTTCTGGCAAGAGATCTTCGCTTCTTTACTGGAGATTGCACGAGTGACACCTTTTTGTAGATATAAATAAACTTTTAGGACGAAAACTGTCTTTAGGTTGCAGACGAGTTCCTGTCTATGATCACACGTATGAATATGTCGTTTATTAGAACTACTTAGGATGAAGGATAAAGGTCGATTCTAATTAATTCCTTTGTGTCGTGAGCCACACATCCGCGGGACATCCTGTAGTCAGTAGCGATGAAGATTTTGGCCCGTGAACCTGATCAACGCGACGTACTCTCAAGGCGCTATACTACTGCGGCTAGGAGACAGAATTAACAGAGAGAACGAGTGCGTTGCAGTAGCTCAAGATCCTGCATCAATTGCCGACATGTGGATTAGGAACGGCTGAACACATCCCGTTAATCACCGATATATAGTGATTCCAATGGCTTGCTACTCACTCTCTCACATCCAGGAGCGGTTGCTGATGGAGACTCTTTGCTCTGAGGTCATCCACTGTATGGCTTTGTGGTGTCGTGTTAAGTCATTTTCGCTTTGTGAATCAACTCTGCAAAGTAAGACGGAGTTTTGGCCGAAGCTGAACACTGCAACTCGTTCTGAAGTCACTTGGAGTGGGTATTGAGACTATGGCGCTCGATCGAAGAGCGCCGTAACGTAATGGAGTAGAGCATTCCCGTCCGGTCAGCGGAAAGTGAAGGTTCGAGTCTCGCTTGGCGCTAGAGTTTTGATCGCAACAAAATATCGTTGAAACAGCTTTCAAACTCCATACCAGCCACATAAACTTCAAAGGAACTGGCCTGAATTATTCGATGACTGTTGCCAGTGAATGCCTTTTATCCTTCCTAGACAAGTCTGGTACCAATTCAACGAACCAGTAGGGCGACAGCTCGACTGAGTGAGACAAGAAATCCGAGCCGAACCAAGAACCCCGAGCTTGATGCCTGAATCTTACCCCCCCCCCCCCCTGCGTTAGCACGCTCCCGAGAGCCGCTTACTGTATATGTACAGTATATATGTTCAGATGTCGTAGCCATTGCTTGTTTGTGGTGAGAATCGTTTTATGAGAAGATCTCAGATTTCCCTTGAAAGTGATAGAATGCTGTTCTTCGGATAGCTCACGAATACTTCATTGGACTAAATGACGACACATTGCGCTGTTCAATCCTCGTCTTCCTCCTCCTCAAACTGGCCATCGATACCATTCAAATACTGGCTGAACGACGTCGCATCTGAGGTGCTGCCGCCTTCTGTAAATTCTTGTTGAACTTAAAAACTGCTGTGGCTGTTTAGCACTGTTGCTGGTTGACATGATGGATAACTCGTACCACCGTTTGAGAATTGTATCGGTGGCGCTAGAAGGCCTCTTTGCTCGTAGTGTCGAAGGTAGTTGCACAGATGCTTCAATCGTCGCTCCTTACTTCGGCGATTTTGAAACCAAACCTGGAAGCAGCTAAATTCCGTGAAGAGCAAGGAATCTCCACAAGAGAAGTGCTGTTTAACGAATAACCACTCACCTGAATAACCCTCATACTGAGCCCCGTTTCGAGCGCCAATTTTGCTCGAGCATGCTTCGAAGGCTTCGGTGTTGAAGAGAAGATTCGATTAAGGACGTCCAGCTGAAACGAACAACAGCAGTGAGAATACGCGCCAGCAATATTCTTTGGCAAGTCAACGTTTGACATCCGTCGTTAAAAAAAAACTAAACCTTTTATTCTGCACAACGTGGTTGTCATTAAGTTATTATATGATTGTACTGCTACGTTGTTATATTATTGTATATGTGTATATTCGGTCATTGAGTATGAAATGGCAGATTTTGAGTCAGAACATTGATTTATGACTTTTCAAACAACAGACAATGTAATCAACTAAAATATGCGCCTAGACAAACAACACTAACCAACAAACAAACAACAACCTTCAGAAGCGGTTGTAGGCCATTCCTGAAACATCTCCCTGACTGATACAGATAGTGGTGTTGCTTCCCATAACTTTAATCACGATGTCAATTCCACAAGACCACCATCGAGCCGTATGAGTGGCGTCGTGGCACTGGAACGACGACAGCCGTTCGAAACAGCGACAGCGCATTGGGGGAGGACACCACCCATCAGAACCAGGAGGGTGCGTAAATTAAATTTAGAATTTCGTAAATCGTAAATCGTAATTGCGAAAAGACCGTCCTAAATTGTAAACCGTAAATCGTAAGAGTCACCTGGCCTGTAGTGCAGTACATCTAAATTTCCAGATGGGTTTTTTCTGCTAATGCTAACCAGATGAGATTCGAAATTTGTTCATTTGTCGTGTTATTTTCAGCTCAAGCTGGACAGTTTTCTTATCATTTTTCGCGTCTTATTGCTAGTAAGACATCTTTCAACTCAAATTTTACACTTTTGTGGAAAGTCGAAGCAACTGTAGATTCAAAAACTTTATCTTAGTCTATGCACGGCATTCCAACAAAAAGCCTGCACCGTTTGAATGTTCATTAAATTCCTAATTTACTACCAATTTTTTAGCTTCACCACTGACCAATGCGGCGAAAACAAGAAGTGCGCATGTTGTGATCCAACAAACATACTTAGTCGACGGGAGTGAGCTGTGCGTAGTGAGTGAACGCATGGCGCAATCCTATCATGTGACGTACCAAGAGATCTCCGCTTTTCTGCATTTTCAAATTAGTCCATGGACATTCCCATAGCAGACGGATAAGAGAGTTTTGAACGCCGGAACAGTATGGCCATATTTCTTGGATAACATTTGTAGTCGCTCTAAAATGGGAAGGTTAGCGTATTCCTTGAAGCAACCTTCAATTTTATTCTATAGACGAGCCAATTTTGATTTAAAGGGAACCAAACCAATTTAAAAGTAATTCCATTTGAGTTGTGAGTTGTAGAGAATGCAGTTTAAATTAAAACAGGTTCAGTTGGAGTTTGCAGAAGTCCGTTTTAAAGGCAGCAATTGAAAACGGCAGATAGGTCGTTGCAAGAAGATAGCTACACATCCCTAGAAAAGGTATCAAGCAATAATCACAGCGCGATATTCGATTTCAGAAGACCTTTTAAATGTGGAGGGGTTCCAGCAAAGGAATTTTGTAACTTTAAAAGTACTCTCAAGTTCTGAACCATCGATCGACAATATCAGCTGTCGCGATGGCCTAAACCAATCCAGAGTGCCGGTTTCCCATGTAAGTTTGCATGCACTCGTCCAATTTCGAAAACTAAATTATTGCACTGTTGTTTAATAAATCTGCACTCACTGGGCTACGCTTCGCCAGCTATGTATGTAACGAACGTTTGCTCTCCGAGAGTCTGCAGGATCCCAAATGGATCATATAGGTTCAGATAAACTCAGTCACACTACCGACGATGGAGCAGCAATCAAAACTTTCCAAACCAGTTCTTTTCTTGAAATGCTACGCCCTCGTTTTTACTGCATTTTGAATATCAATTGGCTCCGACCTATGAAGTACAATGCTAGCCGATAGAAACGTCAGTGGTTTATTCTTTGCAGATTTGAGAAGCCTATGCACAGGACGCTGTATTTTGCCACAGTAACACATTAGAGCATCAAAAATTACTCTAAGAGGAAGTGGTAATGAGCTACAAGAGGATACCATTAGAGTGGGCATATCTTTATAACCAAGTTTACATAAATTTGGATGGCAGTTGGTTGCTGACCAAAGATCTCATTTACGAAAATTTACGGTTTACGACCCGAAAATCGTAAATCGTAATTGGTAAAAAAATTCGGCAAAAATTGCCGTAATTCGTAAAGTCGTAAATTGTAAGTCGTATTTACACAACCCTCGATCAGCAAGCGCCAGTTCGCTCGCTTTACTGGGGGGGGGGGGGGGGGGAGGGGGTGAGAGTTGGGTCCTCTACCATTCTAATATGCATCGTGCCGTGTGGCTGCCTCAAGGGAAGACCCGCCAACGCAAGCAAAAATGGGCCTACACCCCAAGAAGGGTCTCTTTTGCTGCTTCTGGGATTCGCGAGGAATGCTGTCTTACGAGTTGCTCCCGCAAGTACACAGCGTCACCAGTTATACTCACGCCAATCAACGTCAGAAACTGGCGAAAGCCGTTTGAGAAAAACGGTCGAAACGTGCTTCTGTCCGAACCATTCAAGACAACAATAGATCGCATGTACTAAAGGGACACGTGAAAATTTGAGGGAGTTGGAGTAGCCATGAGGCACAGTTCCCCACCCATCCTATTCTCTAGATATTACCTCCTCTCTGACTATCACATTTTCCGTCTCCTTAAGGCATTTGTAGCGATTAAAAATCGCCAAAAATGAAGATATCCAAAGCGCGATCAATGAAGGATCTATCCTAGTCGGGAGGGGGAGAGGGGGGGGGGGGGGGTTGGAAACCCATAAGTAAAAACTACGCAACCAATTGACTTGCGATTTTTAATCGCTACAAATGCTTTAATCGCTACAAATGCCGTTTCTTTTGAGCAGCCCTCATTTATAACGATTTTTACCTGTTGTTGAGTTCGACGACTTCTACTTTTCGCAATTGATTATGTCGATTATTAATGATTAACAAAGACTACATGTTGTAGATGCTGCGAAGATCCTCTTATTTCTGAGACTGAGCACTGATCGAATTACAATAGATACTGTGTTTATACATAGCAAGGTGGTTCACCAATGTTTCAGTCCCACTCATTTGGACTTTTATCTATTTTGGCAATTCATTTCATTTTAGTAAAGCGCCGTAAATAGCAGTTGACCTTGTTCAGATGAGCGAAAAGGCAAGTTGTGAGGTAGACACTAAATTGGCGTGCCTAATGTGTCTTGAAGATTTTTGAGAAAACCCGAAGTTAGATAAGCTACGTATTTTGTGATGACCCCAAGGAAAGCACACATAGATTCAAGGAATTTATACTTAAAAATTCGAGACTTCAGACAGATAGACGGATGTGAAAAAAAGCTAGAAGATTTCTCAATAAGTACATAGGATCATCCTTTGGAGTTGTTTAAAACCTGCCGTCTTCTGTCAAATATGTAGAAGGAAAAGAAACACTAGAACTTTTTAGTTTGTCTGCCAAAACCGAATTTGATAAAAAGACAAGGTACAAAGGATAAAGGACGACGTTACTCAACTTCTTTTGAGAAGCGCCACGCACTCTATTTCCACGGGATGTCGTGAAGGCGATTTTGGCCGTACAATGACTTGCGATGGCCGGTTGGGAGGAGCAAATCAGGGCAATACTCTTCCCAGACAAGTCTGGTACCCCGGGGATGGAAGGCGTGGTTAGCGTGGGCGGGCAATCTGAACCAAGAACCTGGTATCGGGTGCACACCGCAGCCGACGCCATCTCTGACTGTTCTACACGTACCCGATAGAAGACAAGGTAATAGAAGATAATTCTCTACCAACTGTGTCATACTCTGTCACTGGAAAAAAGCTAAAGGTTCTACTACAGTGTCTAGAGATAGAATAGGGTTATTCGAATTCTGAGCCTAGGCGCTCTGCTAAAATTATTTCAACAACAGCCCGTTGCTGACATTCAACGTGTCCTCTGGACTAAACAGGGCAGACATAATCGCTGAATACTTTTAGTGGCCTTCGCTTCATATGGACACCATGGCGCGTGTAGGTGATCAGTTCGACTACTGCGCCATCTAGAACCAGCATCGTGCTGTTCAAAAACAAACAATTGACCTTGTTACCTGATTCTGCTTTATCGTGGTGCGAGGCCCGCGACGCTTCAGAAACTTGTTGTCGTCGTCGCAGAACTCGGAAAACGTGTAGGAATCGAAGTTGTACGCGTATGTGTCGACTTCCTCAAAACAATTAAGATGGTTAAAGGAACAAGATTGACATGCCCAATATAGCTAAGAGCGAAACCTTTTTTATTTGAAATTCGCCGAACTGATCGGCTTCGTAACCGCTCGGTTCGGTTGAGCACGATGGAAAGGTGGCTGAGGCACGCTGCTGTTGTTGCTCTGAAAGTTTCTTTGAAATAGGCACTGCAACTTTTATTGAAACCTTCTTGCCATGATGTTCTCTTGGACTTCTTTGTTGACCCAAGTTTTTCAAATTCAGACTTGTTCAAATGCTCCTCCGAAACTCTTTACTAATATTAAAATGGAATGCCCAAAATGCTGCGCACTTTTGCAACATATTTGCACGGTATATATAATAACATTTAAACAAAATTTACACTTTTGCATTCACTAATTATTAGTAGAACAATAAATTTACAAACTAATATTTAAAGTAGTGCCAGCTACTACAGCTTCTTTCAATACTTGTTAGTCTATAAATGGTCTACAACTCGCTTGCTAACTCCTTTACTTTTTTCATTATGGCATAGCTAAGTCTGACCCCTGGAATCTGCCGGGCTCTATGAAATACTGGATGCTAATTTTCTAGATAAAGATGTACCAAAATTTGGGATTATATTTAGGCTTATTGCAGATGTACTCTTAACTGCCGTATGTGCAAAAATATATCGGTTTTGAGTATTTGAACACAATTCTGAACACATCTTCTGAAAATCCCTAAAGTCTTAGTGCATTGTGATGAAAAATGACTTACAAAAATCTCACAAGTCATTCGTCATCTCGTTGCCTTTTAATACTATTAGGTTGAGTCATAAATTTTGCAGCATTTCTGTTTTTCTGGAACTCAAAATAATCCCAATAATAAAAGGTATGGTATTCTGTTCGAAATTATGTTTCCTGGCGATCATTTTGAGTTAAGAGTCGTTAATTTTGCTTGCGTTTGTGAAAAGCCTTATTCACTAGAATGATGACCACTCAAAGTGAAAAAGGTATGATTTCATTTTCAATTAGTTCAAACTCGGCAGCAACAAAGCGACGGAGGTCAGCACATTTAGGAAGTCATCGTTTATTCCTAGGTTTATTCCTAACCGAATAAATTATTGGAGATGGCATCAGCAGTTACTTTCCGCCCAGAGGAGCAACAAAGACAAGCCACTCCCGGGAAGATCAACTGCTGTGAACAAAGGACGCCTGCGCCAATCCATAAAGTCGCATTCTTCTCAAACCACACTACGACTGACTGGTGATCTCCACACCTCCCAGTCAACTGACGTTCGTCGGCTGCAGAAGATTGCAAGGTCACCAAAATCGCCTTCGTCAGTACCCCATGCTTTGACGGAAACCCAAGTAAATCGCTACGCTTCCGACTGCCGAGAGCTCCTGCACCGGTTCAAACGAGGACGCCTGGATCGAATCCTCACCAGCGATGAAAAGCGGGTGCTTCACTACATCTGCAAAGCCGGAAAGCAATAGCTGGAGCTCAACAAGCTGGGGATTCTGACGTCAAATCCGGAGCTCCACCGAAAGAAGGTCCTGCTGTGCGTTTGATGGCTGTGTAATGTTCAATGCACCGTGAGCTGCTTCACGCAGTCGATCCATCCTCGACGCTCGCCTTTGCCAACAATTCGTCTAATTCGAGCAAATATTAGTGGAGAAACAAGTTGATGCCAGGCAATGTTTCATCCACCAGAACAACAGCTGACCGCTTACAGCACTTTAAACGCTGGAAAAAATTTGCGAATGGGCTGCGTCGAAATCAAGCAACCACCATACACCACGGGCATTGCGCCGTGTGCCTGCGATCTGTTTCGGTCGATGGATCACTTCATCTATGGTAGGCGCTTCGCCGAATTAGATCAGGTCACGGCGGTGGTGCACGACTCAGAAGCGACCAAGTTCTACGGAGATGTAACGCACTCAGTTCAAGAAATGCGGAAGAAACTCACTAAGAATAACGGCAATTTCTTCGTTTAAGTCGATCATTTTTCTTTTGTGATATAGTCATATTTTTCCGGAAGGCAAATTTTGTTGCAAAACTTATGAGTTAACCTAATAGTGAGCTGTCGCAAAATTAATCTCCGTTCCGAGGTATGTATGTATAATTAAGCTTTTTACCCCAAATCATTCTGTCTCAGGGAAAGGGCCTTTCGGTAAAAGCCAATCATTCTGTCTCAGGGAAAGGGCCTTTCGGTAAAAGCCATGCATAGCTTATACCTTTCGGAGATTTTTTCCTGTTCTTTCAAAAAGATATTTGGATGTCGCTCTAATTTTCCTATCGGACCTTTGCCAGGGCTCCGTAAAATCGTAAGCCGACGCGACTATGGAGTCATCATGCTCTATGAATTTAAATTGGGACATTCAGCGGCATCTCGTAACCTTAGCAGCGCTTTGGGACGGACTGTTCTTGTAAGCGAACGGTTAGGCTCTGCTTCGAAAAATGCGCTTCTGGCGATTTTGATCTCGAAGAAAAACCGGGTCGCGGGCGCAAGTCGTCGCTTGACGATGACGTTTTGAGGAGAGCCGTTATAGCAAATCTGGAGACAAAAACATGTACGTTAGCCGAAAGCCTTGGCGTACATCATAGTACGGTAGAAGGAAATTTGGCGAGAATCGGCAAGGTGAGGAAGACGTTAAAGTGGGTGCATCATGAGGTGACCGATGAGCAGCGTCTGGTACGTTTCGACACTTGCTCCAACCTGTTAGTTCGTTTAAAAAATGAGCCCCTTGTAAACCGTGTTATAATTGTAGATGAAAATGGGTCCTCTGCGATAAGAGGAAGCGGGATTTATCTGGGTATATAAAGATGCTCCTCCAACATTCTTGCCTAAACTAGGCCTTCACCCTACAAAAGTTATGCTTACTTTGTAGTGGTATTGTAAAGGTGTAATTCATTACAGCTTTTTGCAACCTGCTCAGGCAGTCACAGCAGGGTCTTACTGCTGTGTAGATTTGACCAAATGTATGAGAAGTTGCGTGAATTGTAGCCGGCAGTGGTGAATAGACGTGGGCCGATCTTGTTGTGGGATAACGCAAGGCCACATACACGCAAGGTTACAAATCACTCGGTGAAAAATGACCCATTTAGGTATCGAAGATCTTTCTCTCCTTTCCCCAATGGCTACCACTTTCCGAGCTCTTGAGTCTCATTTGCCTCAGAAACAATTCACTAATTTGCCGATGTTGAATGTGCATTCCTTTTCTTAATTCCTATGATCTCAGTTTTTATTGTAAAGGATCAGATTCAATAACAGTCTGAGGGGAAAAGGTATAGATTCTGGTGGCTTCTATATCGAATAATAAAGTTGTGCTTAAACTGAGTTATAGAAGTAAGCGGTAACTTTGCAACAGCTTAATATTAGCTAACGTTTCAGCATCTTTCCCTTCTTCAGAGCCTGGAAAAGTCGGAATAGTTTACGATACTACTACCCCAAACACTTTTTCATCTTACAGGGTACTTTTTTAAGGAGACTAGAGAAGATCAGATATGGAGGCTAGACGACTGACCTTAAGAGTGGTATGCCGAAGTAGACCATCGCAGGCCCAATGTATGTACCCTATACGATGAAATGGTGCTTGTGGGAGTAACATCTTAAATGATTTCAACATTTCCAGGCTCTAAAGAAGGCGCAGACGCCGAAACTTTGGTCTCAGTGAAAGCCGATATAAGAAAATAACCGCCCTCGAAATGGTTCCGTAACTTGAAACACTAGCCAGAGCATGTTTCGGAATTCTAATGCTACATACTCTTTTGCTTGACGACGCGCATGACCCATGTGCCAAACAACAAAACGATTCATAACATAATAGTGAAAAAGAATCAGAAAGTTTCTGAAAAACAAGTCAAACGAAAAGGCTACAAATATACCGCATAAGAGGTTACTTTTCAAAAGGAAACAACAGATGCTCTAATTATGTAGACCTTCCTCTAGATGCCTACCTGTGTAGAAGTGATCCATGCAGGCGACGGTTTGCGCGACTTCATCTACCAAGATCTGCTCACCGGGAGAAAGCCGTCGTCCACATCGATTGCAGGCATGACAGTCGACATGAAACACCATCCCGGTCTAAATGTGGGAGAGGTGTCATAAAGTTGAATTGCAGTATTTAAAAAGCGAGAGTTTCGCACTCATTTTGAAATCACTACTGAGAACAAACCCTTGGGAGCAAGGCCAGCTCTTCTTGTAACCAGGTGGCGTAACGTGAACTAGAGCAGGTCAAGGTGGGTCTTGAGCCGTTTGACATTTTATTATTACTTTTGTTCTTTCTTTTTTATTAAGCACACGATGGAATTTGCTAAACAATACATATAATTACCTCCGTTCGTCATTGGTGTTTGTCATTAGGTCTCCCATCTAATGAACAAGTCGGCTATTCATTCTCCTAGAGCTGGGAAGGCTGGGAGACAAAGAAAGCACCTTTCAACATCTCACCTTTAGTGATTTTTTAGCTAGGAATGCCTTTAGGCTTGAAATAAGGTGAAGTCAGAGAAGGCAATGTCAGAGGAATAGGAAGGGTAATCGTGCCCTATCTCAGTGTCTCCATTTTTTCACTGTTGCCTTTAGCTATATAGGCCGGTGTTATCGTGGAGTGGACAAAACATCGCTCGCCCATTTTTCTCGATCAGCGCCAGTCAGTTTCTTAAGCTGATTGGCGTGGATGGTACGGTGACGGTGTGTCTCTGAGAGCTCGCATTAACACATTTCAGGTGAATCCCCGAAGCAGCTAAGGAGACACCCGGGCGATCCGCATGATATCCGTCAAGACGTGAAGGATCCATCAATTCAGCACTTTTCTGCGGCCAAGGGAATGGAGGCGACTGAAAACGGATGCTTACACCCGAGTCTCGTCGCACAGCTGCGGGTGCTACATACCTCCGGAACGTCTTGATAACGTCGAGAACGACAGAGTTCTCCATTGTGTGGGGTGTCCCGATCGAGGTTGTCTTCGAAGTCCGTGTCTCTTGTTTGAAGCAGGCAAACCTGCTTTTCATCAATGCTGATGGAAGTAGCGTCTTCCCCGCTACCCTGTTGATGTTTCGAACGGTTGTCGTCGCTCCAGCGCCGCGGCGCCATTCTTAGAAGACCTAATCCTATTCGTAGAAGAAGGTAGTCTCAGGGAATTGACAGTGTGATTGAAGTTTAGGGAAGCAGCCTGATATATCCCCATACGGGAATAAGTTCGAGAATAATCTGCATGTTCCACATCCACATGGTAGATCATGGCCAACGACCAAAGTGGATATATAGATGTGGGACCTTCACAAAATTGGTCCAAAGGCTTTTTGACCAATCTAGTGTTTGCATGAAGTTTGCCACCGAATGTCACGGCAGGCCTTCTTCTAGAGATTCTTCTTATTGAGGCAAAACTTCTTCTCAGGCATTTTATTTCTGAGTTTTGGTTAGATATTAAGAAATGGCTAGTCCTCATTGAAAAATGCACCGCAATCTAACCACAGGCTGTCCTGGCATGTCGAATTTCTATAACCCTTCCTGGAAAACATCCGGGATGTCTTCTTTAGACCGTCTACCGCGCACACATACGCATATGCTACGGAGGAAACGGCGCGCCCGCCGATGCCTGATAGGCTATTTACATGTCTCTTCGCTCAGGGCTGTTTCGAAGAAAACCGCTAGTAAGCGCGGGAACCTCTAAAGTCAACTGGCAGTGAGCCAAGACCTACATCCCTAAGGCATGAACTAGACTTAAGAGAGCCAAAAAGTTAAAAATAACCCAAAACACACAGCATTCACCATGACCGTTGTAATTTCACTTCGGACAGATAGAGTAGGACTCACTTTCAGCTTGTAAACCATGTCAGTCGGCGAGATTCCTAGTTTACAACCGGAGCATCGGTACGGGCTGCAATCTCTGAAAAGGCTTGATTCGGCTCACAATCGAAGCGACGGCAGACGAAACGTAGTGATCGACAACAAACTTGAAGTAGTGCGTGTTGCAGTAGAGTTGGCCTTCTCTCTCGAAGCATTTTTCCTGCAGCTGCACGTCACAGACACAGCATCGAACGCAATTCTCGTGGAAAGATCGCGAATCAATCTAAAGCACGAATCTACCAACTTTAGAATGATAAAACAGCTGCAGCGAAACTATATAAGGAAGGAGGCCACGAATGAGGTCGGAAACCACGATCACGCCCAGTCCACTCACTCTTATCATGTATTTGTCGGAGATTCTACCGGAGCACACCCGGCATTTACCCTGAACACTCCCGCGTCGATTAGCATGGGGGCTGCTTCAAGAGCAGAAGGAATGTCACTGACCTGGGCTTCGGTGTCGATGCCGATCGACTCCACTACGTGGCCCATGGCGGAGAGCGGAGGCTTCGAGCTGGTGAACTCGAACTCGCTCGAGTTCATGCTCTCGGCTGCGTACTGTAGACGGGGGCAGATCGCTGGCGACACGCGACTCTCGCCCTCCAATCGTCGCCGGGGGCGCGGTCTCCGACGGGGCGGCGCCGGCGAATGGCGCGCGTCGCGGGGCATCTGTCACCGTCGCCATCGAATATTAATGCCGGACCGTCAGCCGCTTGCATTTTCGACAACTTCTTCGCAGAGGCCATTCATTCTCGATGTGACGACGCCGTATGCGTAATAGCGTTAGAAGCGAGTGCTGCTGAACTGACACTTCCGATTGAGACAAACGGGATTTGTCTCCGATTGAGTCGGTGCCAAGGCTGCTTCCAAAATCTTGCTAGATACGGTATATCTTCTTGAAAATACCTATGCCATCTACTAGAAGACAAGATCTTTATTGCGCTGCAAGCCTCGAGATACTGAAAAGGGGTAAAGGACGGCACTGCCGACTTGAACGCGTGTTTGGCTCATGCAATGATTTGCGGTGGCCAGCTGATGAACAAGCCAGTGTCTGATCCTTCCCAGACTCCAAAAGGATGAATTTGTCGGTCGGCTCGGGAAATCCGAGCTAAAAACTTGTTTCCGGCGGAAATAAATATTTATATAAATACTAGTTGCGAATGGCAAAGAACCTTATTCTATTTTGGATGTTTAATAATTAACTGCAGTTAATGTGTTAACCTTCCTAGACAAGTCTGGTACCAATTCACTAACCCCGGAAAATGGAAGACTAGGTTGCCCTGGATGGGAAATCCGAATCAGAAACCTGGAATCGAGTACGTTAACGCTTTCTACGACTGCGCTTCTATGCTGTCTAAATATTATAGTGAAGTTTTTAGCTATCTGAGAATCAGCTTGGCTAGTAGTGCTGATTCAGGCGGCACATACATAGTGTATCCTCCTTCCAACTCGATCTTCGTCTTCTCCTTTGCAATAAAACACTGTATCAGATATTATAATCTGTCATAGATAACAGGAGAAACGAAGTTAGATCCATCCGATTCTTTCCCACTCATCTGAATTCCTCTTCATTCACCTCTTTTCTCTGGATGTCTGAAAAAGGCTCAGGTCTTCTCCTTCTCTGTCAGGGCGATTTAGAGCTGAAGAGCCTAAAAAGTATGTAGGTCGCCATACAGGAACCGAATTCTCCAAATTAGTACAAGTGAATCGACGTAGATGTGACAGCCGAGGTAGGATAATGGCTTAGGCATCCCTCCGGTTTAGACTCAAATCCGGTCCGACGCTAGAGCTTCTATCGCAGCTAAACATCGTTGTTTTTAGTCCTTCTTGTAATCATTATATGACCACATATTTGTAACTATAATATTAACTATTTCTCTCCCTAAAATCATAATTAAACTAGTTCAACATATCATCCTCGATTAAAAACGTAAGGAGCACCAATCCCTCCCTTCAAGGCCACAGATACATTCATATGCATTACATTTACAACTTGTTTTCGTTCCTCAAGAAAAGAGACAATGTTACGGTCAAAGGTCAGCGTTAATCGTTCCCTTTACTATATGCTCCATACATTTTCTCCTAACTGATATCGCAGAGGCAGTTCGGATGTGCGCTCGGATTATACGTATATTGCCTACAATGGATAGCTGCTGACGGACAAGTCTGCACTTTGGAAATTTTTCAGAAAAATCTGGCATCAATTCAACGACTACCAAGAGATGGAGGGTTTATTGGGCTGGCAAGAGCCAACCCTTAAACTGGTTCAAATCACGCGCTGCCACTACTATATAACCCAACACAATGTCTGGAATTGTGAGTCAAATTTGATGCCCTAAGATAAACCTAAACTTCACTTAACCACCTCATGTTTTAACAAGGAAAAGAAAGTCTTGGATTAAGCTTGGGCTTCTCACCCTCGATCCGATATTCACTTGACTCCAGGCAGGTGAATGGAGATGAATATGATAGCCGCCCGTAACGTAATCCATTGCGCCTTTAACCTAACAAAATTGAACAGTGTTTCAGATTCAAAACTTTCTTCATAATCGAGAGGCAATCGCCTAATCATCAAGTGACCACGAAACGATCGATGTTGCTTACAGATGTATAGCTAATGCTTACTATTCATAATTATAACAATTTGCCAGAGCTAATCGCAAGATCAAAAAAGCGCACATATTTCTACACAATCCATCTCTGTGCATACTCTGCGAGCATTTACAAAAACCACCAAACTGAACGTCAAGATACTGCATAAATGATTCCAACTTTTGGAATAGCAGATTTCTGCCTCCCACTTTTTGAAATAAGCTCATGTACATACACTGTACTTCACTGCAGAATTTTATGACAATTCGAACAGCGTACGCATTTTACAACGTCACCCTATACATAACAACCCTATTTTTTGGTTTATCTAATGTTGAAGCATTTATTTATTTATTTATTTATTTATTTATTTATTTATTTATTTATTTATTTATTTATTTATTTATGCGCCCATGGAGGGCACACTGAATTCCAGTGAATCGAGACTAAGCAACAAGAGAAAGAACGCAATAGGGCAAGGCGAATAATAACGATTAAAAACTAGTTAAAAAACGCGACCAAACAAAATAAAAGACTACAATTGTGGAATGCTGAAGAGTAATATTAGTCATACGTTTAAAAACAGGAACTAGTTGGGAGATGAAGGAAATCACTCGCCAAATGGACGAATCGGTTAACGTGTCCTAATACGATGACCTTTAGTTAAGGTTTTTTTTACCCGCACTTTACCGGGAACGAGGTCAGAAAATCCTCCATGATTTGACAAAACGTCTGTGGCGTGTAAGCTGAATGCAGGCGAAAGGTGATCGAGAAGAAAGGAAAAATGTCAGACCGGCAGCAATCCGTGATGGACGAGTATCATACAGTGCATAGCGATAGGTGAAGCCCTCCCCTTAGTAGAGGCTCCTAGGGCCTGACCACGCTTAAGCACTGGTGTAGGCAAGGCACATTCAGGACAACGTCTACTGCTCTTACAAAGACTAGATGGTCGACAGAAAGCTGAAAGGAAAGAAGACGATTGCCTTACCATTTAAAAGCTGTAGGAGAGCCCGCCTAGGTCGAAAAAGAAAACATGAATCGCAATAGGTGAAGCCCTCCCCACAGGACGTGGATTGTTTTTGACATTTCACTTCCAACCCAACATGAATCTCAGCATCTTTGTCGTTGCATTGGACGCACATTGTTTGTGCGTAAGCAAGATTGGAATGGATCTTTGTTAAAGCTTACGGTTCGGTATTGTCACATTCTTCAGAGCCTGGAAAAGTCGCAGTCATTTCGAAACTACCTTCCTAAATGCCACTTCATTCTGCAGAAACCCATCTACAAGAATGAAGGACCAGAAAGAAGTAAGAGTAAGACGTGGAAAACAAAGCAACCCTTAGATGGGAACAAAAGCGTCCACCCTCACCCTAGCTGAACGAAAGATGGGTGAATGACCATAGAGCCCTTAGGACCACCAGCCTTAGGGACATGTTTTTGAGGCTATAAGCTGGTATTCGGATTCACAATAGTTGAGATCGAAACATGCTACATGGGTGACCTAGATACTGTGTTTAATGAAGCAGCACCGGCAGGGTAATGATTTCGGCATCCCTGCGCCATAGACTCGAATCCGGTCCCACGCTAGAGCTTTTATAGCAGCTAAACGTCGCTGTTTTTAGCCCTTCATGTATCTATAAGATCAGCACCGCTTTCCTGATCGGTTCAAGTCTTTCTAGAAGAGCACAGATCTTCTACATAAAAAGTTCTGTTTTAGGAGTTGGAAACAAGGTTATGATGTTAGAATTCCGATTCGCTTCCTCTTTGTTAACACTAACACTAGGCACTGCAAACGCTTGTTGGGCGCATTGTGTTTAGAACAGAACATGTGGGGTCTCAGATGCTGCTCCTCGACGTCGATTACTTTTAGGCGATGTGCGACAACAAGTGCTTTGCCTGCATGAGAACAGAATCGTTCCGGATTCCTCGCAATCCATTCCGAGCACAGGCGAAGTGCTGATGGCAGTCGTGTCGCTTACGTCAGCATTTATGCGCGAACAAATGGCGCCAGATCGTAATTCTGAATTATTTAGCGCCAGCGCAGCACAACTGACTGCCTGCTGGAGCACGCGAATCCAACTCGACATCCTTGTCACGGAAATGTCCAGCACTCCTCGACGACCATGCTCTAGAGTGCGTTAGAGGCAAGGGATTCGTCTGTTTGAAGACGAGTAGAAATTCAAAACGCTTTGGTGTGTTAAGACAAAAGCGTTCTTGCCCCAGCAAGCTGCTTAGTTTGAGTGATTTTTTTCTCGGTTCAAGAGAACAGAGCATTACTATTTCTGTGAGACGTTGCCTAGAAGTCGCAAAGTTCACAACGCAATTTGTTTTTTGAAGCAGTACAATACAGTTTATGTCCAGTCTTACAATAAAGCAAGTTTTAGATGTAGTTTATGTTCGGTCTTACAATAGAGAAGTTTTCAATTTCCGTCTACAATTAGAAGAAAGCATTGTCCGAAAATCTGACAATGACTTTTCACGCTTTCAAATATTTCCCTTTGAGCCCATACTTTACTAGACTTTTTCAACTGCGTAATACGGTTTAGTTGTGGTCTCATTCAGCGGTCATTCCGATCGGTCAAGGGTGAGACCCCATTTTTCTAACATTTCGACCTAACTATACATCCTGATGTAGAGGGCAAACTACTCCCTGACTAAATCCTCACCTACAGACACAATGCCATCTACTGCGCATGTCAGCCTCCTCTTACTTTACAGAGAAGTAAGATCGTGAGCCGAAAAGCCGAGTACGGCTGAAATAGAGCAACATGAGCCCATAAGCGATGTCTCAGCGGTCAAGGTTTCATGGTTGTAATCCATAAATAAAGGAGTGCACGGCAGAGCTGGGCACATGGAAATTCATCCACCCATCGGCATTCTTAATTTCGATCCCACCCAAACCATCGGTGTTTTCCATGCCTCTAGTGTCGCTGAATTGCTACCATACTTGTCTTGGAGGAAGATGACACTACATTCTCCGTCGGATAGCCACCACAATTTACTTTCCAAGCCAAGCAGGCCTCTAAATTATCGCCACGACGTCCGTAGAAAAAGAATGCGTGGCGCATCCCAAACAGGGCACCTGGTAGCATAGTCAGACGAGGCGCCTGCTGTCGCTTGCACCGGGTTCCAGGCTCTTGATTCGGGTTTCCTGCCCTATACAACTAAGCCTTGCATTCCTTCGGGGGCGGTAAATTCGTCCAGGATTGTTGGAAAGCTCAAAACAGTGACTTGTTTATCGACTGGCCACCAATTTTTCCCGATCCAAACACGAATACAAAGTTTCTCTCTATGTATTCTAAATATCCCGTAGAAGCAGAATGCGTGACGCGCCCAAATAGAAGCTAACTATATAACCCCTCGTTTGTTCTTTATCCTTCATGAAAGGATTACATGAATACTGGAACCTCTTGATCCAGTACATCTGTTTACGCTATTGCATTTGTTGGTTAGGTGCTATAATGTGGGTGATGGTTTTACAGCATTTCAAAGTAAATCAGTTCCCCTTCTCTTGACAGCTAGGCTGCAATATGATCGTTAAGGTCTCAAGCGATCGTCATTCCCAATGACAGCTGCTCCCTAAAATTTTTTCGTGCTTGGGAGCAACTGTCGAGTACCCATCCATACTGTTCCTTTGCCGCTGGAGGAAAACATGCGGACATGTCTTGCCAGTAAATAGCGGTCGCCAATGAGATACTCAACACGAGGTCATGCACGGCTGGGTTGAACAGGTCGGAATGAAGCACGATCTTGGAAAGCACCGACCTGAGTGATCACTTAGCGATTCGTGTCCATTTTACAGCTGGATGAAAGGACGATAAACTGTCTTACACAAACTGTAGGCTACTGAGTGCAGCCGACCTTTCCCTTGTGGCGAACTTTCGCTCGTAGAATAGTGCGATACATATGAATTCAGTCTCACGAATCCTGTCCTACAAACAAGCAATGCCAAGTAAGACCGTCCCAGAATGGGGACATTCTAAAAGTCTTTAGGCAAAATCTTTAAGCCCTTCTATTTCAAACCTGTACAACCTTAAAAGTCTAGCCGATCGATAAAATATTTTATGAAAGATCACAAAAATTTACAGCCAAGTATAGGTTCCGTGACGTTGTTAAAGAAATATGTAGAAGATCTATTCTATATCTTGGATAGTTCATATGTTTCCATATCTGAATGGCTCCCGTTTCCATGGTGGTTTGTAAGATGAATTTTAGTTGACGAGATAAACGACATGCGATAAAGGATAAAAAGATCATTAATCTCTTTGGCTGAGCCCGCTTTCTGCCTCTAGGAGCTAATGAGGAGACAACTTGAGTACGTATTTGGCTAAATACAAAACGATTTGCAGCGGAGGCGAGCCGATGAATAAGTCATTATTCTTCCAACATTTCCAAATTAGTTTGTTGCAACTTTTCAATTCATTTTGTTCCCAAATAAGTGTCTAATTTTCCAGTACGTTATCAATAATTCTGGTGGCACACTGAGGAGATGGAAGGCCTGGTTGGCTTTGACGTGACTCGATCGTTGGATCAATCCTGCATGCATACAGGTGGCATCTTTCTTGCCGCGCTACATGCGCCCCATTGTCGGCTGCCATGTCATTAGCTGAAAGCTACTTGAAAGCCCTAATTTCCTGAAATGTAAGTGATAGAATTTTGAAACTAGCCAAAATTGTATCACTGATAGTGCTTCACCTCCTTGAAGGGCACTCGAGAAAATTTCCATTTGTTGATGTGGGACAGACCCAGGCTGGCCAGTAATTGTGAGGGTAAGATAGGTCTATTCCAGCCTAGGTTCCGGCTATATAGCCTCACATCTTGGTCTCTACATCAGCATCCTCATTGGAAACAATTTCTCACACAATACACTCAGGACATCTAACGCGAGTGGTGGCGCAATCGCCACACTGGTGGAGAATCGTTTGAATTCCCCCCTCATTCTTCGAGTTTTTCGCATGATATTTCGGAACGCTACCGCAAGTGGGATGTTGGGTGGAGTAGACTGCAAAGGTAGAGCCTGGAATCGTTTTTGCCACTAAAGACGACGAGGCCTTGGAAGCGACAGACCACAATCTTGGGACACAGAGGTGCAAACGAATGCAGCACGCATGGTAGCTCAATAGGGGAGGTGCTACTGAGCTGGCCTTACAAGGCCTTGTTAGAGAATCTCATTGCTTGTGACAATGCGTGTGAGATTAGTTGACTCTACCATTACGAGACTCAAGAATTCTATGTGAGTGATGGGCGCGCGAACGCTGCATAACATATGTCAGCAGCTGCTCAGACTGCGGTAGATAATCGTCTCATTGTGGACTAAAGTCCTGATTTTCATCGCCATCTCTAAATTAGGCTTTTCCAGTTATCTGCTGTAATGCTAGTAGCTGTGTGCATTGCTACTAGCACACAACTCCTCACTGCACTGAGCTGAACCCATAACTCCTACAGGTAAAATTCAGACACAGTTCTCCTCTCATAAATTCTAATTTCTCAATTATTCAAAGTGTGGTGCCAAAACACCTCTCTTATTTTATATATTGGAACACATTGGACGCCACAACACCGTAGTCTCTTATAGATAAGCTTATCCTTCCTGCTCATCTTCGAAGGAACCCGTTCATAGTAAAGGAAATAAAAACACAGCGTTGGCGCTATTCATTGTTTTACAATGCGCCACATATATTACAGAATGAAGTCAAAGAATGCTAATATACTCTTCACTGGTAGACTTTCGCCACTCGTCTGCTTTGAACTAGTTTAGCTGTTATTTGTTCGTTAGAACACCTTCATTCCAATGAGAAATTTTACGTTTCTCTAACTGGCCTTCTCCCTCTGAGCGAATGCAAGGAGAAAGAGATTAATTAATTCCTTTCAGGAAATCTTCAACATATTTTACTTCTGCGGGATATTTGACCCATGCAATGTGTTCCGTAGGTCAGCTAATAGATAAATAAGTGTTTTACCCTTCCAAGACAAGTCTGGCACAAACTTGCCGACCCTGAAACAAGAAAAGGCTTGGGTGGCCTGAACGAAAAATTCGAACCAAGAGCATTGTGCACACGACAGCTTGTGCTCGTCCAAATGCTCTACCAAGCGTCCTGCTCTAAACAAGTAGTGATGCCTAATCTAGGTGGCTATATCGTTGGTAACTGCTATAGGGTAATGAAAGTCTGCTATAATCATCGTGCCTTCGAATCCTAGTCAGGAAGAAGTCACAGATGTATGAATGTTTGGGTGTCGGAAATGATTACGCCCGCGAGAATCTCTACCCTTCTAGCAGTTAAAAAGCGTGTTCCATTCTGCAAAGTCCTCGAACTTATACAACTAAGGATCTTGAAAGTTTACTGTAAAATCCCGCAGTCGCACAACACAATACTTTCCAAACATCAAGAAGGGAAAACGTGAAAATATGGCAAAGTTGAGCAATCGAACAACGGAGTCCGTGCCCTTGAAGTCGTGCTTCCGCATATCGTCAGCACATTCGATGTTTAGAGTGTAATCCCCTGTGGTACGGCGCGATTCCATAGTAAAGCTTTAAGGTACATAACTCGGTAGTTACAAAAAACATCCTCTAACACTCGTTGAAGGGTGAAGATTCCCACAGAGGTACTCATTTTTTCCGTTCAAAGTATTTACACCTACTCCCCAGACCAGAAATTTCATGCCGTTGATCATGGGTTTGGTTTCCTCTACCGAAGCAGGTGAACCGTGGACACGCTTTTCATTGGCAGATTTTCAAAAATAGCAGCCAGACTGGTAGTATAGGACTAGGATATGGATGACAGAAGCACTTCTGCCGAATGGATGACCTGTTACCGCAACAGCCTCGGACGCCACTTATTGTGGGAATTGTCTTGAAGATCTGCCTGCAGCAGGAGTCAAGCTAAACCTGGGTAGCAGGTGTGGTCAGTGAGCGGTCTCTAAGAAAACTCTCATGAAGCTGTTCTTCCACTTCATGAGAACGAACTAACTAGGAAGAGTCGCAACTTCCTTGTAATAGAAAGGAGAATGATAGCACCCTTGTTGAAGCCTGGAGGCAAGGGGTACCATGGAAAATCAATTGGTTGTGCTGAATCTTTTTAGAGAAGAACAAAAATCCCACATCACCGGGGAATCTAACCACAAACCATCCCGTCTCAATACTCCTCTATGCGCCCCTCTATCCATTGCCCCAACAATGTTCAGCCACTAAGGAAATTTTTAGCCCACTTGTGCTCTCGAACTTTTACGATTGGAAGTATCTGCTTGCAGACAGAGAGCTTAAACGGCAAGCTGAAAGTGGTTCACAACTCCGCGCCCAGAAGCGTTTATCGAATGTGGAGCACAGTTTTGGAGCCGTCGAAGCCGCATCCAGTGATATATGTACATCTCATCTCAAAGTTCTATATTCACCGCTATCCTCCTCTTGCTAGCTAAGTAGAGTAAGAAGACGAAGTGGTGGCTGCGGTAGAAAGACGGAGACCAAACGACAGGATATGTACACTAGAAGAACTTCTGTAAGTTGGAGAGCAGAAGTCGCTCTCTTGAAGTGGCTTCGGGAGATTTTGCACAGAAGAAGATTCTATCACCGCAGGCATCTTCACTTTTCAGCTGGAGATCATCGGAGCTGCACTAGGTAAAAAACCCGAAGAACCGAATAAGGGTTCCAGGTGACAGCGCTAGCCCTCGTGTTTCTATCCGGGCACGCAAAAAAAAAATGGTAGAACTCGAGGATGGGATGTCCACGCCGTACGTCGAAATACCCCGAAATACTTTCACGACCTCAAGTTAGAGGCCAAAAAATTGCTCGAGCTATTACAGGAGTCATTTAGGGTGACGACTACGATTCTGGGATTTGTCTTTGATATTATGCACTTACTTAGATCATCCGTCTTCACTGGTCGGCCACAGCATCCTTTCCATTCGTTTCGTTGTCTCGCCGTCGTCATCCAGGACGTTGCTGCCACTCGAACGTGAAGCTGACGAACTGCTTGATTCGTTCTCAACTGAAATGTCAGTTGGGTCAACCGTGCGACCCGCCTGGTTGGAGGTCTACCACGAGAACACTCCAGTGTCCTTATGTCGATCGATAGTCTTTCTCCTCATGATGTGCCCGGCCCATCTGCATTTAACCCTCCACACGTAGTCCGCTGGGTGACGAAGATTCTTCTCATGTCGCACTGCGAAGTCCAAGTCGATGTTGAGTTCGCCATTTGTACTTCAGAAGACCGCTCGAACGCTTGGTGCGTAGTCCTTAGCGGCTTGATGTGGCAGTAGTGTCGGCCCACGTTTCCGCTGCGAGCAGAGATCAGGAAAAACGGTTGAGTCGAGTATGTTTGCTCGGAGGTCGCGGTTCGTCAGATGGGCTATAGCTTCCTTGAGAGCTCCAAACGCGACCTATACAGCAACCCTTTGCCTCCTACTCAGCTCGTTCTCCATGGTCACTGGAGGTACCAGGTGTCAGTGAGTTAAAAACCTTCCATGTGAATCTCTCCCCCCCCCCCCCCTCAAGGTAGAGGTTCTTCATGAATCGTGTCTTCCTCCGGTTGATCCGTATTCCAAGCGTCAACGGTAACATCCGAGAAGAGCACGTTGTCATCAGCGAAACGAACATTCGAGAGGGATCTTCCATCCACACGTTCGCCCTTTTCAATCCAGTCGAGCGACTTAATTATCCACTGCAGCGCTGCGATGAACAGCTTCAGCGACACGATGTCGCCTTGCCGCACCCCCTTCTGCTGAAAGTAAACAGTAATTCGACCTCCTTTCCCGCTTGAGAATCTCCTTTTTGAAACTGTTAAAATGCGAAAGGTCGGATCTTTTTAGGCTCTCAAAATTGACGTAAACCCTCAACACGTGGGGTGGTCCATCCATAGCCTATTCTGCAATACATAAAACTATCTGTCATAGGCACTTCGAGCAATCTTTACTAGGTGCTCAAACCATGTTTTCAGTAGTCATCTGCGCTTGCGGATATGCAGTGTATAAGGTGCCCACGATGGAGACGGTACTCATCGTGTCCTTGTACCACACCCATGGGTTTAACCAGAGCTGATCCAGGGCACCTCTGGCAACTTGCTGATAGGTCATGGATGTCCTTCCTCGAGAACGTAGGAAGCTGGGCCCTGAAGCCCGCATTAGGTGCTCCCTCTTTTATGTCGTTGCGGATTGACAAGTGTTTGCCGATGCAAATGGCGTTGAGCGGTGGATGAGAGAGGTGCTGGTCGCGGTAAGGCCTGGGAGTTTGGCGTCCTGTGAATGCCAGTCCACGCGCTCGACGCCAGCTCGTCCTTCGCTAAGCTAACCCTTCAATGGCTGGATTAGTGTTGCCATGTTGAAAGTGCACATTGGTCTTCTATCCACCTGCAGTTTTACGAGGTGCGAAGACTCAAAGAAAATAAAAACAATAACCAACACTACTCACGATTTAACGTAGACCTTTTCGGCAACCGTACTACCCACCGTTGATTTAACGCTACTCCCATTATAGCGCAGATCTGAGAAGAACTTTGCATTCATTCACTCCTATTATAACTCAAACAGGGCCCAATCCCGGTCCAGTACAGAAATTGAAGACGGGCAAGACCGCGTCCATAATCAGACCCATTCTTCTACCGTCTGGTTAACAGTCACGAGCCGTATCGGATGCACGTTGACCAGGGATGTGCGGAATTTCCGTGTTCCGTGTTCCGAATTCCGGCTTACGGCCGTTTTTAACCGTTTCGTTCCGTTCCGTGTTTCGCTCTCCTTGAGCCGGAAGACGGAACGAAAATTTTGACTCATCACTCATTGAATGTTAGTGTAAAACATAGATTAATCACCTCTTGAACTTAAACAAAAGGCAGAAGAAAGAAATCAGCTATGCACCATCTATCTTGCGATTATGTTGCTTTCAAGCCGGTGGAGCATCCTGATGTCAGCACAATGCGATAGCCAAATTGGATTCCTTTTTCTTTTCTTGAAACGATGTACAACCGAATAGTAAAGCCATGAATTTTCGTGAGTGTTTGAATCAAGAATCAGAATCCTTATCCGGAGCATGCTTATCTTTTCCCTCATAATATTAGGTCTGGCTTGGAAAACCAATTCTAGTTCAGAGTTCTACAAGCATCATAAGCACTCTTAGGCTGCTACTAACAATGCGCTCCATAGAGGACATAGGCTCTATCCTAGCCGGAGGAGGGCATGTGGTGTCTCGCCCCCCACCCCCCCCCCCCCCCTCCCCCCTTTGAGCTTGTTCTAGAGCTTCAGCTACTGCCAAACGATACGATGGTACCTATGCGAACTCAGAGTGAGTCTCGTGTCGTGGGAATCTGAACGCAACCGTTACCTAGCGCTACCACTTTCCAACTAGGATAGATCCAAGACATTCGGCAAGACGGGGTAAGTGCCATCATGAGTGTCGAAATCTCTAGCATCTTACTCGTCAGCTGGACTCATTGCGTTTAAAACACTTTTTCCTAATTACAGAAAGATTTTGCATAAACTTCGATTTGCCATACCAGCACAGTTTGAAAAGTCATCGTAGTAATGATACGAATGCAAGGATCTTTTGTTGTTATGTGTTGCAGGAAAAAAGACGCGTGCTGCCATGCCCGCTTCCTAAACTCATTAATGGCAACTTAGTTATTACTGCGGTTATGGATATATATTTATGAAAAACTAAATGAAGTAATGAGTTTTGAGTCATTTCCGTCCCGTGTTCCGTAGTCCGGTTTTCGCAAGTCTTTGAGCTCTTCCGTTCCGTATTCAGTGTTCCGTTTTTCTCGAAAATATTTCGGCACATCCCTGATGTTGACGTTTTTCGCGCGTATGGTGACCAAGAGTGTGCGTGCTTACGATTTACGATTTACTTTCTTATGATTTTACGATTTAAAACGATTTTTGAGGAATGTTTTACGATTAACGATTTACAACCTTTTTAGCCGTAAATCGGAAATATTGGTAAATGTGATCTTCTGTCCATAGATGACAGTCGTCCACGTAACGTAATACAAATTGGGATTTATCCACTTTTAAAGACTTCCCTAATAGCTCATTGCTATTTCCTATTTACTTTTTTATGTTCTGCTGTGGCCCTGTGACGAAAAACGCAACTTTGTGTATGGGCCGCTCGAGTTAATTCCTGGCAGTGAAACTGGGCTAGCCTTTTTTCTGGTCACACTCTAGCACAACATCTCACATTCGAAATGCCCGAGAGCAGTTATTCCACAGAAAGACATGAAATTCTCCTTGCACTGGAATGAAGGTGATCGCCTGCTGAACCATATTCTGTGCTGCAACCACCGCCTAGGTAGCTTCTTCACCACTTTTGCACCACATAGACGACTTTTCCAATGCATACGAGTGGAACGCATGCAAAGCCGTCCAGGAATATTGGACTCGATTGGAGGTTGTTGACCAACTTTGAAGCTGTTGGAAAGAGTAAAACACTCATGTTTCAATCTGATTATCACTACGTGTCATGACGCGGAGTGTATTTACATGTGAGGCGCGCCTTAAGCAAAACTTCTGACATTTTCATTATAAAAGTGAAAACGTTTGACGCTTTTGGTGTCGTTTTTAATGGTTTGATTGGGGCTGTGTGCGTTCGCCCTATGCGATCCGTTCAGAATCCTAAACTGCGCAAAAGGTACGATGGCGCTTGTTACAAAGGTGGTGGAGAGTAGGACTGGCGAATGCAAGCAGCCATTAATTAATAATACAACCTTTTGGAGTTTGCGAAATCTAACAAGTGCAAGCAAGCTTGCGAGCAAAGTAAATGCCGATCATAATTGGCTGGTATCGTCGAACGACGTTCTTTCATTCCAGAAATTGTGGATGCCTTCAAAAATATCAAAAATAATAAAGGATAAAGCATGACGTTAATCAGACTCTGTTTGAGATGCGCCATACATCCTTCTGTCTATGGGATATCGTAGAGGTCACTTCAGTGTGGGTCTGCCCTATACAATGAATTGCGGTTGCCAGCCGATGTAGAGGTCAGTGCTTTATCTTTCACAAGCAAATCAGGTACCAACTCACGACCCAGGAGGTATGGGAGACATGATTGCCCGTGGTAGGATCCGAATCAAGAACTCCTATCCTAGAGCACGCGATAGCGTCCTCATCGGACTTCTCTACCATGGGTTTTCCCCACATTTTTTAAATGTACCTTGCCTGAATCAGTTATATCACGTTCAATTCAAACTGCACTGTACTCTTTCTATCGTCACACAATTTTTCAACTTATTGGAAATTATGGAAAGAGGAATCAACTTATTGGTTTCCTGGTCTAAACAATGGCAGCTCCCCTTGGCTTCGCACAAAGCGAGTTTCGTGCGTATTAGCAGCACCCCGTCAACTGCACAGCATACATATGAAGTGGATGGTCTCCACAAGTGGATGGTGGATTTCATTAGATCTTGCTTTCGCAGACAGCAGCAAACTAGACTTTTCCGAACATTTCAAAAACCGTTGTAGGATAGCGCTTCTGCATACAAGAACAGAGCTCTTTTAATAGGGGCTTACAAGACTTATATACGCCCAATAGTTGAAACGAGCTCTACAGTATTCGACCCTAGTAGAATAATAGACATCTCCATAATTGAGAAGATCCAAAATAATTTTACCAGAAAATTGTTTATTCGCATGGGAGGCTTCTTACACTCTAATATCCACAACGCAGTGTTCAGAAATAGCCATTGAATTTTCCATCCCTCGTATCACGACTTAAGGTAGTTGATGTTTGTCTCGTTCACAAAATTCTGAACCAACCTAGTGTGGCTGTGATTATGAAATTATATAGTTTGATGACTTCCCGAACTAGAGGTGGTATAATGAAAATATCCCTGCCTTGTCCAAGATCATCAGTTCGTGCTTGCTTCTTTACGCATACAGCAGGTGGCGCTTACATAAGGATCACGAAAAACCTGTCAAATGCTTACTCTATACCCCAGTTCAAGCCGTACGCATCAAACCTGTTGCCTAAGTTTGACGGGCTCTAGTCATGGAAATCGACCACTCCCAATTCTTGTTTGATTGTGCATATTCTGAAGTTTGTTTGTTTGTTTGCTCTGTCCTACTTCTATCTCGCGTCTGCCTTTCGCGACGTAATAAACATTAACATTAACAATTCCTTCCCGTCTGCTACAGAAATGCTGTTGGGTAATGTAGGAAGGCTTAGAACTTTGGGTTCGCCATACCATAGAAGTGTGCCATGCGCTCACTGAGTAGACTTTGCTTGTTGAATTATTTGTACAAATACTGTTTTCGTTGAGTTGGTCAGCGATGAATTTTTTTTTGGTTTTGGTTGGAATGGTTTTTGTTGATTTTGACTCGGAGTTGTTGCGTTGTTTCTACAAAGTCATAGTTTTATATGCAAGCCAATGGCTAGTAGAACGATAAACATTTTTGGTCGCCCAAGCAGTGTAAGCCTTTTATTTAGGCGCCTTTTAAGAGAGCGTTTTTGAACAAGCAGTTTATTTTGGTTCTCCAAAAACTCGTCCAGCTTGATTTTGAAAGGTGCTAGTTCATTTCAGTGGCTTCCATCTTAACTAGAAAATGTCCAGATCGAGTTGAAAACGTCTCAATAAAGCATATATAGCTTCGATTAGCTTTAATAAAATAGAAAAATCAAGGAAATCGGATACACTATAAGTCAGGCACTTCCTACGATTTACGATTTCCGATATACGAAGATTTTTTTCGTGATTATGGTTTACGAAACTTCGCATTTCATTTACGCACACCCCTGATGGTGACTGATAGCCGCCGCTGTGTCGAGCACACTGTAAGGCACCCAGTACTCGTTGGAAGCTACCGTAAGTTCGAGGGATCGGTTCAAGCTGGTCAGATTACTCCAGAAAATGCTTTAGAGATTTCTTTTAAGCCTAGAACGTCTGGAACAGGTGCTGTTAGAGGATGTTTTGTTGAGAGCCATTGATAGACCATTGAAACGAGCTTTCACGATAGAATGCTAGCCATTCCGCCTACAACACTGTTTCATCTCATACAACGTCACGGTATCACCAGTATCTGCTGATAGACCATTGAAACGAGCCTAGAGGGTGATCAAACAGCGCCGATGGTGTAATGGGCTAATAACCCGCCCGGAAAGTAGTGGGTGCGGGTTCGAGTCGCACCTTGCGCAAGGATCCTCATCGCCAAGCATCTTGTAGCATGAGGTTACTCAGTTTTTCTGTTGATCACGTTTAGCTTAGCTCTGACATCCCTTATGCCTCGCACACATTTACAGAGTCTCTCCGAACCCAGAGCAGAATTGTTGAAGCTAAAGCTAAAGTTAGCTCTTCATCCTGCCTTGATAGACACACATTTCACTGCTGCTTAGTCACTGTGTGTCATTTTAGTTAAATCTGCGCATAAAGCAGCGCAAAAGACCAGCTCCGGTTGAAACGCGACATCTGCTATTACGTGGATTCCCGCCGGTCACTTGAAACGCGTCACAGCGGGAGAATAGTGTACGCGTTCAGATTAGCTCCACGATATCAGGTAGAAGTCGAATGCATAGCGCACCCCAAGACGGATCGTACTTGAGCCTTTACCCTTTATCCACCTGCAATTTCAGGATTACCATTCAAAACTTGGACTTTGTCAAACTGTGAAGATTACTTTCACTCTCGTACCTTCGTCTAATAGTCTCCCGTAATCCACAGCTTGGTCGCCCCGCCAGAAGCACAGCAACGCCTTTTCATGAGCACACTGGGTCACAGGACCTCTCCAGCCTCGTGTAGCGGTTTTGATCGACCGAGTCTACGAACCACGTCACTCGACTTCAGTCAACGAAATACAACTGCAAGGGTAACACCAGCAGTGGCTGAACGCTAGAGGCCAGCCCGGGGTGGGTACCAGGGATGGGCGGAATTTCTGTTTTCTGATTTTCTGGCCATTCTAGGCAAATTTTTTCTGCTTTCTTCTTCTGGGGAAATTGCCAAAAAGTTGGCCAGAAAACAGACGAAAGAGCTGCGAACAAAATTATGTCATGGAAATCCAATAAAAAGCATCCAAAAAGTGTTATAGAATCATGGGTTTCACTCCAAAATGTTTCTAGAAAATTTTAAATTCCAAGCATGTGGCGTTCTTGTGTGTACTCGTGTGGAATTCACACCATACACTCATGAACTATGCCGCTTTGTTTGTTTGATTGATTATATAAGCTAACATGGAGTCCCTTCATGGGGCATTTCTCGTCATTCATAATATGGCTTTCGTTTTATTTTGAATTTCAACAATAGTTTGGACCATCTACGATTACTTGCAATTTTAGAGCAAGGCTACAATACTAGTGTTCTGAGGGGTATTTAATTATCCATTAATTAACCGCTTGCTCTATAGTAACTGTGGGTAGGATTATTCTCCACTTCCGGTTTGAAAAATTGAAATTTGTTGGCTGGTCGTCCGAAATGATTGCTTCCTGCAGAGCTTGGGTAGCCTTTTCTTTTCTCACTCCAAACCTTGCTCAGCTTTTGGGTGTAAAAAATTAGCATGAGGCAGAAAAGTTATGATTATCTTTGATTTTGTTGATGTAGTTATACGGTAGGGATGCATGAAGTTGTGTCATCTGCATCATCTTTCGTTCACTAGATCATCGAGTTGCTCGAGCTAGCGCCAGCAGCGTCTCCACTCATCCCTGTTGCGTGCCAGAATGCTCCAATGGATCTTCCTCGCTCGAGGGACACGAAGAGCGTTCGGGACTATCACAAAGAAGTCCGAGCAATACGATCGTGGGCGTCCTTGCGATCTCTTGTCATCCTGCGGAATCCATTCGGTGACAGCTCTCGTCCAGCGGGTGGCTGTCAAGCGCATTACGTAGCCGGTCCACCTAATTTTCGATGGGCGTATGCGACAGCGTCCCTGATCATCGAACTTCGACGATGTTCGTCTCCCACTGCGAGCATCGTCCTCTCCATTCCCTTCTACACGACACTGATCGCGTGTTCATCGTGCTTTTGTACAGCTCAGGTCTCTGAGGCGTATATTAGGGCAGGAAGAACAGTGGAGTCGAATAGGTGGGCACGGAGCCGCACGTTCTTCGTCTTCTTCACGCCTTCTTCGACGCTCTTGTAAGCAACGCAAGCCGCTCGTTTTCTTCTGCACAGCTCCGGTACTAGACCATCTCGGCTTCGCGACCCAGATAAAGGAACTTGCCTTTACGTCGATGACGATGTCGTTGTAGAATGGAGAGATCTTTGTCGTGAATCCACTGTACAGCTCTCGAAGGACTCTGATGTACTGAGTAGGAACGCCCTGAGTGAGCAGCGCTTCGAGAACCGCTTCTGTCTCAACAGAGTCGAATGCCTTCTTCAGGTCAATGAACGTAAGGCACAGCGGCAGCTTGTACTCTCGCGACACTTCGATGAGCTTCGTAATGGTGTGAATGTGGTCGATCGTGCTGAATCCTCCCCGGAATCCTGCTTCTTCGCATGGCTGTCCTTCGTCCAGCGTTCTGCTAATCCCATTCACGATGACTCGAGTGAACAGTTTGTAGACTACCAACAGGTCGGGCGTCCAAAAATTGTTGTTTTGAGAGCAACCTGGATGTTGAGTTGGCCTGAAAACTTTCAGCTATGGCCACGTGGTAGGAACGGTTTTCTCGAAGAACGAAGCGGACTACATAGAGGTATAGATTCTGGCGCTGTCAGTAATACTCAACAAATCTATGCGCACCCTTCGAGTACCTTGCTAGAGTGTGGCTATAAACTCAAGCAGTGGAGTTGAAACATGCAAACAGTGGTCAGTGAGGCTTCATCGCGTTCGGTACTCCGAAAGGCCGGTTTGTTACTAGTGGGACCATTAATTGGGGCGTTAGCCGTGAGAAAAAGCTGATGAGTGATGTTGCATACTTCAAATGTCGACAATCCTTGGACCTTTGAGTCAAGATTTGCAATTTACTCATTGAATGTTTTTATAAACGCTTGCAGGTCAAAACGCTTGTCCACACCGAACACCTTTGTAGCCATACGTAAACATTTGCTACAGGAAAAATGGATCGTTGGGTGGAATAATTAGGTCGTATGATAATTTCCAAATTTTTCATTTTTCTGGCATTTTTGTCATTTCTGTTTTCCGATTTCTGACAAAAGCGATTTTCTGTTTTCTGGGAAAATCTTCAAAATGTCCGCTCATCCCTGGTGGGTACGCCTCCACCTTGTCCCGCAGCATGTCCAAAACTAGCTCCATAGACGCCCTTGTTCTGGACTGAACAGCCGCCATATTTGAACTTTCAGTGCAAATACTATATCGTGATTTAGAGCCGAAGTACTCCTTATAGCCTTTACATAAGTAATGAATGATACTTAGCTTTTTTAGCTTTTCACTTTTATTTCAAAATATCATTCGATTGATCTCGACCTGTTTACCTGTTAAAGAACCCCCTTATATGTTGTTTGCATATTACCCTATCATTGTTGCTACCTAGCCGGTTTGCTTGGATGAAAAACGATCCTTAGGGGTCTCTCCAACTAGGAACTCGAACACTGCCACCTGGGCGGGCAGATTGGTGTAGGATTAGTGTGCTCATTTCGATGTGTTATTAGTGCTTATTTCATGTTTACCTTCCTTATGGCATCATTCAGATGTGGGCCCTTCCAATTAGGATTGCACCCGTCTGGCAATTGTTCTTGAATGGAAACAGGCGCAACTGCCCGAGAAGCCGTTTGGGTATACATGGGGCTTCCCGAACCGCCTTGTGCCGTCGTGACTTAGTGATCGCGGACCAACGCACTTTGCTGCACCCCAGTGTTCTTCGACTGCTTTGTGCCGTAGTGGAAGCATTTCAAATACGTATCAGCTTCATACAGTAGGTCACGGAACTCGTAGGGAGGATCTAGTGCTAACTCAGCACTTCGTAATAGAAGTAATAGAATCCGCTATGCCCAGTCCTCAAATGGTTGATGGCTCACATAAAATACATCAAAGCTAAACCCCTTTCACGTTCCTTTCTTCACCGAAAATCAGATGAAAGACGCTATGAAGTCAAAGTTCTGAAGTTATTTTGTACAACAATAGAGCACTATCTCCACCCTTATACAGCCTATTACCACTAACAACCACAACATCGCCTAACATTATTAGGTTAACGCAATACGGTTATGGGCGGTGCACCTCTGTGACAATGAATTTCTCTCGCTTTTGTTCTTACTAGAGCTCACTATTCTAGTACAATCCCAGTGTGAAAGTGGGCTTCCGCTAGGAAAGCCAATTATTCTATCCTACCGTATATCCCATGCTGGAAATTTCTAAGCCTACAAGGTACTGTACTCCCATACACGTCTCCGCCCATTATTCCCCGATTCAGTCTTTCAGCCTGTTTCACAGTCTTCGTTTGTTCCTTACCGATTCCAACAGATCCCAGGAATATTCCTTTAGGTGTCCGCAAAATCCCAACGATTCCACAATTACTTTCGTTCATCTTTTCTTTCAGGTGATACAAGTATTTCACTTCTAGTCTATGTGCACAACAATTCTAATCATTCAACTTCAGCTCACTCTTTCAACAACTTTTTCGATTTCTTCACTGTGCTTTTGCTCCATTTTATAAAAGCCTATCGCCAGTGGACGTTCTAGAAACAACAAACTTTCTCCGCCTTCCGTCATACTTAGCACATGTGCTTGAGTTACTGTTAACCATCCCGACATTGCAGGACAACGCTGTCCGCCTTTTGCTTGCCCACAAGTAATTCGCCGATACACTTACAACCGGAAAAAAACCGTCCGAGTTGTCCGGGCTGCAACGCCCACAGCTGCGCGATTCAAACGTGGTTTTTTTAACCATGGAACGCTCCTACTACAGGCTTTATACGTTGGAGCCAGGGATGAAGGACATTAACAACGCTACGACGCTCTATGGGATTTTCTCCCCATCAAAATCCACCCTCCCCCGACCCTATTTGCGTCGGAGAAGCATGCAAGCAAATATTACTAGCTGCAGCGACTGATTAGCAGAGGAATAGGCAACTCGGTCCCGTAACGATTTCCCTGAATTTTACTCCGAAACTGCGGTCAGTCACTCAGACGTGTTTTTTTTTTCGGTTGTAAGTTTATCAAACACTCCACAAGTATTACTTAAACTGTTATTTAGGTAAGGGAATCGAACACATAGCATTCGAACACAATCGCAGAACGATAACCTCTAGCAGATGTTACCGTGCTCCTCCTTGCTTTCAATCTCGTCACCGGCACTAAATAATGGTCGCCCACACTCATTTATAACTGACACATTACCCTTGCTTCCTTCGGAATATCACTACTATGTACGCAATAGTCCATGCACCTCAAGGAAATAATGGTATTTGTCTGTAAAGACCTTAGACCACGTTGACAAACAATAGCCCAGGCACATCCTGACCACCAGTCTTGGCAGAGTAAACATGTATACCCTTATCAGTCTTAACACAATACCTCTCCTCTTCCTTCCATATATTTCTGCAACTTATGCATTAAAATACATCGGGATGTACTCTCCTTCATCCTAGGAACTATGCTCCCTCTTCTCTAGAGCAATAGATAAGCACTGCCCACGACCAACTAATGGACCCTTCAGCGAATAATGATTCCACTGCAAGACATCTCGCGTTCTTCAAAGAAAATAGCACAATCAAACTCAGCCGATACCACTCATCTGAACGGCAACACTCGCATATTGGCCCGTAGCCATGTCATAACACGCCCATCACATGTTCAACGCTAACTCGTAGACGCTGGCTTACCTGTTCTCGAAACTTCTCCCCGTCGCGTTAACGGACCACTTAGGGTGAATGACAACCGGGTATCGGTCACCCACAGCAAATGCATTTCTTCAATGTACTGAGACATACAGATGCTACGGGTAGCCTAGACCACGGACGAATCTCGGAACGGGTGGGGGTAAGCGGACCGCCTGCGACCCAATGACACTGTGATACTCACACTGAGCAGTATAACAGCTACATCGGGTTGCAGGCAGGAACACGGCGGGAGGATGCGGCCGCCCTGCAGGTCGTACATCATGTGCAATGATCAGACCCACAATGCACAACGAGCACGCCTGCAGGGCCAGCAGCTTCTGGGGCGACTCGGCACTGCCACCCACGCCGAGTAACAGTCTAGTCATGAGCCGTTGGCCACGACTAGGCGGTCACCCGGTGCCAGTGAGCAGTAGCAGACGGGAGGGAGCCGGACACGGGAGCGAGGACGAGGACGAAAGCAATGGCCCATGCGGTGCAGAGGATCGGCCGAGCGAATACCGGAGCCGACCGGGAGCAGCCGCGTTTTATACAGATCACGAGGGGGCGGCGCCTGAGTTCCCGCGCGGAGCGGCGCCTCAAAGCGGGCGCCGGACGGGGCCCGCGAGATGGCCGCCGGCCACCGCGCCGGCGCTTCGCGGGCCGACGGGCCACGCCGGAGGCGAACTGCCACCCGAGGACGGCGACCACCGTCCCCCGAAGGCCGAACCTCGGAGCAGATCGCTCACCACGCCGGAGCTTGACCTACCGGCCCCCGTGCTTCGGGTATCGATCGCGGCGTTGAAGACATGAAATTCCGTCGGACGGTGCGGAACTATGAGAAGAGGTCTCGAGAACTGACGGTCGCCTTGGGAATTGGTGATTCAAGAAGGATGGCGTCACAGGGTACCTTGGACTGCCTTGGTAGGCAGTATGTACTGGACCATTTTCGGAAAGCCCCATTCGATTCATCCAAAAATCCGAGTATAGCAAAACCGGGAGCAATCCCAGTTGGTGATGGCCACTCTTAAAGACTTTCATAAGAACTTCATAAGAACTGAATGTGTTCAGTACTGGAATACATTGAACTTACTCATTCCTTGGAAGACAACTTACCAACGAAATCAAAATAAATAACACGGAAAACATGAGAGTATATAACACTTGTGAGCTAAGCCGGGACGTTTGCAAATGGTTAGGACGTAAAGTGCACTGTCTGACCTGTGTCTAAACGTTGATTGCTGGTGTGTCTCGGCCTATTTCTGTTTTATTTTACTGATGCTATCCATTTTTCTGCTAGGAGATGGTCCGTTCTCGGTGCAATTCTAGTAAGGAGAGCTTCCCTGTTAGAGTGCACCGGTCCTTTTTAAGTTCCCTTCTTGCGAGTAGGAACTCTGAAACTGAGTCTGATTGGGCAACCAGGTTGGCGTAGTTTACTTATTTCTACATGTTCTTGCCCTTTTAATGTGTTTCATTATGACGGCAAATCATTTAAGAGACCGCCACAATTCGGATCCAATGTTAGGTAGGCAGCGAAGAAGGCCCTACATAGCAGGGTGGATGATTTCGCTCGTCTTCTTGGTCATTTCTCTGGACAGCCTAATCCAGCTCAGAACACTATGCCGTGGAGTGGATCTCGGTGTGGGTTTATCAGGGCGACACACAGCTGAAAGTATTTCGAGGATGACAAGAGATACTGAGATAAGCTCGGGGATCACCATGTAGTCACTGCATATCCGCCTCTGTACGAAGGCACATATGTGTCCAATTACATTAGAAGTCGCCTAGCTCAGTTCATCATATGACTAGAACACACCAATGCTGTTCAGAATTTTTGATTTCGTACAACACAAAACACTATTCGGCTATCCTACATGGTGACGGTGACCCCCTCCCCCCTCCCCCCCCCCCGAGCCTATTCCTGGCTTGGCGAATAAATTGTCCTCTCTCTTTTCCTGGGGATCTTTGGGTGGAAACTTAAGAAAAATTTAGAGAAAGACCCACGATTTACTTCAAATTTTCGGCCACTTTACCTTTTCCGCAATGAACGTACTTATTCAGACAAAAGTGGTTAGTAACCGAGCATGAAAGGGCTGGAAGCACATTTACTGCTCGGTTCCAAACCCTGCCGTGTCTCAGACACAAAGTTGAAACCGAGCACTGCGCAACAGTAACACGTGCTGCGGGGAGCATGGCAGCCTCTCGTGCTCCGTTCGAAACCCACTCATGGTCGCTTACTAACCAACGTAGCGTCTGAGAGACGGCAGGGTTAGAAACCGAGCACTAAATGTGCTTCCAGCCCTTTCATGCTCGGTTGCTAACCAACTTTTGTCCGAGAGGGTGTAATTTTAGAGGGGGGGGGGGGTCCACTCTATTATTTCTTTCAGTCCTGGCAGCTTTACCCCACCGAAAACAGGCTTCGATTTCCTACTGCAGCGTGTAATTATATATAGTTTGTACTCATCCAAGCCTAGCGCCTTCTTTCGCGGACTACTGAATAAATTTCTCGCACTTCGTGGAGGATGATCAGGGTGGGCACTCACCCCATCTAGACTTGCACAAATAGCTATCCTTCCGCGTTTATGCTTAATAAGCAGGATTGTTTAGTGTTTCCCATATACATATTTCTTGGGCAACTTCTCCGCATCTCATGAACAGAGATGAGGGTAGACTCCTCCCTCGTCGTTCTAAGCCTCCATTCACACAACAGCCTTATTGAGACCCGTACCCATTCACCTCCGTATTTGGTCGAAATTTCTAAAAAGGATGTGAGGTTCGTAACCAGCACCCCAACTAATCCTCGTCCAACAAGTCGACGACATTTTTCTTTAACCAGTGCAGTGCAAAAAATGCTTTCTGTCTACTATTGAAATTGTACCCTTGAAAAGTACTATAGACTTCGAACTTCTACGTAGGAAGACTTCAATTTGCCATTGTAAAGAAGATCCATTCCTAGAACTATTTCGGCATTGAAGCAAAAGTTAAATCTAAACACATACCAAATGTGAGCTGGTTAACGCCTTTATCCTTTGTCTTAACTATTAAGTAGCGGACTGTGGAAGAAACCGCTTTGTACAGTCTATCAACCGATTTTTGTCCAGCGACAAAAAAGACACAATCCCTTTCTTCCTGGCTAACTGCTAGCAGAAACGTCTTCAAAGAATCGCCTATCGCTTTGCCGATTAATTCATCATACAAGGCAACACGCATTCCATAAGCCACACGACAGAGGTTTAAGACTAGGACCAGTCATAATAGAATAATGATCTCCGGGAACCACCACCTCTACACCTCTGACTCACAAACCAAATACAAAGCTGCGCATAAAACCGAAAATTGATGCAGCACCTGCGATCCTCCGCGAACGTGCGCTGCTCCCACACATTCGTGGCTACAGTAATCCTTCACTGACCCCGTCCTTCACAGGCAGATGCCACCGGCAGAGCCACTGGCCACGCTATCAACGTGCAATTTGCCGATAGCTCCCCTCCTGGGAACTGTATCACATAAGGGCACTCAACTTACAGGCGCTCGTCTGCCTCCGATTAGAATAGCTAACGCCGTCTGCTTATGTCAGGGCATCGCCTGGAACCTGCAAATGTCTTATAGTAATCAAAGCTCAGCGTAGATCACTTTTCTTCACTGAAAAGAACGTTGGACAGAACGAATAAACATTTTATTAAGACCCGTGTTGCGCATCATAAAACTACAAAGCGTGACTATACTGGGATGCTTCAAAAATAGACAATATGGGAAGTTCGATACGACAATAAAGCGATAACCCGGTATCTGGAGCAACAATATGCAGAGCGGAATTATACAGCCGAAGCAGCATACGTATTATTGAAGAGGTATTATGTTGCGTAGCCTGTCAGGATCTGTGACCTAACACTAGAAAACCGGGAGAAATTTGAAACCGAACAACAGGCAAGCAAACAGAAGCACGTACAGCAGTACAGACAGACATACAGACAACGTTGTATGCCCACTTACTACAGTCGTCTAACCCGTGGCAGTAAAATATGAGGCGAAAAAGTGTAGCATACAGTTGACCACCATGTAACAGCAAGATCCGGGGAAGTAGATTCGTGACGACAGGAGCTACTTGGTAGAATACGTAGTACAAACGACACCTCAAATCTGATGTAGACTACAGGTCTCATTGTCAACTCATAGAGGATACACCATTACATACACATAGCTCAGTGAAAAAGTTCTAAGAGGAGGAATCATCACAAGCCTTCTTTTCGGGGAGCCTGAGGACCAACGTGAACCGACGACGTCATCAGATCACGGAGCTCGGGGATCGCATGGGAAGTTTTATTCAGGGGATATGTGTTGGCACGGCAAAGTGCTCGGTCGCGCACATCGCCCCATCCACCGTTCTCCTTCGACGGCTTTGGAGAACGAAGGGACACCTGCAACGTCATTCTTATCTGTCAAATCAAAACATACACCACTGATTACAGAACAAAACCGAAAACTTTGACATCGATCGTTAACCATGCTAATAAAAGGTGTACCGCTGCTACGCTATGAACTGCGAATGAATTTGAATGCCCATCATAAGAAACAATATACGCGACACCCGAGATCTCCAAATGCTCCAGATTTCGTGTGCGGAGGTTCAAGTTTAACGGGGAGCGTCCACCCACTATGGAAACTGGACAGAATGAACGAGCTGCTTGAGGAGCTTTCGAGAGTATCAAAGAAGTGGTGAAGAAGACTAAGAACGTGGCTTCATGCTCATCTATTTGACTGCGGTGTTCTTCGTGCGATGACGTACGATCAGAAAACTGGACTTACCCAGAGCAGGATGAACACGCGATCAGCGTTTCGCGACGAGAAATCGAGAGGAGATTGCCCGGAGGGGCACAATTCACACAAGTGAAACCCCTCCGGAGTCCCGAGCTTCGTCGACGTACGAAGGCCAGAGACGTTGTCGCATGGGCGAAATAGTTGAAAATTAGGTGGGGTGTCGGGAAACCCAATGGACAAGCCAGGCTACGGCATTCTACGGGACGACAACACCAAGCCACGAAGTTGCTGCTTACGCGATGGTCAAAGCTCCTCGCGAAAGCTTAAACTGTTACTAACATGCTGTTCTCCATTCCCTCGAAAGAATTGCATGACACACTAGAGCTGCCACCGGACTTCCAAAGAGGATATTCCTTGACATAATGCGTATTCATAAAATAGAGTATTCTAGTAGCTATACATGTCCGTTTATAACCGTCCTTCAAATGCATATTACGATGCGACAGTACAGCATGTAAAAATTAAGACACTAACCTTTAGTTTAACTCATCTGCAGGATCTCATGAGAAAAAGTTTCAAAACGCTTTTTTAGGAGTTTTGTTATTAAAACATTAAACTAAAAAATAGGCTCTCTTCTTGTTCCTCAAGCTAGCAGAACTCAGTGAGACACTTTTCTCGCAATAGGGACATGTTTTGCGCCGGACGCTCAAACAAAACAGGCCAACAGGACACTAGCCAGTACAGTTGATCAGCACAAAGGAAGTGAACGGGCCCCAGCAATTACGGTTGACGCTCTTGCAGATAAGTTTGTACGTACACTGTACAACGGAATGAATGGCTGTGATTCTAACACAGCAGTAGAGAGAAGAACAACAACACAACATAACATCAACTAGCAACACTAGTGGACGCAGAATGTGAAGAGCATTCCAGTTGTCCTGATCAATGTTTGATACACAGCAATCCCTTCCATTCATCAACAAACAGTCCTGAACACTATGAGCCTGAATGGCTGCGGAAGAAACTTACGTCGGTAACGACGAGTTGCGGAGGGAAGAGCAGCTTGGAATGTTTTTCCAACATCACACGTGTAGATTTGTAGGTGTCATGCGCACATCTGAAATAACTATTAGTATTTTCAGCCCTACTGAATTGTATTGCTGCATTACATAAACTGTACGACCTATGCAATCTACGAACTATGCTATCTATCTATGCATTTTAGTTTCTCTGCTTCCAGAGGATGTTGCATTGAATGGTATACATTGCTTTGAACCCCATATTCAGTCATGTCCAACCCAATAGTACTTAGCAGCAAATGCTCCCTTTAAAGTTTTACTATATATGAGAAATTCTCAGCAGAAGTTCAAGTCCCGCCCAGTCATACTTCTACCAAAGCGTCACACCAAATGGGAGCACAATTGACCTTGAAGCTTTCACTCATCAGCCGTTTCTGCTACCAGCTACTCATATTGCTCCACATCAATCGCAGGTTTGTTTCTCTCCCAGGCCAATCAATCACTCTATCCTTCTGGTTGGTGAGAATGATGAAACAGTAGTTGGTCATCAGCTGACCTCCGTAGTCAAATTTGCATTTGACCTGCCAGATAGATCAACAAAAAATCGACATAAAAGAACATCCTTGTGGAGCATGTAAACTCTATAACAGGATCGAAGCTCAGCCTTGAGCAAATGTGCAAAGACAAAAATGGAAATTGCAGCTTACTGACTAACGCTGGCCTTTAGCCTTGTATCCTACATTCCGATACTAAAGCTGTCTAAGTATAAAAAAACACTGTAAGGTAAAGGTCCTTTTTGTTTAGCACGTCAAGAATGTGCCTAGCATTTCACGTCCTTAATTACGTGAGGTGAAGTTCGAGGCCCTGCTGCGACGGGTAGTACCACCTAGATGAATATGGCTGCCTCTACAAACATGTCACGGGATGAGTTGGGCTTCGAAACGAAGTGAAAATAATGGAGCAACAGACCATACTAAAGGGGTGGAAACAAGAAAACCCTTCCCTCTGCTCTCGATGCATCAAAGCTCTCCGCAAGTTATTTGTCATTGCGCACAAGTCAAATTGCAACACAATTTTCCACCCTCCTTTGAAATCGTACGCACAGCCATTAAATATTGGGACTTACACAGATTTTGCAGCGGTTCGAATTGGTTAGCTGGCTAGAATAAAACAGCAGCTGGCGATTCTAGAAGCAAGGTCGAACAGGAAGATAACAATGGGCCAATCCCTATTTGAGACACAACGTTGGATTTGAATGCATATTTGGCCCATGCGATTGCTTGCGATGCCCTACCGATGAACAAGTGTTTTAACCTTCACAGAGTCGGCCTCCCTCCAGAGCCAGAATTTTTTCCAACTCTGCAGTCCCGAAAGTACGATAATGCCAATGAAAGCAATCTACAAAGCACAGCTTCTTGCTTGCTAAACGCTTTCAAAGACGGGCTCCTAAATTCTGGTATCACTTCACTTCATTTGCCAACCCCAGAAGGAAAGGAGGCTAGATTGGGCTAGGTCTGGACCGAACAAACATTGACATGGGGTGAACATATGTAATAGGTGCGCCCCCTTTGACTTCATTACCAAACGCCAAAAACACATCGAGCTACTTTACAAAATATCGCACTTTTCACTAAGGTGCTGATAAAATTTCGAGAAAGAAGGGAACAGAAATAACACCTGCACGAAGATAACGTTCTACAATGTTGAAGACAGTTAAACAACAAAATAGTAAGAGCAAGAACAACTTTATGAGGAAAAATCTCACCGGTGAGTATGTAGGCCGCAGTCACCGATATGAATTACCCTTGGGCTTTTCGTAAATATCACACGAAATCGCTGAGGGAGGCATTGAACAGCAACCTAAAGTTGTACATATTTATGAAATAATAAAGAGAAATGGAGCACAAATCACAATCGGGAAGCAAAATACCTGAAGAAGGGACCAGTCCCAGTTGTAGTCGTCGTACTTGCAAAACAGCTGAAAATGTGAATATCTCAGGCAATCCTTATCAGCACCGCATATGTTACTAAATAAATGAAGCTACCAAGAAGAACTAACGATGTCGGAGAAATGAGTCACTTGCCTCAGAGCAGTTCTTCACCTTCAGCCATGACTCACGGCGGAATGCCATCCCCATGTTATGCTTTGAGCTGTACCATGGATGAGCTCCAAGTTTAGCAATATTGGTACCGTAGGCTGCGAATGACTTGAGATAGAATCCCAGAGAAATGATCTCGCACTTTTCGCAGTAGCTAAATTCGAATAAAAATTAATGAAAAAGAAAACTGAATGAATTAGCACAGTGAATAATCTAAGTGCCAGAATTTGAAAAACGTCTAATCGAAATAAAAAAGGCGTCAATATCTAAAAATTTCGTAACAAAAAGGACAAAATACTAATGGTAAGCATTACGTTTTTCTATTCTGTATGATATCCTTAAGCACGTGCAATGCGTCGGGGACAACATAGTGATCCTCTTCGAGGAGAAGAACCCATGCATCGTCAAGGCCGTATCGATCAAAAATTCCGTCGAAAACGTAGTTCATCTGAAACAGGGAACGTCTTAGGCATCTAGAAATCTATAAGGCGTCTCAAGCCAACTGTAACAGAACTCTAAAAGAGAAATCCGTGTTGAGAAATTAGCACACCTTCCACCACCAGTGATGTTTCACCTGCGTGAGCTTTGCAACTCTGTAGTTGCCATACTTGTCAGGATGCTCAGCATTTTTACAGTGCGATGACAAGGCCCTAAAACGGATAATTTGACAGAAGTGTGGGACTGTTTCACGCATGTGAGCAGGAACAGAAACAACGAAAAGAACTTACGCTGACTTTCCCATTTTTTCAGAGCAGTCGTTCGGATCTTGCCCAGGAAAAACATGAGGAAATATCTGCATATTGAATGGATAGTAGATTTGAAGTACCTGAAAAAGTTGGAGTATTGGACTCCTTCTCAAACCTGCAATGATAAAACACAAATAACGTCCTACATCTTGCAGACTGGCTTGGAAAACCCTAAGTTTCGATTTGATGAAGATATTAACTATAACTCTTCTTGGTGAAGTGTTGTTAATTGCTTCTAAAAGTTAGTCCCGGATAAGGCTAACCTTAAGTTGGTACTGATCGCATCGCTAGCCTAACTACTTGGGTATTCCTGTCATTGAAAACAATTTGGACTGAAACCAGAGCAAAGGTCTGCGAACATTCACTGCTGTCATCAATGTTATCGCTAGTTCTCAAAAGGGATCGAAGACACAACTAATGGTGGGTACTTGGACGTCTGCGTAAATCAATGTAAATAGTATCCAAAATCACGTAATCACTGTATCATAGAAAACGAATTCTACACTCAATCTCCACTCTAAGGAATGATGGATAAGGCTGAGGACCATGTAGAAAGAGGTGCTCTCAACTAAAAGAGTACACGTTCCTCAGTTTCTCCTTTTTAGAAGCAGTACTTCAGATGCAATTTCTATAAGACATCTAGCAAAAAAAAAAAAACTAAAGAAGAGAACAAGGCATCATAAAATGTCGTCGACGTCACTCGCATCGATGAAAGTGGCTAAACGTTATCGCAGAGTGACATATCGTTCCTAACCTATCTCCCATTAAAAAATAAATTTGAAAGCGAACTAAATTTTGGAGATAAGTTTTAGTACAACATCAGGCACCAGAACCAGTTCCAAACCAACGGAAAGTGGAAAATCTTCAATGTTGTGAATCCAAAACACAACAAATTCAACAAAATAAACCATACTTTCAGGTTTCTTGACATGGCAAAAGGCTCGCCTGAAGGTAGGCAAAACGAGCCTCCTTCAGGCGAATCCTTTGTCAACGAACTTTATCTAGGTTTATTTAATTTCGAACTTCAAGCTATCTCATACAGAGTTAGACGTCCATCCATCCCAAGGAAGTGTAGCAGCAACTGTTCGACCCCGAATCGTTCGACCCTAGTTAAATTTAAGGCAGATAAAAAGGTTGTCGACGACAAAGCCTGTCAAATTACATGGGTTGGCATAGGCGAAAAAGAAACCGATGCCGAAACTCATGCTTTTGACACTGCGGCACTAAAGGAAGTCATTGTCTCATCTGGGGAAGACGATCTTATGGCAGAGCTTGAGTCCGGTCGGGTAAATATACGCAGGCATCCTAAGGTCGTCAATAATCGAGACAAATCAAGACCCAGGATTATAAAAATAGGTCTAGCTAGCCAGCAACTGAGGGATAAGTTGCTTTTCCATATGCGCTCAGGGCGAAGGTCTCTGACACAATGCTATGTCCATTCATACGCACGCCCAGACTATACGAGGGAGGAAATTGAGTACGACCGTGCTCTTCGCATTAAAGCGGGCAAGCTAAATAGTCAAGAAGGTAAACTCACATATGTTGTGCGTGACTTAGCTATCCACAAGCTTAAATTCCCGCGCGAGCTCCCTGCTTCGGGGCGCATCGAAATTGCTCCAGGTTTAAGCCAAACCACTCGTCCATCAGTATCAGAATACGAGCACCCATCTACGGCTGGCGCTCATGTTGATATAACAAATCCGCAGCCCTCTAAAAGCAACGCCTAGGAAACGACTACAGCTGGCCCGTTACAAGTCAATCCTCACGAAAACGAATCTCCCTTCCTAAGTTCCATTAAGGACTGCTTTTTGCTAGCAAATGCGCGTTCTATTGTTAATAAAATCCCCGACCTAAATTTCCTCCTAAAACATAAACCATGCTGCTTCCTTATAACCGAGAGTTGGTGTAAACCCCACTCAATCCATAGTGCCACCCTCAGTCTTGATTCCGAGTATGATGTCCATCGGTGCGATCGTGTCGGTAACCGGAGAGGTGGAGGTGTGCTTGCAATAATTCGTAAAGATGTACAGCATCATGTGCAGACGTGTGTTGATTTCGATGGTCAGGTGCAAGCAATTGCCTTGCACATCTACAAAAACGATCTCAAAATCCTTCTTATTCTCGTATACCGGTCCCCTTATTCCGACTCTCAGGCCTTCACAAATCTTACTGAGTTTATGCGTGATCTCTGCAGTGGTTGGGATAGTCACATAGTTATAGCTGGAGATTTCAACCTTCCTCTCATCGATTGGAATAATATGTGCGTAAGAGAAGGTGGAGCAACTTACTGCTCCAGAGTTTTACTTGAGTTTGTCCGAAACTTTAACCTGTGTCAAGTTGTTAAGGAGCCTACTCATGGGCTAAATATTTTGGATATCGTTTTGACCTCAAACCCTTTACTGCTTCAAGACATTACTGTTGGGCCACCTTTTAGCACGTCAGACCACAAAAGCGTTATTTTCAAGCTTGTAAGTAATGTTCAACATGTTCAACCTCCATACCTCCCGTGTTACCGCAGACACTTTAGAAACTTCAAAAAGGCAAACTTTGAACAAATCAATTCTGCGCTTTCTCAAATAAACTGGCTCCACATAAACAACCTCTGTCATACTGTTGAGGACTTTTATTCCTACTATGTGCATACATGTCGAAAGTTGATTGAACAGTATGTCCCCATCTCGCTGCACATGGAGAACCTTGAAAAGTATCCGAAAAAAATATATCTCCTTAAATCCAAAGTTGACCTCCTGAGTTCAAACCCATCCTCCTATAAAAGGGCTATGAAGTACTCGCGCAAGCTAAAGCGTACTCTTATGCGTTTTGAGATTGAAAAAGAGAAAAAAATTGCACAACACAAAAATAATAAGAGATTTTACAGCTTTTGCAGAAAAAGATTAAAACTGTGTGAATCCATTCCTAGTCTGATTACGGCTGATGGTCGTGTTCTTAAAGATGATTGGGTCAAAGCTGAGGAATTTGCGAAATACTTTCAATCAACATACAAAAAGCCTACTCAGAGTAGCTACACACTACCGCTTAGGACTCGTGCAGAGCTGGATTGGGTTGATATACCTAGTAACGTTGTTTATAGCGTTCTCCGTAAACTTCCAAATAGAGTCTCCACGTCTCCGGATGACATCCCCTATATCTTCTTAAAGAATGCGGCCTTAGGTTTAACGTCTCCTCTAACTATTATGTTTAATAGAGTTTTACTTCAAGGCCAAGTGCCGCAACTATGGAAGGTTGGCCTAGTTCGTCCGATTTTTAAGAAAGGATCAAAAAACTCTGCTGCAAATTATAGACCAATTTGTTTGACTTGTTCAACTAGTAAAGTGTTGGAACGTATAATCTGTCACCAAATTGCACATTTCCTCAAGATAAACGATTTAATTCATCCAAACCAACATGGGTTCCTTTCTTCCCGATCAACGGTTTCTGCCCTCATATCTACGGTCCCGCTATGGCAAAGAGAGATTGATAATCGTAATTATGTCTCGGTTTGTTTTTTAGATTTGGCAAAGGCTTTTGATTCCGTTCAGATTTCGTTACTGCTAGAGAAACTTTTCGCCTATGGTATAAAAGGACAACTCCACAAATTTCTAAAAGCTTTTCTGGCAGATCGAGTCCAAATGGTCGTCATAAATAATTGCAAGTCCCAGTCTTATATCACGCCGAGTGGGGTTCCTCAAGGAACCTGCCTCGGCCCTCTACTTTTTTTGTTGTATATAAATGACATTTTTGATGCGCTACCTGACGGCTGTTCCTGCAGCTTGTTTGCTGATGACGCCAAAGTTTTCACTATTAACAACTGTGACAGACTTCAAGAATCTATTGACACATTAGTTAAGTGGGCCTCAATATGGGAACTCGACATCTCGATACAAAAAACGGCAGTTATGTTGATTGGAAAAAACCATCCATCCTACACCTTTAAAATTGATGGGAATCCCTTAGCGATCATTCATGAAGTACGCGATCTTGGAGTTTACTACTCAGACGAATTGAACTTTAAATGTCATATTGACCGCATTGTTTCCCGAGCAAATTCGATTGCAAATTTCATTCTAAGAGCGTTCAAAACCCGTGATATTACTGTTCTCTTCCGACTTTTCGTTATGTATGCTCGTCCCATACTTGAGTATTGCTCACCTGTGTGGTCACCCTATTGCCGATCAGATAGTGAATTGATAGAAGGTGTCCAAAAAAGTTTCACGTACCGTTGTTTTGCTCGCATCGGAAATATCAGAATTTCTTATGGGCAACGTCTTAAAAAGTTAGGAGCCCCCACGCTTGAACACCGACGAGTGGTAGCTGATTTTGGCCTGATGTACAAATTTATCTCAAGAGAAATATCTATTAAATTGACCGATCTCTTTGAATTATCCCAAGCTATCGGTACCACTCGTGGTCATGCATACCGAATCAGGCCAGATAAAACCAACACTCGGTCCTTTCAAGGAAGTTTCCTTGGTAGAGTCGTCCCACTGTGGAACAGTCTAGACTCTTCTTTTTTCCAGTGGAAAAAATCTTCTCTGTTTCAAATTCATCTGGCCAATTTCCTAGCACAAAACGAGAATTGGCACTCAAATTGGTACTCATAATTCCAATATCAAATATTCGATGCTCATTTAGCCGTTTTTTGTTAAGTAATATCAGCATTGGTATGTTTTTTCTTTTTCTTACGACTCCCTTCCTGATGTCAGTCATGTTCACATCTGCTGTTTTTGCTGCTCCGTGGTACCATGCACTGAGTTTTTTGGGTCGTGGCAGGCGAAATTGCAGGGAAGTCCCCTCTAATTCTTTTTTTTTCAAATTGCTAAACAAAATAAAATGTTTTGCAATCCTATACTCTTACAGAAGTAACGCGGCCTTCAAAGCAGTTCAGAGCAGTTCAATATGGCTTCCTCTCCTACACACTTCCTGCGCATCGTCTCGTCTATTAACAGCCGCGACCCTTCTTCTCTTGTTCTTGTTAACGGGCTATAGCTTTTTTTAGTCTTTTTTTAGTTCTTTCTGCAGTTGTTTCTAGGTGTTTTGTTAGATGTCTTTAGATGCTTTTAGCTGCAATAGCTCATTGTTATTGTCTTGTGTTCTTTTTCCGGCATCCCTTTACAGTTGGTTTCAATGCTGACCTAAATGTCTAATTCACTGTGTTTCTTGACAATCTCTACATCATTATTTTTTTTCTCTTGCTCCCCACTCTGTCACGCATTTATAGTGCCTCAGAGATGTATGGATGCTTTCTGAGATGGGTGCTGCCACTAAAGGACTATCACCACAAAAGATTTTCATAAGAATTTCATAGGCTTCAAAAAATCACACCACAAAAGATTTTCATCAAAATTTCATAGGCTTCAAAAAAGTTATTAAGTAATTATTATATTAAAATAAAATACAAATGATAGCCTTTGAAATCTCAATCTATTCAAACTTTCCCATTGATTCGTCTCGCCTACACGCCTCCTCCTCTCCCAGCCATCGCCTGGGGTACGTACTAGTTCAATGAGGTCCTTGAAATACAGGGCCCGCCCCGGTATGGCTCGGCCAGTTGCGTGCTGGGAGGGTCGTAGTTCTAGCGTTTCCGGCGACATTTCAGAGAGTTCAGCAATTCAGTTAATCCATAAATTAACTTTTTGTGTCAAATTATATATTGTCTGCCTTTTTAATGACTACCTCTCATTTTTTTTCTTTCTCTTCCTCAGTGACTTTACTTGACTTTACTTTCGTCCTACAGTGGCCCCTCTTATCTGAGAAAGCTCCTTGCCATCCATTTTTTTTGTTGCTTTCTTAGTGGTTATTAAATACTTTGTGTATGGGTTACATAGCCAATCTTATGCGTGTTCTGTTTTTTTTTACCCGGTTACAGAGTATGGTTATTGGCAATAAACGAATAACGAATCGACAGAAGGCTGGGTTATCCTTGCAGTGACCCCAATGAGGGATGTTCGCAACAGCCGTCTATACCTCCGCCTGGTTGGTCTCGTACCGCACGAGATCGAACGTGAAAACCCCTACATATCCTGCTGGGGGGAGGGGAGGGAAGAGGAGAGGTGGCATTCATTATGCGTGAACGACAACAGTTATAAAATTGAAAATAAATTATCATGCAAGGAAACGGTGGAGGACAACAGACCACTGCTTGAAGGGACACCGTATGCGTCTTTATAAGAGGTAACGACACCTTGTGTATGTTAGCTTAGCTTTTCTGCCGCTGCCCCGGCACATATCCGAGAGACCGTAGCTCCTCATATATCTAACACCCCGAAAGCTTCACCTCGCGTTGAAAGCTCGCATAGAAGTTTGTAGCAGTCTCAAAGGGTTCTTGTCACCGATGAATTAAGCACTCCCTTCTAATGCTTGAAAATTATACAAGTAGTAGGAAGTAGTTTCTCGAAGGCGTTCTTGGGCTGCTACCATGGGACAAAAATAAAATATAAAAATAAAATTAAAAATACAATAAAATAATCCAATTTAAAAATAAGCTACCAAAATTATAAACAAGTACGAACGCACCCTAGCAAACGTAATGTTGCGAATCATGTCGTTCACAGGTGTGACGTTAATATCGTGACTAAACACTAAAAGGGCTTCTTCGATGCCTTTCGTATTGCGAAGAGACTCGATTAAGTAAGCGAGGTAGTTTGGTCGATTGTGGACCTGAATAGGATATGAATAGCGAGATATGTTTGAGATGAAGCAAATCTAGCTTGACTGAACTGACCTGTACAACAATAACCACTTTCACATCCTCAATAGGTCCAAACTTCGCCAGATTTAACACTTCGAAATTCTCGTTCAAAAAGTCCACAGAGCGAACTATCTCCTCTCCGGAAATGGTCATATTTCCATTCGCATCTGTAAATCAGCTATAAGCCACCATACAGCTGTATACGCCTCTCAAATCGTACATCCCACGAGGGTATAGCGTAAACAGGCAGCTACGATCCCACATTTCGAAACCAAATAGTAGAGCTAGGGAAGAAATGGATGATATCGACAAAAAATACGTTGATCCAGCTAAGAGCATATGACTACTAATGGCATTACCCAACAACTGTCCAAGGAAATTTAATGGATACATGGTGCGGAAAACGATCCTTTAGTTCCCATGCCCTGATACAGCACCAAAAATTCAATAACACCGCCAAGTGGTGTGCTTTTCAGGCAATAAATATGGATTATGGAATTGACGAAGTTTAGGAAAGATTAGACACTTCGAGGAGAGAGAAAGAGCTCACTGTGAAATGGCCACAGTGAGAGATCGTGCTCACTTCCGTAGTCAGCGATCGAATCGTTGACTAGATCTGCTTCCAGTTCCTTTGTTGATTGAATAATGACGTCAGGAAGAGCAGGAAAAGAAGGAGACTCGGATAGTATGCTATCTGTGGACGGTCCTCTCATGATGACGACAAACAGTCCGAACTGAAAATAATCGGGCTTAGCAAGATGTGGAGAAGCTGAAATGCTTTCACATGCAGATCAAAGTTTTAAATATGAAACGGCATCGGCATTTGGTCCGACATCGGCACAAGTTCCCGCATCAGTAGTTTCTATAGTACCTCCGGGGTCATGAATTGGTACGAGGCTTTTCTAGGAAGGAAGAGTACTGACTTGTTTACAGACTAGTAGCCTTAGTCTATCGAGTAGGTCGGATACGCACTTAAAGCTACCCCATGACGTCCTGTTGAGGTGAAAAGCATGACGTATGCCAAGACTGATTAACGCTGGCTGTCTTTTACCCATCATTAAAGCTCTAATAGAACTGAACAAACAAAAGGAATAAAAGACAGACTGATTAAATCGAAGCAGCCAATATGGCGGAACTTCAGCAACCGGAGCATATTTGCAAAATTCACGGTACAGTGCGACAGAATAGCGAAAGGTACAGTACACTCGTGATGTAACTACGCACGAAGCATTCGTCACGTTCCCCAGTGCCGATCTGTCCTTCATAAAAGGACGATTATATTGTGTTGTAGATTTCAAAGGAAGTTATTGAAAATCTATGCAGGACTCTAGTCAGGTCAGAAACCTTCACACTAGTTGCTAAGTCCGAAGAGAGAAGGCTACAGTCGACTCTAGTGAAGAATAAAAACACAAAGGTCACCTCTACGGGAATATGGGATGCTGTGAAGAAAGTCTGAATGCGCGTTTGACGTGCAGCGACAACTCGAAAGACTAGTCGGTGCTGCGTGGTTTCAAAACAAGCTCAGCATTTTCCATCAACGCCCTAAAGATTGAATACTGTGAAGACCTGGACACTAATGGAGCTCCAAAATCGATTTGATGTCGGCGAGAAAGCCAGCGCTCGTCTCGACTACTGCACCTAATCTAATATATTATCAAATTATTCTATTCAAAGGCGCGTGGAGCACAGTCAGACAGAAGCGGCAGCAGTTGTCGCACGCAGTCGTATGGGAGGAGTCAGGAATCGTGGGTTGAGGGGCTATCCCATTTCACTAGTGCAGAGTCTGTGACACGACGTACCTTCCAGACACTGGTCCACTCTTCAATAAGCTCATGGAGCTGTCAAATCCTTTGGTGTTATTCTTTCCCCGGAGCTTTACTTACCACATACTTTTTCACAATACCTGTGCAAAACCTTTTATGCTTCTTTGCTAATATTCCTAGGTTCTCTATTTCTTTGTTTTTTTTTTCTGATCGAGCATGCTTTCGTGCTTAGATATACCTCACATTCTTGTGTCGGTTCGGCGACATCCAGTTTCCAAATCATGGATCGAGATGAGCCTCGTAATGTGTGTTCTTTGGGTACGCAGCCAAGTTTAGATGGCGCTTCGACTTATTCGTTATAGCTTTATCAGTACCAGCAAGGATCAGTCTGATGTTCTTCTAGAGGATTCGGAGGTGTGGCATGGCACGCACCAGCCTTGATTATAGTCGTTTAAGATCTAGACTGTGTTTCGGTAATCCACTCTGCTTCAGGAGCCGGTGTCGCAACCAGGACCCGGAAATGTGTGCACAGTTGCGTGTGTGTAAGTAGGCAATGGTGCGTAATCGCGGATCGCATCGCTAGCTGGTGCTCATCGTCGTGCGAAACAGCGCGACGCGATTAGCCACATCGCGCCGCTGGAATCGCGTCGCCCGGCGATGGAAGTATAAACGGGGCCTAACAAGGGAAGGGTCTGAGGATTATATCTGAACGGTGGGAGCGAGTCATATAGGGAGAATCCTCACCCTTCAATTAGTATCGAAATGTGTTTATTTTTTGCCAAGTCGTTAAACCCAAGGAGTAGGGGGTCCTTGAAATTACAATTGAATCAACACCTCACGAGCACTGAGGGGTCTCTTGTACGCTCGCGACGCCACTGCCGGCAAGCGACTCGGGGCGCAGTGAGTGACGCCGTCGCTTCATGCCAGGAAGGTCGGAGTTTGGTTCTTGTGCGCTGCTACATTATTGCATTTCGACTGAGTGGTTCAGATTTTGGGGATTCTTAGGTCTACACCATTTTCAGACGTTTTATGCTTAATTTTCCAGCTGAATGCTGTGGTATTCAACATGATGATGTAGAAATGTTTAACATCAGTGATACTCAGGTGCAAAGTGCATGAAGAACCATTGGGCACAATACGCGCAACGTATAAATCTCCCATGAATTCCGCGGTTCCCGCAAATTAACCAAAACGGCATCTATACACTCTTTCCCTCATGTCTGCCTGTCACCTGGAAATCAGAGGTCTGTTGAACGATTTCTACAACCTCACACCTACAATGCCCGCCGATGGTCGAGTGGTGATCCACCTGCTCCCGCTGAAGTGTGGCCCACCTTTAGACAAGGGACCTTCGAGGGAAGAAATCAAGCTGGCCGAATGGACACTCAGCATACTAAAGGACTTCGAAGCACATCAACTTGAAGATCACGAAAGCGTTATGGTTAAAAAATTCGGTGAGTAATAAAACAAGTCGCAAGAAAGGTACTCTCAACAGAGTACAGCTAGAAAATGCGCAGAAAACGTCCGAAAATGGTATAGACTCCAAATCTCAACCAGTCAGTCGAAATGCAAAAGTGCAGGAGTGCACAAAAACCATAACCCCGACCTTCTGCGCATGAAGCAAGTCCACTTCCACTGCGCTCCGAGTCGCTTTCCGGCACAGGCATCGCGGGCGTACAAAACCCCCAAACTCGAGATGCGCTGTATTCCATTGTGACTTCAAGGACCCCCTACTCCTTGGGTTTAACGAGTTGGCAAAAAAGAAACACATTTTATACTGAGGGGTGAGGATTCTCCCTATATGACTCGCTCCCCCTGTTCAGACATACGCTTCAGACTCTTCCCTTGTTAGGCTTGAGTGTTACCGAAGCAGATCAAGCCCTCTATTCATCTGTGCTGGTGCGGAACTCATCTGTGGAGTCAGCAGGGTGCTACCAGTAAAATAAACATCATGGTGGGACCGATCAAGTGCACGGAGAATTCGTTCCATATGGCACACAAGATATTATTTTACGTTTTAACATTGGAGAAGAGGATATTTAAATAATGCATTGACATTGGAGGAGCTTTGTAAAAGAAATACGGTGAGGATGCTAAACAGTCGCGCCGTGAATTATCTGTAGGTCAGCCAAGGCGAAAATCCATGTGTTAAACTAAAGGAGGAAAGATCGGTTGATCATGCTGCCATATGATATTCAAGAGTCAGTGTGTGTATCCCCAACCTACTACTTTGCTTCGTGCGGACGTTCACACAGGAAAATTTGGAGCATCCTCATAAACCACATCCGCACACTTCAAGCACGTAACATAACGCCGCTTTGTTACACATTAGGCGCGTGTGGCAGAGTCGAGGGAGTATTGGCTCTCGTGTGCACTGTAAATCGTGGGATCCCCTCCCTGGGTAACCAAACCTATTCTGTCGGGTCAGTTAGTTGGTGCTAGACTTGCCCTGCGATATAACACTGGAGTTTCCGCCCACTCGTTACAGAAAATCATTCCATGGTCGAGACGTACGCATTCATTTCCCCTTGGATATCCCACAATTTGAATGCAGGGTGCGTCCGTCCGACTGCGAGAGTCGACTGCGCCAACCTTTAGTATTTATCATTTTGCTGTACAAATGGCATTATAGCAATCCTATGATTAAACCTGGGAGGGGAGTTGGAGAGGGTGATGGCTGTCGCGTGCATCCGATACCAGGTTCCTGGTCCGGATTTCCCCTCCAGGCCAACTAAGCCTTCCACCCTTGCGTAGTTTGTGAATTGGCACCAGACTTGTCTGCGAAAGGGCCAGTTCACGCTCTACGAGGAAGCTAATTCGCTCGGTCAAAACATATGTATCGGTTATTGTCGGAAATTCGCTCAGGGTTGGTCGATTCGTATGCCTTGCACGGGATCCAGTCGCTCTCGTCGCTGCCGTCACGGACTAGGAATAGGTCCAAAGAGAACACACTGACTTCTTCATCGGCTTGCCACCGTAATTCATTGTAAAACGCCAAATACGCGTGCAAACTGCCTCTACGACATCCCGTAGAGGTAGAATACATGGCGCATCCCAAAAGGAATTGGTTAACGCCGTTCCTTATTATTTATACAATGATTAGACCTGAGATAGAGAATTACTCAGGAATGGATTATCAACGAACGGTTTTGAGCAACTAAGAAGCAAAACGTATTCATGGGCACTGTATAACAGAACACGAAAAGCATTTTTTTACCATCAAACTATAGTACTTTCAAAAAATTGTTTCGTTAGCATATGGGTTCCAAGCATGAGCTGCCTCACTATTGTTTATTTGACCATCGTATTCAGGGTTTCACGTACGTGGTAGCGCAATGGGAGGAGGCGCTGGCTGTCGCTTACGCCAGATTGCAAGTTCTTGGCTTTTTTCTTCGGTTCGGGTTTCCTGCCTATGCCAAAAAGCCTTCCATTTTTCCGGGATCGGTGAATTGGTAGCAGACTTGTCTGAGAAGGATAAAACGCTGACCTGACCATCGCAAGTCATCGCATAGACCAAAAACGCAATGAAATGGCTTCCACGAGATGCCGTCGAAGCGGAATGTGTGCATCCCAAACGGGATCGATTAACGCCAAACTTTGCCTCTATTTGGCCTTTAAAAGTTAGTAGTTGCTAGCAGCTATTGTTGATAGCAACAGCACTGCATTGCACTTCTTTTGTTGTCAATTACACAAGCACGTGAACATAGTCGTGTAATAAATAAAGGATAAAAAAGCAATAGAAAGGGCAAACACTACATCCGCCCGTTAATATAATACATGAATACCTTGGTTTACCATACGACGGAAGATGGAAAGGAAAGGAACGATGGGAAAAGGAACGAACCAGACATATTGAGATGATGATGTTCAGAACTCGTTGGCCACGGCGATGAAGCATCTCACGTCACGCGCACGTCTGTCCGGCCAAACGATGCCTTCCTCCCTGATTCGATGGAGTGAATCGGACTGAAAAATTGAAGTGCAGCTCTTCTATGCTTCTATTCAAGGCAGTGAACGGGAGTGCTTGTTTGTCGAAACGTCTGTACGAGTACGAGTACACGAACGAAAGCACACTTGCAGAAGACTGCACTGGGAATATCTGCCGCTGGAGGTCATCTTGAAGGAAAAGGCAGAGTTCAAGACAACCATTGGTGAGCCACAAAACGATTTCATCAATCGAAAAACAAGATAAGAGTGCAGTAAGTCAACACCGAACGTCTGGCGAATGGAAATGCCGACGTCTGCTGGACAGGTAGGGGAGAGTACAGCTGTGACAGCACTTGACAGAGGACATTGGAAACGACGAGTGATGTCCTTGGCGCTTGAAATATCACACGGAAACGAGAACTCGACGGCACCTAGCGGAAACGAGCGACCTCGACAAAAGAACTGCGAAGGAAGACCGCGCGCCGCACGCGACGTCGCGAACGCGGCAACGGAACCCATGAACGTCTGGAGCCGGATTCATCAACGACTTACAGCGTTTTAACAAAGAAAATACAGCCGAAATGCGCGATAGCGCGGCTTATCAAGCGATATGGTGAACACAACAACGCGCCCTCAAGGATTTCGGCTGTATTTTCTCTGTTAAATTGCTGTAAGTCGTTGACAGATCCGACTCCTGATGTGGCCTAGCTCAGTTCACCACTGGGGTAGAACACACCAGTGATGTGTAGAATTTTTGACATTGTGCAACACAGAACGTCACATGGAGCTGTCTTACATGGTGACCCCTCCCCCAAACTGTTTTGCGCCGCCGGCCACCCTCGTTTTGAATGCGGGACGTGGCTCTGTATACTTTACGTGGAAGTGTGGACGCAATGCGGATACCGAGTCCTCGATTCGAAGCGAACCCGCACTTAATATCACACACCATTTGCTAGGGCTATCGAGGATACCTTGGGTGTCAACTTGTAGCACAGCCGTAAATACTACGGAACTGTCCTCTCCAATAATAACTCCTCTAGAGAGGATGCGACTCTCGTATCATCGTTGTCTTCTTCCGGGATCCGGTCAAATTGCGATTACATCACCAAAAATCAGACACGGTCTAAACGAGAGCCCGGCTTTCTTGCGAGCCAGATGCGATAATTATCGGCGTATAATTATCGAAAATCAAGGGCGGCCAAACACAACTGAAAGCAGAAAGGTCGCGAGGAAGTCAAAAACACCTTTCTGCTAGGTCCAGCGATTTTTGGAGGATTAGGGTGGTTGTAAAACAAGTGAGGGTCTGACAGACCCCACTGGTTGAGCGCGATTATTGAGAGAAAGCAGACTTAAACGATGGAAACAGCCGTTTAATCAGCGCCACATAGAGAAAAAACGTCTAAAATTAGATTAAATTGTTCCGATTAGTGCCTACCTGTCTGTGAGTTTCTAGGGGTCTCTTTAAAGCCTCTTTTGCTGCAAGTCATTCGAAGGTCCACATTCGGACTGATCTCTCATTTCGTTTCTAGGTCGACTCGAACCACCACCAACCACTCATATAAGACATAGGGACAAAATGTGTGGTAATCTGAAGCTGTAAAATTCGAAGACTACGAATGACAGTGATCCAATACTTCTTGCATGGCGACTCGTCCACATGCCTTTCAGGGTTCGCCATGTAAAGGCTGAATGGACCCTAGATCAAAGATAGAGAATATGTTGAAAAATAAATCGTCGTAGGAAATATATTGAAAAGCATAGCCCTACTTGTGTTTTTTTTTAAATCGGATATCCGGATGGTTTCATTTGGGAAAACCCATGTGAAGCACTATAATGTCGCTTTCACCTCCGATGATTTCAAACGCCATAATTTATCAGATTAAAAAACCGATCTCCTAATATTTTTCACATATGCGGAGCAGTGGTGCATGTTATAGTCTTTAGTTTGACTGGAAAGGTGCTCGCTGAGCCGTGCTGTGATCTTTTAAATTTTTTACTATTTGCTTAATTTTATAATTAGTTATTTATGAATATTTTTGAGTCTCGAGAGCTGACCAACCTTACTTAAAACCTAATATAAGATGCACACGTGTGCTACGCCATCCCCAGCTATGCAAACAAATGGCAGAGGATTTTTTTTTGTGTGCGAGTGTGTTATTTTGTCGAACTGTCATCCTTTTCTAACAATTTACACACCCCGAGCTTATTGAATACCCACTCGTCCACCATTTTCATGCCGAACTGGACGCTTTCCAAATCAAAATTGGACACATGCTAGCCTAAAACTTTTGAAATCAAAGTGAACTCTTCCACATTGAAATGAGCTTTTCCTACGTTACACTAGAGACTATCCAAAAAGTTTAGAATATTTTTTTTGTTCAAGGAAAATTTTAGCATTACCTTCTTTAAAGTTTCAATTCGTCTACTCAATAAGTGAACAGATTGACTGAATTTTCATATATTTTTTTATTTTATGAGAAAAAATAATGTTTTAAGCTCTACAGAGCTGGAAGGCGGCCATTTTTTAGTGCCGAAAGAAGAGATCCGCTTTCTTCCAAGATCTCGCGATTTTTACTCGAGTGATAAAAAATTTATTTTTGCACAGAGTCTAACATCTGGTAAGGATGTAACAAAAACAACTGTAACACACTCTTGCATATCCTCACTTCGATGGTTCATTTGAGTGGCATTTACATTATCAATCAAATAGAAGTTGCTGCGAACTTTTTGAGTGCACGGCGCGATCTGGTCTTTTAATGAGCTATATGTTTGTTTCTTTTCAATAAGAGTTTTATTTTTTGTCTAAAAATAAAAATTTTATAAAACTAATACACTTATTGGGGCAGGTAAACTAAAAAAAATTCAAGGAAAGTTACACCAAATTTTCCTTGAACAAAAAATTATTCTAGCCATCTTACTCAAGCTGTAGTTTAATCTATCTAAGGGTCTTTCCAATTTGGAAGAGTTCACTTCGATTTCAAAGGTCTTAAAGCTAGCTTAGAAGTAGGTCCAATTTGATATGAAAAGCGTCCAATTCGACGTGAAAATGGCGTATAAGCACCTGTCCCTGCTCCAGGAAATCTCTATCCTCTCTTTCTATCTCTTTCCACCGCCCCTTTCCAAGAAAGAAGGGACAAGAGTACTCACTACAGCAAGTGGCTCCAATACCGCAGTAGAAGTTCATTGGGTGGGCGCATGACTGGAACTGGTTTCACTGCGTCATCGTCCGTTTTTCTTCTTTTATGGCCTCTCGTAATAATGTCCCAAGACGGTTTTATGGCTTTGTCTAGGAAAGACAAGGCAGTAGGGAATGAACAGGTCTGTCGGCGCAACTTAAGGATACTGTGATGTCCCCATGAGGGACTAGAAAGGCCTCTGAGCAATATGACGACATTTCCGAAGACAATAGACTTCCTGTTCCCTTGCTGAAGGTAATCCAGAGAAGGCTAGAAGGTTAAAGATAAACAGTGGAAGACGAGTTCTCAGGAACATACTCGCAATAGCTCATAACGAGATCATGGGTAGCATCCATAGAGATGAGTGAGACCGATGCTAGCCTGAGGGATTTCTCCCGTGAAGTCACTATGCAACCATAAGCAACTCGTTAGGTCGACCAAAATGTATTCGTTTGAGAAATAGCTGCTTCATGAACGTGGTCTCAGCAAACTGCTTGAGGCACGCGAACACGCAGTCAGAAAGCGTACAGCATATTCTGAACCAAGAGGTCTTAATTTAAAATCAATGTCAAGTCAGAGAGGTAGCGGAAAAAGCATAAACACGACACGAAACGAATGCAGTGTTCGAGAAACCATTTCCTGCGTGATACCCAACCCTGCCAATAAGAAAAATGCCATTGTCGCTGCGCAACAAAGCACCCCGGTGAAAGCGTCTTGGTATGTTTCTCAGAAAGGCAATCTACTTACTACAGTGAAAAATTCAAGAAGTACAAAAGGAGACGCACTATTGATTCGATTCCGCAGTTCGGCTCTATATTGGCCTAGTAAGTTCGCCTGAGTTGATCACGTGTGTACAGACATCGCTGGTCATAGAAGTGAGAAAAGATGGGAAAAGGATCAAGCCGGTGATGATTAACCACTCCTAGATGCACTCTACCCACATAGTCATATAGTGGAGTCACATGAAATGGGAACGTGACTTTTTCGGTGAAATGTGGTATTCACACGTGGTATTCAAATCAAGAGCGAGTGTAGACCAGTCCGAGAAGGTGCCGGTTGTCGCGTCCACTCGATACCAGGTTGTTGGTTCGGATTTCCCGCCCAAGCCTTCCATCCTTCCGGATTTGGTGAATTGATAGCCCTGGGAGCGATAAAGCGCTGACTTGTTCATCGGCTGGCCACCGCAAGTCATTGTATGGCCAAATACGCATTCAACTCACATCCACGACATCCCGTAGAAGTAGAACGCGTGGCGCATCCCAAAGCGGATTGAATAGCGCCGTCCTTTGTCCTTATCCTTTAATCAAAACAAGTATCGAATGCTGAAATGTTCAGTGTTTCATCGTTTTCGGATAATCTCTCGAAGGAATGTAAGGTGTAAGGAAGATATGAACCTAAACTATGGTTGATCTCCTGTGTACCACTGCTACGGTAGCTTGGCACCATCTGCCGAGTAGCTCATACAAGAATAGGAAATAAAGGGTGAAGGCCAACGTTGTTTAGTAACTTTAGAAGTGTGCCACATATCCGCTTCTGCTTACTGCTGAGGAGGCAATTTTAATGCATCTTTGAACTATACAATGAATTGGTCCAAAAGGGCAGTGGATCGCCCTTTGCAGAGGAGTCTGCTAGCAGTTCGCCGATCCAGGAGGATGGAAAGCTCATTTAGCCTGAATGAGACCCACACCATAAACCTTGGGGCTGCGCAATTCGTCGGTGCCCCCACCGATTGCTTTACTGCCCTCGAGCCTTACACATGCACCTTGAAAAGGGTCTGAAGGCGGATGGCAGTTGCGTAGTTACTCGGATGCATTCGGATGTCTACTGGAGGGGAGTTAAAGGTGAGCAATGCTGGCAGTGAGTAGAACCAATGCAGGCAAGCACGTACACACAGAGATGCTATCAGACGCACTGTCACATGAGCGATCGAGCGAGGGAACGAGATCGAAATCTCGATTAGCTTTGACGGCGCGGCTTACACCGAGATACCTGCACATTTGAAGGACAGCTGCGGCCACGACGTAAAGGGTGAAAACGTTGTGAGATGGACTATGGAAGGAGAGATGAAATTCACCAGACTGTCTGTACCCGCCATGCGTTGCAAGTTTTCGTTGGAAGTGGTAACCAAGGGTGATCGTTCTGCTCGACAACTTAAGCAGACAAGTGAGTGCAGAATTCCGTAGCTGAAAGCGAAGAAAACAGACCAATATATTTCATATGCGTCCGAGGAATCATCAGAAGAGAGGAGGCGCTTCCTGTACCTCTGTGGTGTTGACATTATGGCTTCATTAGAATTTCAGAGCAGTTTTCTTTTCAAATAAAGGTGCGCACTATGCTTACTGCAAAGGATTTTTTATATCTCAGCTAAATACTTGGTGTGCTCTGTGTAGCACATTTGGAAACGGCGCTGATTCTCGCGCGGTTCGGGGATGAGGCCTAGGCCAATCAAGTGCTTCATCCCCTCCCGGCCCATGAGCTGATACCTTGCACTCAAATTGCCTTCATGATGTCTCGAAGAAGTAGCATGGTAGGAGCATCCCAGGAAAGGAATGACCAATTGTTACTCTTTCTCGTTTATTCCAATTAGCGGTGTTGTTGGCTAAAAATTCCATTTCCTAGAAGAATGTGGCCTCGAGGCACCAGAAAACGTGGGTGAAATGGACCTTAGCTCCACAACCACCCACCCAATCCACTGAAAATTGCTTAAGATCAGCGAATTTAAGCAGCAGACATTACGCAATTTCACGAAGATAATGGTAGAATTTCATATTCATATGTACCTATAGGACCCATCGGAATGGTCTTGATACAGTTATACAAACAATTTCTTCAAACAGGGTTTGGGAACAACATCGCATTTCGCTTGAAGTCGTTGCAGAAATAATTGTTTGCACTTTGGAATACATGAAAATGGGCTGTGGAAAGGAATGGGCTGCAAAGTCAATAAATTTGACCGTATCTAATCCAATTTATTGCTTCCAGTCCATTAAAAAAGCAAAACGGTAATGAGAGACATGGGAGAGAAGTCAACTTCTAGGACGTACAAAAATTCCACAAAAATTAGCCCTGAAGTCTCTATATAACTCCTATTTACGTTTAAGAAATTGCTCTACTTCAGATGCTTGGGTGTTCCCGCAGAAAGGCTGTGGCAACAAGACGTGGCATCAATACCCTGGCAATAAAATCGCTGAGGGCGCTAGAGCTGCTTAATGGGTCGGCGAACGGAGAAAAGGCGTTCCTTCGACTGCCAGAAGGTGGTTTACACAAAACAGGAGGGAGAGTTTGGTCTCGCCGAGTCGTTCCTCTGCACAACCGGTTACAGCAACGACAACTGAGCGCAGGTGCTTGTAAACGAGAAACGGACACAGTGCTCTGGAAAGGTGGCTTCCGACTGAAAAATCAGTTCTTGAACGAGAATAGGAAAGGAGCTTGTTGAAGGTGGGTGAAGGCTGTCTGCGGAAAAGTAGGGTAGCAATCACCAGCACATTACCAATGCTGCCCGTCTACTCATTGAAGGTCACCTGCTAATGGTCGCCGACTGCTATCTACTAATATATGTAAGGAGCACATGTTTAGTAACCGAACTGCCTCAAGACGACTAAATCCTGCGATGCTCATACCACCAGGTAGTCTATCTCGGTCTCAGATCACGTAGGTCGACACGGTAAACAAGTGCTGAAGTTTTAAATGAAGGCAATGACGTCGCTCGACTATGATGTGACCTTGATAAGCTGTTGGCAGATTGTTAACGGCCTTATTCCGGCCTTATTTGTTTCGGCACTTTGCCTCCTTCAGAGACTGGAAACATCGTAAATTTTCATCAAATATTAACTCCAAGTCGGATGGTCCCAGGGTGAAGTCATCCATGTTGCTTCCAGCTATGGGCAAACGGTGGCTCACGACGACGACGGCAACCACCTGTCAGTTCAGTCGCCCTCTTCAACTCCCTTCACTGATCGTGTTTCTGGTTTCCTTAAGAAAGCTACCCTGTAGGATGAAATGATGTTTGGGAGAGTGGCGTAGTGAATATTTCCAGGCTCCGAAGAAGGCATCGTTGTCGCAAGTCAGCCCTAATAAGGCCGCTAACAAACTTGGCCAAAAGCTTACCAAGGTCACATCGTAGTTGAATGACGTCATGCTAAGATTTATGAAAAGTCGAACCTGGTAACATTCCAGGGTGAAACAGTTAACTCGAGAGCACCTCGTAGAAGAAAGGAAGTCAAGCTTTGCTTGGAGGAAATCGGTATGGGTTGGCTTCAATAAGTCCCTTGATGGTATGCGATAGACATTCAACCTTGCAGGATCGCGAAGATGATTTGAATACGGATTTCGTCTACACAACGGCTCATGGTGGCCAGCCGTGAGTCGTTGTATAGGCCTTTCTGTTTCTTTTCTTTAATTCTAAACGAATCTTTGTTTTATGCTCTCCAGACAAGTGTGATACTAATTCAGCAAACCCAGAGGAGTGCATAGCTTCTTTGGTCTGGAAGAGACCCGGGCTTAAGCCACGTTTCGGGATGCGGAATACACGATGCGACCACAATGTGTGGCAACCCGCTCTCGAATAAATGATTGGGAAAACTACAAAGACAGAATGGCCATGCCACTTATCGAGTGGCTTATTCTTTGAAACGTACAGTTCAGCCTTCAAGAAACCTTGGCATAACATAGTGACTCTATAGGTGAGCTTCGTTCAGCTGTCGATCAAGGTTGTCATGAGCGTTGTTACGGCTGATGTTTCGGATGGTCCCTAGAACCGAAACTCATTCAGCTAGAAAAGGTGTTTGGAAATCTTTGCAGAAATGTTTCCGACTTCTCCAGGCTAGAAAGAATATGATGACATCAAAACCGCTGTAGTAAAGCTGAATACAATTTTGGTCCACAGCTGTACGAAACTTATTCTGAAGAAGCATTTTTTATTTATCTATTCATTTCCAGAGGGGGCGCATCTTTTTGCGTATGGAGATGTATAAAGATAGTGTTTTGTACTTTCCCGACTAATTTCGTTGTTTTGTGCGGAAGGGCGTGCAGATCTAGAGCAGCGATCCTATTAAAAGCAATAGAGCGTAGGGTTGCTCTTAAGCTGTTTTTGCCATAGACGCAAGCAAAAGTGGGAGACCACAAGATATTCGAATTAAAGAACGCTTAACTAGTAAACAGCGTGGTAACGAACTAACCTCGCTTGATAATCATTGAGTTGAAGAGCAAAATGTTAACGGAGAGCTCGAAAGCAGTTTCACAATAATGCCAAGGTTCCAAGACGAGTAACATGAAGACTACTAAAGGATAGAGCCTTCAAGATAGCAATGCTACCAGAGCAATGCTTCCTAACGCTTATCTTAGACATCTAACAGGTGGAAGTGTCAGCCACCTAAGCGCTTTCAACTTTCATGCTGGCCTTGAAGTCATTGAAGGTCAGCAGAGCGTCAGACTATTTTGACAGCTTCACTGCTTAGCAGACGACCAAAACCATCAGACCACAAGACTGTTTGAGAAATGAACAACTTCTAATGTCTAAATTCCCGAAACATTTTGAAGGCCAGTCCATGGAAAACACTCTTATGTTTCCAGGGAACTAGAAAGTACAATATACAGCTAAAAAAGATTTTAATTTGGTGGAACTTGACTGATTTCCGTGAGATAAAATGTGACCCAAACAAGCTTAAATACTGCTCCAACGAGCGGAATACCAATATGGTATGCCGTCTAGACGCAGTACATTTATTTAGGCCATAGAACGGCACAGGGACATCAAGGTTCTTTCTCAACAAGACCTTGAATGTAAATTTTCGATTTAATAGGCGGCGACAACGCTTCCCCGCCACATCTTTGGAGTTGCGGAAAACATATCCGAAGGAAGTTCAAACGGAACCTGAATTCTCCTAAGTGGGGCGCGTGACAGCCTTCTCGCAATTACAACATGACTCGGAAAATGTGAAACAAATATATTATACATGAAGAAAAGAATAATAAAGATGTAAAGACTATATTTGCTTTATTTTTACTCAGCAAGCAAAACAAACCTACATAATAGAGAAATAAAAGATTCGTTCCGCCACTATGTGCGTTATTTTCCTCCTGTGGCTCTTCAGTGAAGAAGAGCAGCATATTTCAAGATATCTTTTCAATCTGTCAACATGGAAAAAGAATCGCCCTATTTTATGAACATGAAAGTAGAAGGAAAGTCGGACGAACAAAGATGGAAATGAAGGAAAGAAAGACTACGTAAACCGTTAGATACAATTTGAGAAGATTGAGTGAAAGAGTGGAGATGGGTGAGTGGTAGAAAACAAGGGAATTAAGTAAACAATGAGATATGTGTATCAAATGCTCCGTCACGCCTATCGGTGTGCCTCGCACTTGCGCGCTTCGCACGATGTTGCAGTATCACTAAGCTAAGGACAATCACATCGAGCTAGCTGCTCTACTTGTACAGCTTTTTCCCTACCTAGGAGTACAAAAGGCTCGCAGTACATACAATGATATGGCGATCTATTGGTTCCTCACTACTGATCATCCCTTAGTGAAACGGTTCCTCATTACTGGTACTGGTCTCCCTCAATAATTCACTCTTAGAGGACGACGTCTTCGGCACGTCTACCTGAATCCCCAAACACGTTGAGCGACGCCTCTGCACGTCTTCTGAGTCCCCTGGCACGTAGAATACGTCTGGGTATTTTCCGCTATTTTCGCGACCCGTAATATGATCAATATCGATTAATGGCGATCGATACTTCTAAAACAAACTTCAGATTCGTGTTGTGCGACCTCGGCTACCCCCAGGGCTGAAGTTTCCAGGCAGGGGGAAGACATCTGGGTATTTTCGCTATTTTCGTGCCGTAATTTTCCTCCCATTTCTCTCTCCCTCCGCCCACCCTATTTTCCCCTCATTCCCCCTTGATTTTCCCCCTATTTTATGACTAATTTCTGCGGCGGCGCCGATCGATAGAATGACTCAACGCTTAGCGCGTTATTACATAGTAATTTCCCCTCAGTATGTAGAAAATAGTGTGAAAATGTGAAAATTGTGACTAAAAGTGCTTAACTCAAAGGTTATTATATCGCTGTTGTTATTATTCATCACCCAAAAGCAATAATTTAATTTGTTTAATTTTAGCCTATTTTATGGAAGCCGTGCAAATTCAGGCGCTATTTTTGTGCATAAAATCTCTTTTTTCCATTGAAATAATAATACCGCCCTCTGTCATCATGTTCTAAAGAATCAAATTCTGAAGGCAAGAAACACGGAACTGCGGCTCGAATGCAGTAGGTTTCCCAGCATCAGCACGGCAGGAACAAGGAGAACCGATCTTCTCAATGTCAATTGGATCGTTGTTCGAAGAGCTGTATGCACATATGGCCCCGCCGACAGCAGAGCAGATTGCGCCCAGGCTAATAAAATTATCGAGGCAGTGCGACAACACGAACGTGAACAGGCTGGAAATCGTCGACGGCTAAGGGTGCTTCCAAGAGCGGAGCGCAGAAGGATGACAAAAGTAAGGCGAGAGGCTCTGATTAGGCGAGGAGCTGCCAGCGAGGGTTGCCACCGGCTGGCCTTTCCGCCTCTTTCTCATCGCGCATTCAGACGACACAACGTCGCCTCGCCGACGTCAATTAACTCGGCGACAAGCGCCCGTCCGAAATTGAATGGTTCTCAAGCTGGCAGCGGCCCGGGCCGGCAAGCACCACCGACGAGAGGAGGACAAGCAGCATAAAAACAGTGCTCGAGACAAAGTAGCCAACACAGGATGAAAGTTGTCGCCTGGGATCTGCCACACATTGTACCATTTGAGCACGTATTTAGAAGAAAATAGCTTGCTGGGCTGGCTGATAGAGTTTTCAGCGCAAAATCATTTCCAGCCAAAATGGGAATGTTGAAAAGATTAGGTAAGACGGGCAGAAAGAAACACCGAAAGGAGCAAGCAGGGGAGCTGCTCGGTTTTCGTTTCGCACAAGTGCACCGTCGAAACCGAAGCCGACAAAACATTTTTCCGTTCGGTTACCACAGTGGAAGGAACTGAATTCGGCCGAAAAGCTATGGCGTTTGGCGTTGACAGAGAAGACAAGCTGAAATAGAAGCAGTAATGAGAGGTAGGGCGCGTGTAGCGCAGTCGGAGGAGGCGCCGACCGTCGCCTGCACCCGATACCAGGTTCCTGGTTCGGATTTCCCGCCCAGGCTAACCAAGCCTTCCATCCCCCGGGGTCGGTAAATTGGTACCAGACGTGTCTGGGAAGGATAAAGCGCTGCCTTGTTCATCGGCGGGCCACCGCAAGCCATTGTATGGCCAAATACGCATTCATATCGCCTCCACGACATCCCGTAGAATGTGCTGGAGCATCCCAGAAGGGATTGAGTAACGCCGTCCTTTATCCTTTATCCTTTAATGAGAGGTAAAATATTGAACCGAACTAATAAGCTGGAGTGCGGGTAGCGCAACCGGAGGAGGTGCTAGCACGAACCCAGGATTATGTTTTGAGCCACGACCTCGTAAACCAAGCCTTCCATCTCTCCGGGCTCAGTGAATTGGTACTACATAGACTCGTCTAGGAAAGGTAAAACACTGAACTGTACATCCGCTGACCACCGAAAATAATAATATGTAGTGTGGGATAGATTGTTTCCACGGGATGTAGAAGGGTTAGAAAGCGAAGAGTAGCCCACAGGTAAACACTGATCTTTACTCTTTTTATCCTTAACAAATTTAACGCAACGAGGTAGGAGGTGTTTTAGTGCACCACTAATCAATCACTGGTTCGAATCTATACCTACTCAAGGCCTAAGAACTCAATCGTGAAGCCAAATACGATTTCAGTATAGAATTGCTAGCGCATCCCATCGGTTATCGTTAAGGACGAAATGTGCTTTTCATTCCTATAGACAAGTTCTAAAACGAGGCGTAGGTTGATACTCTTAAACAGGATATGGAAAACATGAAATACATGATTTGGGTGAAAACAGAACAAGAATCTATGCGAACGAGAACAGAACCGCCTGCCGATTAAGCCATAGAACCCTTGAAAAGAGGTTCTTCGCTGTTATTCGTTGCTTGCGAAAAGGCATCAAACATGAAGAAACCAGGTTGCAAAGTCGAGTTCGTGGAGGTTCTCTTTGGATTCTGCTCACTGGAAAAAAAGCGATCGAGGAATCGATTGCATCAGAACAGCCATGAGCATAGGTGGGTAGTGCTTTGAAACAAAAGAAACAAAACCGTTAATTTCGAAAACAAAGGTGATGACGCATCAGGCTGTGAAAACGCTGCCGTTTCGCCCTTTTCACGAAGGCATTGTACGACTGGTAAGGTCTTCGGAAAAGCATTATGCTAAGGGAACGGCTCGGAAATGAAATACTTTCTTAAGCGAAAAGTTTTTTGAGGAGAAGAGATGAAAGCCTGACTTCATCCCAGTCAGTTGAAGAACGGTTGACGTATTATTTTGGAGGTAGCAGTTGAATACTCTTACAATTAGCACTGACAGAAATAGAGACTACCGGAAAAGCAAAGTTAAACCGCTTTTGGTCAGTGGGATGATCCGGAAGAGGTGGTTCAGACAAAGAAGTTACTGGGAGGGCGGTTCAAAGCTATGACGTGAAACGTTGGTTTAGGACAGAATAGGTTGTTAGTCTCATCAGTTGTCGCTGGAGACGAAAGTGAGAGACTACAATGGGTGCATATGCAGAGCCCATAGCCAACGACTAAAGTCCAAAGCTACGCACGAAGCCCTTGGACGACGCGAATCCGTTTCTCCACTATAATGAGCAGATGAGAAGCCAAGCAGCGGGAGCTAATATGAGGTATGAAGAGAGGGACTAAGGCGATTAGAGGAAGTTCGCAGATACCGCTATTCTGGACTCAGAAATAAAATGCGGGACCCTACAGAGGAAAGGAGACGGACATGGAACAAGAGAAGCTTAGGTAAGCTCCCACACCTTCAATTCAAACAATTCCAACTCAGAGGCAGACTTGTAAAGATTCCGTACTGGCAAAGAAAATAATGCCTAGCGCGTGATAGTGCAGCCGGAGAAGGCGCCGGCTGTCGCATGCACTCGATTTCGGATTCATGATTTGCATCTCGCGACTATTGCAACCTAGCCTTCCATCCCTCCAGGATCGGTGGATTGGTGCCAGACTTATCTGATGATAAAACATTGAGTTCCTCATTGGGTGGCCACTGTAAAGACTTTATGTAGACCAAGTACGGATTCAAATTTTCTTGACGACATCTCGCAGAAGCGAACAGCGTGGGGCATCCCCAATAAAAGATGAATAGTGTTATCCTCTATTCTACTATTCTTTTTTATGTAGCCTTAATTTTTTATCGAGTCCCGTTGAACAGTCAGTCCCTCAAAAGCTTGAAGCTCCATTGAAATGGGTAAGATCCAATGGACACCTAATTCGACACCGCCGTTATCTTTTGTCCTTTTAAGAAAAAAAAGAAGATCATACAGCCCATAATGCTTTTTGTTCACAGAGCTAGCACTGAAGCTCTAGCGAATGGACACCGTTGCCGCTCGCCATCTCCTAGGAGCAACTCTTTGTCAAGGAGAAGTGTGCCACATTAATTGAAAAATTGTTAGCAGCGGTGATAGCACGGGATTTCTTGGGCAGACTAATGGAAAGGATATTGGTGCAGAAAACCCTTTTAGAGCGACGTCTCACGCAGAAGTCGTGCGCCATGACTCGAGGGGCGTAATGAACCGCCAAAATTGAGTTTACCTTGTGTTCGTCCAATATTTCACACTCACTCAAAGCTCTTACTGTTAGCTCATGCACGGAACCATGACCGTAATCAAGATATAGACACCCCGTTGTAGACGTGGTGTCTATATTTTGATGTTATACGGATGAGTGGAGATGAGCTTTGTGACTGTCCCCTTCCCCTTCTATGAAATGCGCTGGCACAATTGCTACGATATAAACGCGTTAGCAGTTGGACACTTCAATATTAGCAGCAACTGGCGGAATTGGAACGAGGATATCCATTGTTAGTCTCACAAAGCTCCAATAATTGACCAACCAATAGCCCTCACGATCGTATCGGTACGGAATCAGTTCTCACACCTATAACGAAGTGTGTCCTTGAAAGACCACCGGAAATGGACGCGTTCTAATGACCGTCGCCGTCCTCGCTTGCACAGATGTTTTTTTTTGAGAACAGATCCCTACTTGGGAAGCGCTACGCAATCTACTTCTTCCGGATGTCGTGGAGACAATTTAAATGAATGTTTGGCCTATACATGCAATGACGTGCCATGATCAGCCGTGTTTTGTTCTTTACATACCAATTCCCGCAGGGATGGAAGGCTTGGTTGGCTTGGGCGGAACCATTGATTGGTTTGCGAGAGACGGCGCCTCTTCCGACTGCGCTAAACGCGCCCACAAGACTAAAAGTGGACCTAACCCACAATGTACTTCTCAAAGTTCTCTGGGATTTCTCCCCCTTTCAACCCAGTCACAATTTAACTGCGATGTGTGTGTAGTTGTTCGCCTTTCAATTCCACTGTGCATGGCTAGCATACAAATTTTAAGGTTTGCCGTTCGCAGTTCGTCCAGTTATCTCCTTGAAGGCTTAGAATCTCTCGATACAGCTACATTTTATATGTCAATGCTCGAAAGCTGTTTTGCGAAATGAAAGTCCCTTCACCACCAGTGCCATTCGGCGGCTTCGTGACAATACCAGCTGTAAGTTTTGGCCTCAGGGCGGACAAAGCGCAAAAAATCCGCCATAACCGTAGGTGTCTCATGCTGATCTATCTTAGTCGAGGGGAGGGGGCAAGGGCAGATAATAAAGGATAAAGGATAAAGGACGGCGTTACTCAATCCCTTTTGGGATGCGCCAGCGCATTCTACTTCTACGGGATGTCGTGGAGGCGACATGAATGCGTATTTGGCCATACAATGACTTGCGGTGGCCAGCCGATGAACAAGTCAGCGCTTTATCCTTCCCAGACAAGTCTGGTACCAATTCACCGACCCCGGAGGGATGGAAGGCTTGGTTGGCCTGGGCGGGAAATCCGAACCAGGAACCTGGTATCGGTTGCACGCGACAGTCGCGCCTCCTCCGACTGCGCTACACGCGAAGGGTAGATAACTAAAAATTATGTAACTAATTGAGTTGAGACTCACGCAGCCGCTTTAGGAGGGCAAAATGGGATCCAAAAACAAACGAGCGAACGAACAAACAAGAAACAAAAAATCGCCACGGGTGTGAAGACATCTCGGCGGGCAAAGCGCATTCCAATACAGCTGACCGCCGCCTGACATTTATAATCCGGATCGGTCATAGTGGGGGGATCAGATAAACTTTGTTTGTTTACAATCGCGGCGAAACCGATTGTTTTTTCGTGAATTTTTTCAGTTTGGGCTCTACTTTATTATCTAGAACTGTCCCCGTGAATCCCAGGTCAGTCTTTCACACAATGTTTAGTTATGTGCCCCCCCCCCCTCCGACTAGGATGGGTCCATCTTATGCTTTTTCGAACATGTTTATTCTAATTTTTTAGGAAAACACTATCGACATGCTGAGGTTTTAATGAGAACTGTTTCCAAGAATATCTGAACTCAAAGAAGAGAGGTGCTACCAGAACTAAAACTGTGTTTTTTAGTGAAAAAAAATCCAGACGGTTTTAGTTTCATGCTAAACGTGAGTGACGGCGGTGTTTCGACTAATAAAAAATATCTTGTGGTTAGGACAAACTATCCTGTTTTCTGAAGTCGTGAAAATGTGCAGCAGCTTTCTTGAGGAGACAGGTGAAAGAAGAAACTACGGAAAGTGCGCCGGTGCACGAAAAGATCGTCTTTTCAACCACGTTAGATGTATCAGCTGAGAAAAAAAGGAGTCTGTTAATTGACTTCGCTGTTGTCTAGAAGGCATAGGACAAGACTGGGTCCGTCAGCTGACTCTTGCAAATCATTGCCAAAGAATGATGCATCAGTACTGCTGCATAGGACAACAAACAAGAGTAGAATGTATGGCGATTCCCCATGAGATTGCGAGACTAACATAGAATCACTTTAAATAAGCCATCAAATTGTCGAACACATAGACCTATGTCACTGTAGAAGGCAGGCAATATCGGGGGCTGCGCCGCGAGCGTTGAGGATAAGCGCTCGTTGCCAAGAGCTTAGCGAGATTTCGTCCGAAGGCAATCAGCATCGGCCAAGTGGGGGAGAGACATTTCACGCGGGACCAGTTATGACGCGGAAAGAGGAGGTGTGCCGACGAGTCGGATTACACCGTCACCTGCGCCGGCAGCACCGCCGGCCGACAACGAGCTGGCGGCTCGTCCGGCGCCCCACCCGCTTCATCCGCTCGTTCACAGGCGATGTGCGTTGGGCTTTAAGTGCGCATTGGTAGCCGGGATGACATGCTTTGCTCCTTCTGTAGGCGCTTTAGAATATCCAGCATCATAGTCTCATAAAAGGATAAAAGAATATAGAACGGCATCAATCAATCCTTTATGGGATAAAGGATAAAGAAAGGACTGCGTTACTAAACCCCTTTTGGTGTGCTACATTCCTTCTACTTGTACGGGATGTCATGGAGGCGAGTTGAATGTGTATTTGGCCATACAATGACTTGCGGTGGCCAGCCGATGAACAAGGCTTTATCCTTCCCAGACATGTCTGGTTCTAATTCACCGACCCCGGAGGGATGGAAGGCTTGGTCGGCCTGGGCGGAAAATCTGAACCAGGAACCTGGCATCGGGTGCAGGCAGATGGCACCTCCTTCAACTGCGCTGCAAGCACTCGCCTTTCTGGGATACGACAGCAGTACATACTTTCACTTCAAATTGAATATCTTTCAAATCAAATTTGGCGTTTTTCTAAGCAAGCTTGATGCTTTCGAAATCAAACTGAACGTCTTCCAAATCAAAGCACCGCGCACAGTTCTACAATAAATTAGAGACTTTTAAACACCCTTGCAAGATGTTTTGTTCGGAAAAATTTTGTATAACAAGTATTACTACAATTTTTTTAATTCGCCCGCCGCAACAAGCACTGCTTGAAATTTTACAAACAAAATTATGCTAAAGGGAAAGTAATGCATTAAATTTTGTTCTGAAGCGCACAAAGACAAATCAGTAGCAATCAGTTAGTGTATTGAAAATCGCGCAATGCACTCAACTAGGTCGTCTCGCGATTTTCATTCTATTGATGGTATAAATGTTGCTTACTTGAAACAAATGTGTGTGAGGATATGTGTTCTGTAACTGTTCTTGTTGCACCGCTTACATCTGTTTGACTCCATGCAGACTGCATTTTCGCTATCAATGATATAAATTTAGGAGATAAATTAAGAATTCAAAAGAAACTTCTAACAAAATATACGAAAAATATTCTAACAGTGTTAGAGAGTCTCCATTTAATAAGAAAGACGCTCAGTTTGATTTGGCAGATGTTTGGTTTGATTTCAAAAGCATCAAGCTTGCTTTCAGGAGTGTCCGATTTGATTTGAAAAGTGTCCAACTTGACGCGAAAATGGTATGGTTTTGTGTATGCCCTGGAGGTAATTTGAATGTGTATTTGGCCCCTACAATGGCTTGTGGTGGCCATTCGAGGAACAACTTAGTGTTTCATCCTTCCCAGGCATGTCTGGTACCAATCCACCGACCCCGGAGGGATGGAAGGCTCGGTTGGCCTGGGCGGGAAATCCGAATCAAGAACGTAGTAGTGGGTGAACTCGACAGCCCGCTCCGACTGCACTATCACGCGTTTCAGCATAATTGTCTCGCTCATTGAATTAGACTTGAAATGCGCTATCAGAAGGTGTATTATCAGCAGTTTTTAACCTAATAACAGGTGCCGTGGGAAACAACATCAGTGCCCAATGCCGCAGATTTTTAAAGCTACAATGGTTATGACGGCACAACTACTGGAAAGCAAATGATTTTTGCAAAACAAGGGGAAAGCGGTACAGCAACACAGCCTAGCGCAAAATATACCTCGTGAAGCGCTAGTTGTTGAGTTTTACCCATGCTCTCCTGCGTGTAATGCCCCGTTCTTACATTTGACTATATTTTTGACGAGCTCTCCATGGCCCATCCAAGGCTCTATTTGGATCTGAAAGCTGTAATGGGTACAGTACCGCGCATGTCTTTTGGTCAATTCCCGAAAAAGCCGCTTTGGAGCGTTCCAAAGCGGCTTTTTTATATAACTTTCTTTAAAACCAAGCACTTGTGAAAAGAAACATATATTTGAGCTCAGCAGGCCAAGCTCTATCTTTTGACATATAAATCAATAGGGTTGAACAATGCATATAGGCCGGACATAATCAATCGGGTGGACGCGAGAGCCTGTAGAGTGACAGTTTGGAGAATTTTATTGAAATTCCCAGCCGCCCCACTCAGAAATTGCCTTAAGACTGTCCAGCTTGCCTTTGGAGTGCGCCATGAACAATGCATATAGAATCGAACCTATCAATCGAGTGAGCGCGCCCACTCGCAGAGTGAGGTCGAGTAAGCGCGAGAGCCTGTAGAGTGACCGTTTGGGAAGTTTTATCGAAATTCCCAGCCGTCCTACTTAGCAAATGTTTTAAGCCTGTCCAGCTTGCCTTTGGAGTGCGCCGTGAACAATGCATATAGAATCAAACCTATCAATCAAGTGGGCGCGAGAGCCTGTAGAGTGACCGTTTCGGGAGTTTTATCGGAAATTCCCAGCCGCCCTACCCAGAAATTGCCTTAGGACTGTAAACCTTGCCTTTGGAATGCGCCGTAAACAATGCATACAGAATCGAACCTATCAATCGAGTAGGCGCGACCACTCGCAAATTGCACGCGCGAGTGTGTTCAATGCGCAATAACTGTGTCGAGATCGAATCGTTCCGGCTGCGGCTTGTGGATTTCGTAGGCAGTAGAAATCTTTAGTAGTACGCGAAAGTGCAGCGTTATAGCTTTTAAAGAAGCGAAATTATAGCGGCGCGAAAATGCAGGTTAGCCGTGTGGGACACGATTTTTTCCGACTTCAGTCGACCCCTGCAGGAAGACGCGGCGTGCTAACGGCATGCAAACGCGTATGCTAGCAGAACACTGAAGGCACTTTACGAAGACATGCTCGCCACTCGTCAGCTGCCTGAACTGCCTTGCCCTCATCTGCCAGTTTAGAGCGGCGTAAGAAAGCGGTTAGAGTTTCTTGCGCTCTTACTCACCCAGATTTGAGCTTTCGAATCTCACAATAGTACCGTTATCTTCAACTCGAAGAGCTCTATCGAACGGTAGTACTCTCGACCAATTTCGGAAAAATGGATTTTTCGACGATTTCCCATCGAGGACGTGGGCGCCAGAGCCGAGCCTGCGCGGACGACGACGTCATAGAAAATAGATATCTTACTATTGGGCCATGCTAGGTACCATTCGGTCCAGCTTTTCATGCTGAATTGAAAGGTGTTATTGGGAGTAGGAAAAACTGTAATCTGGGCGAGAAAGAGCGAGGAGAGCATGGACCGTTGTTATATTGCATTGCACGCGTGGCCGTGTTCTGAGCGCGATAACTCTGTCCCGTGTGAACCTGTCCGGTTGCAGCTTGTAGGTTTTGTAGGCAGTAAAATGTTCTAATAGTGCGCTGAAACAGAGCGAAGTGGCTTAGGATTGGACTAAGTTACGGCGCCGCGAAAATGCAGGTGAGCCTTGTGTGACACAATTTCTTCCAATTTCAGTCGACCACTACGGGAAGATCCAGAGAGCAAACGGCCTACAAATGTATGGGCGAGCAGAACACTTGAGGTACTTTACGACGACATGGTCACCACTCCTCAGCTGCCTAAACTGCCTTAGCCCCAGCTGCCATTTCAGGGCGGTGGACTTAGCGTTGAAGTTTCCTGCGCTCTTACTCGCCCATATTTGAGTTTTCGACACTAGCAATAACACCGTTAGCTTCAGCACGAAAAGCTCTATCGAACGGTGTCACTCTCGACCAATTCTGGAAAAAGCGATTTTTTGACAATTTCCCGTCGAGGACGTGGGCCGAGCCTGCGCGGACGATGAGTCATCGAAAATCGATATTTTCGAAATTGGCCAAATTTTCTCGTTCAAAATCATCTAGTGGTTATTTTGTGCGCTGATTACGAATTCGACGTCCGTTTTTTGAAAAATTCGCCGATTTCGGTAAGTTTTGGATTTTCTCCTGAATAACTGAGGGTGGTCGTGTCAGGAACATCGATCACCCTCAGTCATCAGTATAGGTGTCTTCTGCTATAATCAGCCAAATGGACTTCTTCATCGTGTTAGACATTCCGAATAACCCCTGCCCTTAGATGAAGTTTGAGCAAAATTGGTGACCCTGACACGACCACCCTCAGTTATCCAGAAGAAAATCCAAAACTTGCCGAAATCGGCGAATTTTCAAAAACGGACGTCGGTTTCGTAATCAGCGCACAAAATAACCACTAGATGATTTTGAACGAGAAAATCTGGCGAATTTCGAAAATATCGATTTTCGATGACTCATCGTCCGCGCAGGCTCGGCCCACGTCCTCGACGGGAAATTGTCAAAAAATCGCTTTCTCCAGAATTG